>CM069866.1:29408540-29976040 GCA_036172795.1 Pelodytes ibericus
GGGTGCTGGGGTAAGTTCATTGAGTGCAATATGGGTGCAAAGGTAAATCCAGTGTGTGTGTGTGCAATCTGAGTGCTGGGTTAAATTCAGTGAGTGCAATATGGGTGCACGGGTAAATCGTGTGTCAGTCAATTGTCAACAATTAAACTGGATATAAGAGGAATTTACCAGAAATAAAAATCACAGGTCTGCTCAACACTGCTTTAATGAAAGAATACAAATAAAGCACCTTATTGAGCCCTGTCAGCTTGAATATCCGGGAGTGGACATATTGGGTCAGATGGGCAAGGTTTTTCCTTCATCTGACCAGAGATACTAAACAACATGTCAGCCTTCTAATAGAGCTATAGAAGCAGAGAGGGCTCAATTGGGTGCTTTATTTACATTATTTTATTAAATAATTTATTTTTAATGTCCACACTTTAATGCAATCTTTCAATTTAACAGAACTTATTTGTTCCTGACACTTGTCCTTTATTATATTTTTAAAAGTGAGGGTTTTTAAAGCTTTAACTGCATTATTCATAGACATCTCAGCTCTAGCAGCACAAGCCGACCCTGCACAATGTATTGTTGAGTTGGTTGAAACATTCATCTCAACTGATCTTTTATTAAATAGAACCCTAGGTATCTTCCACTCTTACTTCCCCTCATTCTTATTCTTATGCCATTTCATGTTATCAAATCAAACTTAAGATAGAATATATCATTTATATAAACTCTAATGCCTACCCTCTTGTTGTTTATAGGTCTATTGCAAGCTCTAAGAACTAGTTTTGACTGGTCAACTTTTTTTTGCCCAGCATGACTACCTCCTCACAGGGCAGTACAGCACTTGAATAGAGCAGGTAAACATTTAATTCATGGGTAATCAGGGATTGGCTTGCAGTTTCACAACATGGCTATACCGTATTTATCGGCGTATAACATGCGCCGGCGTATAACACGCACCTCATTTTAAGAAGGAAATTTCAGGAAAAAAACCTTAAATTTCAAATAAAGAACTTTGAAGCCCAATATGCCATTTTAATATGCCCGGATATTGCCCCCAATATGCCATTTAATATGCCAGGATATTACCCCCAATATGCCATTTTAATATGCCAGGATATTGCCCCCAATATGCCATTTAATATGCCAGGATTTTGCCCTCAATATTCCATTTAATATGCCAAGATATTGCCCCCAATATGCCATTTAATATGCCAGGATTTTGCCCCCAATATGTCATTTAATATGCCAGGATATTGCCCCCAATATGCCATTTAATATGCCAGGATATTGCCCCCAATATGCCATTTAATATGCCAGGATATTTCCCCCAATATGCCATTTAATATGCCAGGATTTTGCCCCCAATATGCCATTTAATATGCCAGGATATTGCACCCAATATGCCATTTTAATATGCCAGGATATTGCCCCCAATATGCCATTTTAATATGCCATGATATTGCCCCCAATATGCCAGGATATTGCCCCTTAGTATGCTCGTTATGCCACCCTCCTCCCCCCCTTCCCCAGACCCCAGTACTTACCTCGTTCCTGCTCTGTCCCCCGGTGCTCTGAAGCTGTGTGGCTGTGAGGGAAGCGTTGTGAGCTTCCCTCCAGCCGCGCGGAACAATAAAGTTTGTTAAAAAAAAACACACTTTGTTGACCGCGCCGGTGGAGGGGAGCGCACAACGCTTCCCTCACAGCCACGCAGCTTCAGAGCACCGGGGGACAGAGCAGGAACGGGGTAAGTTTTAGATTTTTTTTATTTTCTCATTATATCATTTCCCCCCTATTTTCAGGGAGAAAAAGTGAGTGTTATACGCTGATAAATACGGTATTTAGTCGTTATGGTAACATTGTGACTTACTGTATTCAGAGAACACCAGGAACATGGACACAGAATCATTACAATTGTAAATTACATTAACATGTATTAATATGGCGCCAACAATTTACATAATGCTAGGTACAGAGTATAGTGGGGGACTATGTACTAAGTAACTAGAACAGACTGGCAATGTATGGAGAGAAGTGGAGGGCTTTGTAGGTTAAGGAAATCATTTTTAATTTTATCCTAGAGCCAATAGGGAGCCAGTGGAGGGTGTAAATTAAATCTTAACACAGCTAATACACATTGCGGGGATTAAGCAGTTGAAAGTGTCAGGAGAGGGAAAAAAGGTGCAATGTCTGTCAGAGCCGCCATCATGGGGAGAACAGCCAGTACCTCAGGTAAGTTGCCCGGCTGCCCTGGGGGACCCTTAAGTATTAAAATATATTTATTAACAGAATGTTTTTTCCCTATAGGGTCACCGTATAGGGTCACCGTATATTTAGGCCATTTCTTTTTTCATAAATTAGAATTTGGTGGATCGCTTTTTAATCATTGTCATCTTATTTTCAGGCAAATACTATTTGCTTTTTCTTTCATTATTTGGGGCTAGTCAAGTAACAGGCACCACTGTACCTTCAGGAGGCCCTGCACCTGCCTGTATCTGGGGCTGGGCACAGCAATGTCTCTTTGTTGGTGTGGCATCAGTGCAGCGGTAAAGACATCTAACCTGCTAGGTGAGCAGTGACAAGAGAAAGAGCGAGCAGAGCATCAGCGGGAAAAAAGGTCTTCATGTAAGGGAGTGTCGGGAGTGCGGGTTATATTTATGGGCCCTGATGGACTTTATCATATTATCATATAATATACTTTTATACACCCTCCAATTGCGTGTACTACATGTAAGAAATCATCAATCTGCCTTTTATGGATTTGTTTTTCCATCAAAGCATTCTCCAAGGATATTCAAAGGATATCCCTCCATTTGGATTCAGTGCTTCCTTGAGATGTGTCAAGTTAACTGGTAGTGGATCTCTATCACAAATAGCGCATTCCATCTTATCCTTTAGATGCTGAGATGAAAAACAAGTGGTAAAGAAGGGAACTCAAGTAAAGCTTAAATCACTACCAAGTGTGTTTGGAACTTTTTTGAATAAAGGGACGCTTTATGAAAGAGAAATGAGAAGGGAATTGCAAACTTTTTTTTACATTTTTTATTAAAGTATCAAAAAGAGACAAATAAGTTAGCATTTCACATTGACATCAGATTGAGGGTAACATAGATGTATATCAAATACATAGATGATTGACATAAATAGGGTGCCGCGTATTTCAATTATAGAAACATAGAAACATAGAAACATAGAATGTGTCGGCAGATAAGAACCATTCGGTCCATCTAGTCTGCCCAATTTTTTTTGAGTACTTTTATTAGTCCCCCGTTCCCGGTCTTATAGCTAGGATAGCCTTGTGTCTATCCCATGCATGCTTAAAATCCTTGACTGTGTTTACCTCTACCACTTATGCTGGAAGGCTATTCCATACATCCACTAACCTCTCCGTAAAGTAATACTTCCTGATATTACTTTTAAATCATTGCCCCTCTAATTTAAGTTAGATATAAATTATATATAAAGTACTGTTACCTGGCGTATTTATTTCATTTTTATTTATATTACACTACTTGCATTACGCCCTTGCGACATATCTCCATCTATATTTCCCTTTAGATACTTTTTTTTCCCTTACATATTAAGATATATATATATTTATTGTTCTGTATTTAACTTATTTATAAATTCTTAGCCTTGTTTACATAAATACATCTTCATTCATACACATTCCTCATTCATTGCCCCCCCCCCCCCAAACTCCAGTATATTTTTCAATTTTATTAGCATTATTTAAATAGTAGCCTTTTTCCATCGAGGATTGATAGTCAAGTTGTTCTACTAACTTAGATATATCTAGATGTCCTGTAGTTTTCCAAGATCTGGTAATAATGGTTTTAGCTGCCAATAGGATTTGTACCAGCAAAATTCTCTTTTCTGCCTGCCAGCCTTCCAATTCTAAGTGGAATAACATTAAGGATGGCTTGCATGGGATCTCAGTACCAAGAATATCAGAAGCAAGTAGGGAAACTGAGTTCGAAAAAGTATTTACAAATAGACATTCCCACCACTGGTGGGCTAGTGTGGATTTATGTGGTAGGGGCGCTATTTCTTTCTCAACAAAATGTTTTACTCTCAGATACGGGTATATTTCTCCTGGTCGTAAAGCAAATCTACTGCTTATGTCTGAGAATTGTTGGATTTTGCCATCTCCGTATATCTGGCTGATCGATTTTATTCCTGCCTTCTTCCAAAATTGGGAATTGCAAACTTAAGGCCAAAATAGAAGTTTGAAGTATAGCTGAATTGGAGAAATTATCCAGCTTGGCTACGTTAGCCTTAAGTTTGCAATTCTCTTCTCAAATCCCTGCAATTCTCTCTTTCAGTAATAAAGCACTTTGAAAAAATGTGAATCATGATCAGACATTGTGTTAGCAAAATGTTAGCATTAAGTTTTTAGTGGGCTCTCCTGCTGATGACATTTTTGTAAATATGGATGGGTTTGAGAGGAAGAAGCCCACTATTGGGGGTCTACTCAATAAAGAGGGAATTGCAAGGAATTGAGACAGGAAAATGCTCCCATCAGCTGGGTTGGATAATTTCCAACTCAGCTACATTGAACTAAAGTTTCAAATACCATTCTCAATTCCCTACAATTCTCTCTTTATTGAGTGGACCCTTTGAAAGCTCTGCCCAGGACAACCACCACCATTTTGAAGTATTGACATGCATAATGATGAGCAGGGCCGCCATATCGCCCTCTTGCCCCCCTACCCTCCCAAAGTCATTTTATCCAGGTCTTTGTATATAATGCCAATGATTTAAATAGATCCCAGGACATGCCCCATCACCCGCATTGCACATCTAATATACCACAGTTTGCCCATAACTATGCCACAGCCAGTTTGACCATTCGTATTTCACAGCTTGCCCATTAATATCCCACTGTTAGTTTACCCATGAATATGCCACAACGAGTTTGCCCATTAACATGTCAACGCTAGTATGTTCATTAATATGCCACAGCCAGTATGCTCATTAATATGCCACAGCCAGCATGCCCATTAATATGCCACAGGCAGTATGGTCATTAATATGCCACAGCTAGTATGCCTATTAATATGCCGCAGACAGTATGCTCATTAATATGCTACAGACAGTATGCCCATTAATATTCCACAACCAGTATGCTCATTAATATGCCACAGACAGTATTCTCATAATATGCCACAGACAGTATGCCCATTAATATGTCACAGACAGTATGCTCATCAATATGCCACAGCCAGCATGCTCTTTAATATGCCACAAACAGTAGGCCCATTAATATGTCAAGACAGTATGCTCATTAATATGCCACGGCCAGCATGCTCATTAATATGCCACAGACAGTATGCCCATTAATATGCTACAGACAGTATGCCCATTAATATGCCATAGAGAGTATTACATTACATTACACTAACATTTATTTATATTGCGCCAACAATTTACGTAGCGCTAGGTACACAGCATAGAAGGGAACTACAAACTAAGTTAAACAAACACACAGACTGGTACATGAGGTAGAGAGCCCTGCTCGTAAGCTTACAATCTAGAGGGAATGGGGTACATGAGACACATAAGGGATTGAAGAGGTCAGAGGGATCGAATTTGTAGTAACAGTAGTGTGGATGGGTGGCACTAGGTGGGATAGGCCAACGATGACTTGTGTGTGTTCCAGCTAGGTGGGATTAGCTAGAGGTAAAGTGACCAGTATTCTAGTTGGTTGGGTAGTAAGCTTCTTTAAAGAGATGAGTTTTGAGGGACTTTTTAAAGTTTGAAAAGGATGGAGAGAGCTGGATGCTCTGTGAAAGGGAGTTCCAGAGAGAGGGGGCAGCTCGGGCGAAATCTTGGAGACACGAGTGAGAAGTGGTGATGAGGTTGGAGGAGAGTTTTAGTCCCATTGAGGAGCACAATGGTCGTGCAGGGAGGTATTGGTTAACGAGTGAGTCAATGTATAGAGGGGCTGAGGAGTGGAGGGCTTTGTAGGTTAAAGACAGAATTTTAAATGTTGTTTTTGAGCAGACGGGGAGCCAGTGGAGGGGGTTGCAGAGAGGAGCTGTTGAATCAAGTGATCTGCAAGAAATATGAGTCTGGCAGCTGTGTTTTGGCTAGATTACAGGGGAGACTAGGTAGTACAGAGGTAGTACAGTCAGGAAGATGTTACAGTAGTCAAGGTGAGAGATCACAAGCAAGTGCACTAGGATTTTGGCAGTCGGCGCTGAGGAAATGCCAAATTTGTGTTCCTCAGGTGCCTACCACAGAATTTGGCTAGATACTGAATATGGGGAAATAAGGAGAGAGCAGAGTCAAAAGTGACCCCAATACATCAGATACAGTCAGCTGGAAGGATTGTAGCATTTTCAACGGAGACTGTAAAGCCAGGGATAGGGATGGAGTTTGAGGGAGGGAAGATGATCAGCTCTGTTTTGGAAAGATTGAGTTTCAGGTAGCAATCCGACATCCAAGTGGAGATGGCCAAGAGACAATCATCTACAAATGGCACGACAGAGGGAGTGAGGTCAGGGAAGGAGAGGTAGATCTGCGTATCATCTGCCTATAGGTGGTATTGGAAGCCAAAAAAGCGGATTAGTTCTCCCAGAGAGGTGGTGAACAGGGGAAAGAATAGTGTAAAAACTGTGTATGTAAAGTCAATGGCTTTTTACAATATTCACACAGGTGCACTTACACTATGTCCAGAGGAGCAAAGAAGATGGTGGTTTCCATTTACCTATTATGGATCTGACTCACATTTTTTTGTGATGGTAAAACAGTAACCCATTCACGTCACCCTTTTTAAATTCTAACATTTCTTGGAGAGTCACAAAACTTTTACGGACACAATGTCAAATTAATTTGTGTCCAGAGGGAATGAATTCATTATTTAAGGGCAAGATCTACATTGCATATTTAACTGATTTTCTTCTGAACATTAATGAATTCTCTGTAGAATAAGGGAGCATGCAGAAGTATATGACCATCAAAACTTGGTGGATCTGCCAACCATACTTAATACTAAAGAAAGTGACTGTAAACATCAGGTCCTATTTCCAGTCTGAAAATATTCTTCAACTTGTCTATCGTACAAAGTTGGCTTTTTTTTATGACTGCCTGTTGCAGTTCACTTGTCAACATACTTTAACCTAATTGACAACACTCGGCATGTTTTTAGGACACAAAAAGCAATTAATTAAACATGCGAGGTCCTATAACATTTACATCCCGCTTAATTCATTGGATTCTGTCTATGTGTATAGGTATCCTATTGAGATGCACTGAGCAAGTACTTTCTGCAGCATATGTAGCTTGAATCATGGCTGAATGAATAGCCTACTTAACCCCTACCCTCTTGTTACACGTTCTATGCTGTCCTACTTTTTACTGCCTAGAAGCTAGTAGGACAGCATAGAATGTCCTGTATCTCACAGCTCATTCTGGCCTCCCATGATGATCTGTTTGCGGATCCCACTGTAGGGACCTGCAGCAGGCTCCCCACTGTCAGATGAGGCCAATTTGAGTGCATTGGCTACATTTTACTAAAAAAAACAGCTCATCGCGGCTCCACTTTGAGTGGCCTCAGTCTGACATAGAAAATGTAGCGAACGCTCACACTGAGCATCCACTACATTTCTGGCATCCCTGCGTGCCCGAACTTCCGGGAAGTTGGCAGGGACCAACAGGGTTTATAGAGACTCTGATCGGGTCCCTGATTTTATGATTCTTGGGGGACTTACGAAGCTCTGAAAACAAGAGGGCATGCTGCTCCGTCAATATGGCGCCCACGATCGCTCCGTGGGGCGTTCGTGAGTGCAACAGAGAGGAAATTTGGTGTTGGCTTTTGCCTCAAAATTGAGGCAATAGACCAGCACCGTTAGAGAGGTTTTTACGATCGAAGATCGCGAAAATCGCTCGTTTCACCGCAGGACGTGCTAGGCACATCCATTGTCGCGAAGGGGTTAAGGACCAAAGCACCATCCGGCGCGAAGGGGTTAAATACAATAAAGCCATTATGGAAACAGACAGAAACGGTGAAGTCATTATTATACACAAATCTACATTTATACGACAAGCCAGAAGACTTGCTTTTCTCACAGAAATCGTAATCTTTCAGTGCTGCTACCACTCCAGTGGATTCATGGTAGGAATATGCAGAGAAGGTAAACAATGATCACCTTTTTGGCTTTATATCAATGTTATAAATGGACCCCTTGGGGCAAATGCATGCTCTACAACACAGTCTTTAAAACAGAACTCACTCTATGTCTAAAAGTGGAGTATGTTGTGAGGAGGTCGACTTTCACTTTAAAATTCTGCCTCTCAAGTCGACCTCCTGGCATCATTCACTTAAGTAAACTTGACCTCCCTCTTGCTCCAACTCGACAATTGCTCCTGTATCCAACTCCCTTCGGTAACTCACCTCCTTTACAGGAGACGAGTTGCATTAAAAAGTAAAATTAAAACACACTAAAAAATGTATACCCCCCCCCCCCCATTAAAAACAGGTTCAGCGGCTCCCCAAGGGACCACAGGATCTAAGATAAACAGCCCTAGCCACCTCCATAATAAAAAAAAAAGATGCCGGTGTTCTGACAAATTTCTGGAGAAAATTCTCCTGCGCAATTGCAGGAGAATTTGCTCATTGCGCATGCGCATAAAGTTACAGCTGATAACTCAGCTGTAACTTTGTGACCACCGCGCATGCGCCAGCTGCGCAACCCACCTCCCGCCCCCCTCACACCACTTCTCACCAGATCATCGACCACAGCGATACACAGCGCATGCGCACGCCTATCCAGCCGTTTGGGAATGCGCGCGTCCGTTGTTGTGTTCTTAAGGTGGTAAGTAACACGGGGCATCGGGACATAAGGGGGCAAGCATCCTGGTGAGGGCTGCCTCATCTTGATGGGATTTGTGATCCTCCTGCTGTATTATAGGAGCTCCAATAGACAGTGATGTTGGGTACTAGCTTTGTGCTAGAGTATGCATTTGTTATGTTTCCATGAATAAGATGGCAATGCGGTCACTATAGTATACTGTCAGTGACTACAAAAAACAATAGGAGTTATTCACTATTAGTGACTTAAGATGGTCAACTATGCTTTGAATATTTAACAGCCAAATCTGTTCTTGTTAAAGGCGAATCACCCCCAGTTTGTGTCTGTACAAGTCACGTGCACCTCCCTTTTAGTGAATAGCTCCGAGTGAGTTGAGTTCAAAAGTATCCTTCATTGTGCCCTTGTTGCAGAACTTCCGCAGGTTAGAGTGTGGCATTTAGGCAACTTGTAGGCCTCTGGATGATGCAGCACTACATTTCCCATACTCCTCTGCTGTAGTTTGCCTGTCCCTGCTTTAGATGAATGTGAAGTCATGCTAGATGAATTAACTTATCTAAGCGATGCACAATGTCCAAATGGATAGACATAAAAAGCAGTGTTACGAAAATCTCAAGTTAGTTGCCATAGAAATGGCATTAATTATCATTCTTGTCACTCATTAACAGAAACTCCTGTAGCTTTGTAGGCATGTAACTCTCTATAAAGTCTTTGTTTGAACCTGTAGACCTTTTATCAGCTATATCCAAGAAGGAGATAAGATTTGTGGTAATAAGCAAGTTATTCTTCAGGATCCTGGCATGTGAAGGGTTCAATATTGTAATAAGAAACCAAGCTGGATCAGTTTGTTTATCATTGAAACATTGAACTTGGCCTCAGATGGAAAATATTAAACAGTCCTGCCAGTAGTCTTATCCCTAAGGTTTGTATGTTCTATCCCCATATTGTATTTACCCCTATAGAACAAAGCAGCATAAACAAACTCCTTATATCACACACAATAGTGCTTTACAAGAATAGACAAGTCCTGCATGTAATATATTCATACATGTTGTTTGTTTGTATTTTATACATCCACGGGGTATAAAAGCAGACTGAAGTGCTGTATATATTTATAAAATGAGCAAAAGGTTAATTACCTATTGAAAAGCCCAAATATTTTGCACCAACTATTTCTTCTGGAAAGCTGTTCTGTGCCTCAACTACACTTTTATAAAAAATAAAAAAAAACATTGATTAAGATGGCAAGATAATTTAAAATAAACTGCTGATTATAGAAACTATTTAGTGACAGGTAATTTCCTATGAAATACATTTTTGGAATGTGATAATCATTGAATCCTTTAATGCTAGAGGAGGTAAACTGTTCACTGCATGAGTGATCTAAAGCTTCTATAGCACATTCCTTGAGAACAATCCAGCATTATAACCAAGCAGCAGGTTAAAGCCATGGGATGCTATGCCCTTCTCATATTAGCCACAATCCCTTATCTTTAAATGTTTTCTATTAAAAACACTATAGTTTGTCAATTTCATGCTTTAGACAATATGCCCTATATGGAATCCTTTCAGCAAACCAGTAAAAGGAACCTTTTTTATGTGTGCAGATTACCCCATCATGACTGGACAATTTTGGCCATGTTGTACCATTCAAGACAATGACTGTTTTAATATTTCTGCTGTGTTTGTGTTTAGCTATAATTTTCCTCCTGCTCATTTACTGAACTCACATAAATTATATATTGTTTTTTCAGGATAACAAGGCTTTGTTTAGATACCATTAGATCTCTTACCCCATTTGGATCTGCTTGATGTGCCAGGCACATCCATTGTCATTTACAGGATGTTTTCCCATGACGTGCCTGACACGTCAATTGTTACAAAGGGGTTAATGGAAGAACCGTGGAGCTGATCCTCTGGAAATGACTCTGAAAAGCTATCCTTCAATATTATTGTAAATTTATAATAAAACAAAACATAATACAGCCCAATGCACATATGTATTTCTCATCATGTGACCCACTTCAGAAAAAAAACATTACTGTAATACAGATTTTCTCTCCTAGCACTGACCAAGAACCTGACTCTCAAAATATACCCTTTTATTGCCCCCAGCCTTTCTTCCATAACTGATATTGTCCTAAGTAGCAGTTATTCACTACCCATGTAATCAGCAGAGGGCTGGCAAGGGGGGCAGGAGGGCAATTACCCCACTGCTGCTCTCTAAATTCTCTGAATTGGATGCACCACTTTTTACGTTTAAATGTCCCAGTCGGTAACACTTTTGATCTTTCTTTCCAATTGTCTTGTCTGCCTATCAATCTCTGTACCTTATCTACCAGCAAATCTGTCTTGCATGTCTATGTGTGTCTATCTGTGATGATCTCAGGTGGCCTGATGAAGTGGCACCAAAGACAACTAAATAGTTTTTGCCCAATGGGCCAACAGTTGTAAGAGTTTCACTGCATGTAATTCCTCACCACCTCGCCTCCGAACAACAGCTACACCAGTATAATCCAAAAACCCTTGGAATCATTTCCCTTTATACATCTACATCTTACAGCTTTACACAGCAGTTCCTGAGGTTTCTACATATCTTTAAAATCAAATAGATAGTATGGAAGAGTACATCACAAATATATAAATATATGTGTGTGTGTGTATTTGTATATATAAATATTATTAGAGCACTTACCGGTGGAGGCTCCATGAAGAATGTAGAAATGAAGGTCAATTGAGCAGATAATGGATCATGATGTATAATGCAGAAAGGTGTTTAATTATGCCATCCTTCCTCCTGCTGTTTCTCAAAGTAAAATCTTTACCCCACCCACTCAGGTAGTACCTGTCTTCTGTTTCATATACCTCCCCAGCCCTGTAATGGTTTATGTCTGCTCCTTTTCCAGATACAACTAATTGTGGTTTGTATAATATCTGTTCTATTTACTCATCTGTACCAGGTAATATTCCCTCCTGCTCTTGCAGGTTAATTCATGCACTCCCCTCCCTTTCATGGTTCCCTCCCTCCCAGACTCACCTAACCTGTCACACCAGCCTTTGTCATACACCATCTCCTGTCACGGCTTCACTTGTCTTACTTCCTCAGGGTCCGGTATGGGGAGGACCAGAGATGTAGCTTTTGGGGCCAGAGCCACTGTGGCAAGGCACAATGCTTTCCAGATAGTATGATACTTTACTGGATCATTACTGTAAAACCTGAAAAGTCTGATCAGTATAGCGTTACCAATTGCCTCGAAATGGTCTTATGTGACATGTCCAGGAATGCTCCAAGTACCAGTGGGCCACTTGCACAGTGTATGCCTATTTATTTTCCGCTGGGTTCTCTTTATCCCCTGAACTTATGTATATATTAGTAGTTGCTATTTTTACTTTTTTTCCCTTGAATTTCTTTTATATTTTGTATAGTATTTTCTCTCTCTTTTTATTTATCTCAAAGAACAACTGACGGCAATAAATGAAGCTATAAACAGATTGCATCACGTGTATGCTTTTTAAACAGAAATGCTTTAATAAAAAATACAAATAAAGTGTCTTGATGATCTGCTGTCTAGGTGTGTCAGGGATCTGACATCTTGGGTCAGGTGAAAGGCGATCGGACCCAAGATTCCCAAGATTCGAAACAACATGTCAAATACATGTCAATTTGTGCTATTGCCAAATTAACTGCTTCACCTCTGACTAAGGTTTACCAGGATTGTCCGGGATTGATAGCTCTCAGGGAAATAGGTCTCAGCCAGTCAGGAGAGACTTCTCTCTGGCTGAGAGTTCAGAAGCCTCTCCTGACTGACTGAGTCCCTCCTTCATACAGAGCTCAGTGTAAGCTGCAGCAGACTGAGTCTGTCATAGTAAAGAAACCCTTTAGTCCATGACTGTGTGGAATCAATGATAATAGAGGGGTTAATTCTCTGAAACTCCTCAGGTATGCTAATGTAGGGGTTCAGTCTATGAAACAGCTCAGGTATGCTAACTGAAGGGTTCATTCTGTGAAACTGGTCACGTCTGCTAATATAGGAGTTAATTCTATGAGACTGCTTAGGTCCAGCAATGACTGCATGTATATTATATATATATTATAAAATCTGGAACCTATATGGTTCCAAATGACTTCCTAATACAAAAAATATATTTTATATTATAAACATTATATGTGAATCAGTATGTATGTGAGCCACAACATGATGACCACTGACAAGAAGCAAGTGCAATGCTTTGGGCAATGTTCTACTGGGAAACCTTGTACGCTGCCATTTATGTGGATGTAACTATAACCAGTACTACGTACCTAAGCGTTGTTGGTAACCATGTACACCCTTTCATGGAAACAGTCATCTCTGATGGCATTGACCTCTTTAAGAAGCATAATGCACCCTGCCACAAAGCAAAAATGGTTCAGGAATAGTTTGAGTAATACTTGTTAAAGGTTTTTATGTGCTTTCAAATGCCCTAGATCTCAATACATTCGAGTATCTGTGAGATGTGCTGGACAAACATGTCTGATCCATGGAGACCCTACCTCGCAACTTACAGGACTTAAAGGATCTGCTGCTAACGTCTTGGTGCCAGATAACACAGCACTTGTGCGTTTGCACATCAAGATGATGTCATAAGCAGGAGATACCACAAATCTGTATGAAACATTTATTTGTCTTATTTTATGATTTTCCTTGCAATTCTGTTAATGTATAGATTATTTTTTTATAAATTTTTATTCTGTACAGTCACACTATAAGTAATGTTTGGGTTGTACTTGACAAAGTCTCTATAAAGGAACTGTTTCACCTGAACATTGTTTTTACTGTGTATTTAGAACATAAAAGATTATTGAAAATGATCTATATATTGTATAAGAAAAACTGCAAGAAAATACCTAAATTAGGAGAAAAATGTGTTTTAAAGTGTGTGTGAAGTCTCCTGCTTATGGCATCACCAGTGGCAAGGTAGGCATATTGCACATTTTCCATTGAAAAGAAGTTCATTTGCACTTCATGCCACAGGTGGTGTTATAAGCTGGAGACTTCACACACACATAGGGTTGCCACCTGGCCGGTATTTTAAAAAAAAATTGGTTTCAGGCCTATGTTAAGTCTATCCAGCAGGATTAATTAATCCTATTAATTTAGCTCATAGTCAATCATTTTGTATGCTCTACATGCCCAGTAAAAAAAATGTTTAGATGATACAGTCCCTTTAACTACATCTCATAAATCTCAATACATTTTAACCTATTCGTGACAAGAGATTCTGACCTTGACTTTCCCTTGGTGACAAGGGCTGCTTGTTTCCAAGTTTTTCTGCAATTTTTTGCGAGTTATGGGGCAAAAACCAAAAATAGTGTTTTTTTTCTATATTGACCTTTTAACCCCAACCTGAACCCTAAATTTAACCCTAACCCTAAATTTAACCCCAACTCTAACCCTTAATATATTTTAATTTAATTTAATTGTAACCCAATCCTTTATGGGAACCCTAATTTAATTGTAACCCTAGCTGCTATTCTAACCCTAAAGCGCCAAGTTTGGGCGCGAAACGCATAGGCGTTGGACACACTTGGTTAGGGGATCACTGACTGGCATATGGCTGCTTTTTTATTGGTAATAAACCCTTTTTTGCAGCCTTTTCTGTGTTCTATTTTGTGTATTTTCTCCATCCGGATTGCTACCGCTACTTTCCTCTTCAGTTCTGATTTATATGTTTGTGCCTGGCGGTGGCGCCTGGCTGAGCGGTGACGGAGTCAAGAAGTCATAGAGCAGCACCGTCAGAGCGATTTTTGCGATAGTTGATCGCGAAAACCGCTCGTTTCACCACACAAACGGAGTTCCCGGCAAGGCGTGCCTGACACGTCCATTGTCGCAAAGGGATTAATTGACACTACGGTAGGCATCAAGCCTAAATACCAGTGTGTGTTACCAACATTTAAAAGTAATGCCATCTGATGTTCAATTGACAGACCTCTCTAAACAAATCTGAGGACACTCTGTTCTAGATCAATGATGTAATTGTGTGATATTATTCTGCTTGCTTTCTGATAAAATACATGTCATTAAAATACATAAGAGTCAACCCAATATGCACAAATAATCAGCCCTGAAATGGTGCCTCTGAATTTTGGATGAATTCGGGGCACATCAGTGGCACATTGGGACCCAAATGTCAAGCAACCCAGGTAGTCCTGTTGTGCCTCCGAAGATGTCCACGATTTGGACATCCAAGCTGATTCCTCACTAATATCTCCTGACAAAAAAAAAAAAATCCAAAATGGTCTGAAACAAAGTGGTAGCCTCAGTCTTCCTCATAGACTTCCATAGTAAAGATTTTGGCTTATTTCGGGGCCATTTCGGGAAGACGTTTGGCTATTACAAATATAGCTGAAGTCCTCCCATAGAAGTGAATAGCCGAAATAGCCAAAGTCCTCCATGAATGGCACAAAGTGTAATAAACTAAAAATCGTAACAAATTAATGAAATAATCCATTACGTACTTAAAGCTAAATGAACATAATAAAAAATCATGTTTTATTAAAATTTAAATATGCTTATATTAATGTAAATATACTACTATAATATATAAAATGAATATATTATAATTGTATATACATATTTTTCAAATGGATTTAATTATTCTACTCTTTTATATTCGATTGCCATGTGTCTCTCTCCACCCCATGCCCTGTGTCTCTCTCCACCCCATGCCCTGTGTCTCTCTCCACCCTATGCCCTGTGTCACTCTCTACCCAATGCCCTGTGTCTCTCTCCACCCTATGCACTGTGTCACTCTACAGCCCATGCACTGTCACTCTCCACCCGTGTCCTGTTTCTCTCTCCTCCCCATGCCCTGTGTCTCTTTCCACCCCGTGTCCTGTGTCTCTCTCCACCACATGCCCTGTGTCTCTCTCCACCACATGCCCTGTGTCACTCTCTACCCAATGCCCTGTGTCACTCTCCACCCCATGCCCTGTGTCACTCTCTACCCAATGCCCTGTGTCACTCTCCACCCCATGCCCTGTGTCACTCTCCACCCCATGCACTGTCACTCTCCACACCGTGTCCTGTGTCTCTCTGCTCCCCATGCCCTGTGTCTCTTTCCACCCCGTGTCCTGTGTCTCTCTCCACTCCATGCCCTGTGTCTCTCTCCACCATATGCCCTGTGTCACTCTCCACCCAATGCCCTGTGTCTCTCTCCACCCCATGCACTGTGTCTATTTCCACCCCGTGTCCTGTGTCTCTCTCCACTCCATGCCCTGTGTCTCTCTCCACCACATGCCCTGTGTCACTCTCCACCCCGTGTCCTGTGTCACTCTCCAACCCATGTCCTGTGTCTCTCTACCCAAGTATTTTTATCTCCTTCTATAGCCCCCATGTTTGTGTGTCTCTCAGCCCTCCTCCTTGCCACTATATTTGGTCCTTCGCCTCCCTAGATAGTCCAACTATCCTTATCAGTGTTCCACTACCCCAAATAATTTTCCCTTCCCCAACCACCCATATTTTTTTACCCTTTCCATATAAGACTCAAACCAAACATTTTTCAGCAATCCCCCAACTTTAAATCACGTATACTAGTCTACTTGTTCTACTTTTAAGCCTCATATCTCTCCATTTTCTCCTTATACCACAATGCTATATTTGTTCCCCAGTCAGGATTGGCTACACTGTTCATTTCTCTTGGAGTGTTCCTTACGTCTATGTGCAGTTCTGTCTTCCATTCCACTGATCTCTCTTCCACCAACAAACCAAATTAAAAACCAGGTTCGTGTGCGGTGTTTAGTTTGGAATCCAGGACAGATGTTGAGCAATATAGGCATGCTGAGTGCAAGGAGTGGTAAAAGGCAATGTGCGTACACTGAGCTTGCAGCAAATGGAGACCTTTCAATCAAAGACAAGATTGAGGTAACAGGTGATACTGAAACTACTTTTAGTAGTTTTGCTTTGGTTAAAATGCCTTGCAAGTAATGTACAGCTTGGGATTAATCTAGTGAGTTTGTGAAAGCAGGCACAATCACAGCATTTAAAAACCAGGCGCTGTGTACTTATTTTTTCACTATTTAAAAACCAGGCTGGATGTTTCTTGTTTGTTCTTAGCATAGCAGGATTTACAAAGCTTTACAAATGTCTTTATTCTTACAATGAGTAGTTTGTTGTTGTAGTGGGTTTTTTGCTTTCTTTCAGATCAGCATCAACAATAAGGTTATGTGTAAGGCTGAAATAAGTAATAGTCCATACAAGAATCCCAATGAAGGTCCATCATTAAATAGTCCACTAAATGTCCACTATGAACAATATTGGTGTCTACCCCTGGTGAAATTTGGAGCCTAAACTACTAATTCTGGATTTGGCTGAGGGCATCTTTCATAAGATGCATCTATCTCTTACTAATCCTCGGTCAACTGTAGGTGGTATTATTGAAAAGTGGATCAGAAACAGCAGCCACGAAGTGGAACACCAAGTAAAGTCACAGAGCGGGGGTCACTGAATGCCGAGGGACATGGTGTGTAAAAGTAGTCAGTACTCTGGTGATTACATAGCTGAAGAGATTGAAACTTCCACTGGCATTAATATCAGCTTCATGGAATGAGTTTCCATGGCAGTCACCTGTATGCAAGCTTCACTTCATCAAGTACAATGCCAAGTGTTAGATTGAGTGGTGTTAAGTACCTCCCACTGCACTTTGAAGCAGTGGAAATGTGTTCTGTGGAGTCTTCACTGTTTGGCAGTATTTAAGATGCAAATGTTTCAGTGGCTATCCTTATTACATGTCAGTATTCTCATATGTACTCTTTTTCTTTTCACATATGATTCCTGCAATGGAGATTTTTTTCCCTTTCTTTTCGCCATTTTGTAAATATTTTTTATATATTATATCTGATATTGTGTCAACATATTTTTTTAGTCCCCCCTTTTTTATTTTTACTTGTAATACTCTTTCTTTTCTGTATCCGATTATTAAAATGTTATTTTTTAATAAAAATGTATACGTGGGGGAAAAAAGATTGCTCATGCAGCTGTACACATGGATGTCAACAGTAGAGAGTTTTACGTTAATATATTTTTATCCTAATTGCAAGGAAATGGTAGCAATTCAGAGAGTGCGGTTGAGAGGAATGACTGCTTAGAGTACAAGTAACGAAAAAGAAAATTATTATTTTTATTTTGCTGTGCTTTGTATAGTTTTTTTTTTTGTCTTGTTGCAATAGATGACTTTAAATGGATTTTTTTTAATGCCTTGCCCTTGTTTCATATTAGGCAAGGTAAAGATTTGCCTTCCAAGCCATACAGTTATAGGTGTGTCTGACTATCATGTGCTATGACTAAGTCAAATTACCAACATAATTTTTTAGCAACAATATCCTCTCTCTCTTGGGAATTTACATGACTACTCCATGTTGTAATTGGGTATTTCCTGCTCCTTAAACAAGATACCAGGCTTGATGTTTCTTCCGATGTGTGCACAATATAAATCCACTTACCAGTGCAATGTATGGTCTATGATAAAGACCATGAAGCAAGCATATGTTCTGAAATGGCGGAGAGAACCAGACTAGCAAAATGTTGGCACATCTCGGAAAATAAAATACTCAACACCATGTTTATGCAGGTAATGGACACTGGAATAAAAAGTACCAAAGTCTTGCTAAACCACTAATGACGGCATGAAACTGAAATCCTTAATGCGAACTTGTGTCATTGTCGATATCATCCGGACTGCAGGTATACTAATGGGAGATTTGTGGGGATGGACCATCAGGGAATGCCATCAGGTGCATGCTAATTCAACTGCATGGCGTTTTTTCCATCGGGCTGTCATTCCTGATAACACTGCATGTTAAGCATGATGATAATAATGCTTCCCCAGGGCCTTTCATGGGACTGGTGCCATGGATATCTGCTGGTTGTATGAGCTGTACTAAACAGAGGGGGCGAGGGAAGTCCCATGCCGGGTACCAATTAACTTAGGCACGCCCCTGTAGCCTCACTGTTAGATTACTATTGGACTATATTTAACATCCTATGGTGGTCTAAGGTTGTATTAATGATGTTACTTTGCTGTTTCCATTAAGACTTCAATCATCCATATCTGCTCACGGACGTTTTTGTAGAACAGAAAAAGAGCTTTGTATCTGTAACAAAACAGACCTTGATGTCCAATCAAACCATGACAAATGTATCATACACTGATTAAAGTGGAACTAACCCCTAAAATCTGTCCTATAACAGGAGTGTAACTCCATGACATGGTAACTTGGAAGTCTAGACTTCCAAAGATTCCAATTTGAAAACATTGTTATCAGGCAGAATTAGACTTATGGCTGATTGAAACTTGGTTGGGGGTTTAGCATAGTTGCCAACATGAGCCATGTTTCCAGGGACACATATGTACTCCACATGCTGCAGACAGAGCATGCGAAGTGCATCCCAGCGGTATGTAGGATGCATATACACACAGACTAATCAAATTAATTAATTAATCATGGTAGGTTCTTTGAGATCTCCACCCTGATTAATTAATATACATCCTACATGCTTCACTTTGCATGGTCTTTCTGCAGCATGTAGAACAAATATGTGTCCCTGGAAACATGGCCTATGGTTTAGTTCCTCTTTAAGAATAATATTCTGCATTAACAGCTTAATAAATGTGGAGGTGTTTTCTGTTTTGTTTACATTGATCAGACTTCTAGGACTGAGTGAATAAGCATTTTATCTGGCCCATCTATTTGAAACATGGACTATTCCTAGACATCCATGACAAAGCATCACAAAAGTGTATTGATATCTTATCTTAGTGTGGATTTATACACGAACATATGTATTTTATGAATGAGGTGTATACATTTCCTGATACCGTGTGATTATGTGCTGAAATAAACATGCAATATCTCTTTATACACAGGGCCTTTTTGGTCAAACTGGTTTAATTAGTTGTGTTCCCTGTATTATTATTTGCTGTTAAATGTAGCCACGTGCATTAACCTTTTATGACGACAGAGTGATTCACAACCTCACCCAGCTGTGTATTACCAAAACAACAGAGAATTCATTATAAGGAGCACTAGCTACTGATTCTGATATGAGGTAAATGAGGGGGGGGGGGGGGGGGATATACCCAGAAATGTAGTACTAAAAGAAGAAGTGACAGATCTTTAGGAATTTGGTGGAGCCAATGATGGACACATTGGGGACTTACCTAGGGTTGCCACCGGCAGGCCAGTAAAAAATTGGCATCAGGCCAATGTTAAGTCTATGGAGACAGTACCAAGGCCGGTATTTTTCTGAAGAAAAGTTGGCAACCCTAGAGTTACCCCCCGGGCACCATGATGCTACGTGGCTGGGAGAAAACATTGGTACAGCTTGTTCTTGGAAGGAGTAGAGCACAGGCTTTTGGGGCAGCTCAAGGCAAGTGTCAACCAGGTGAAAAGTGTCACTTGATAATGGGTTAGGTGGTGTGGACAGATAGTTTTGCCAGGCTGTGGGGATCTAATAGCTGTTGTTAAGTGTGATCCTGTTATGGTTCTTTTATTGGGGGGCAGGAGGTCATCTGCTGAAATTAAAAGGTGGGTGAACAGTTAAGGTAATGAGTATTTGGCTATTGTTCAGACTAACAGGGGTGAACTACTGGTTGGCGCTTAAACCCTAAAAAAATGCCAAATCAAAGGGTTACCATAATATTTACCTTTTGTGCTGAAGTACCATTCAATTTTTTTTTATTTTGCACCGTCCCAATGATTTTGTGGCAGCTGAGAGACCCAGCAGAGAGAAACAGATGAGAGAGCATTATTGATGTATGGTCACATCAATAGTAATACACAACTTATGAAACTGGGCTCCTTCTTCTACTACAGTGCTGACATCTTGTGTAAGGCGCTGGCTCCACCTCTTATCCCCTCTTACCATCTGCCTGCTCCCTCCTATTTCATTTAGGTAATTCTTCCTAAGTGCTCATATTAGTATTTGCATACGTAATTCATGTAAGTGTTTCCATAAGTGTTCATGTTCACTCCCACTTCACTGTCATTCTTCCTAACAGTTCATACTAGCATTAGCAACTCTTTTGTACATCCATTAAGAAATATATTCCATCCTCCGTGACACACAAATAAACCACTAGCTGTAACCAGAGATCCACAGACCATTTTCATGAACCAACAGTTTTACAAAATGTTTTCTCCCAAGTCTTTGCACAAAGACTACGGGATATTTTTAAAAAGTTATCGTTAATATGTATTGGGGTTTAGTACCTCTTTAATTATGTTATCATACAAATATATTATTTATATATTTTCTTCCAAAAAATAACAAAAGCATTATAAATAACTATGCCAAAGCAGCTAATTAAGGTGGCATAGAGCAAGTGAAACTCTTGAAGGATTAGAAGAAGGCTACATTAATTCAGTGATATCAGCATTCACCTATGAGGAAAAAAAATGATTAAATGAAAAAGGAAAGTAAACATAATGATCAATGGAGTTCATAGGCGTCCACAGGAATTTTTCCAGGGTGAGGAATATCCTCCCCACCTTTCCCCTCTCCCACCCTCTCCTCCACATCGCCTACCTTTCTTGACTCAGGAGAGGGGTTTCCTGAGGGTCTAGGACACTTCTTCGCCACATCTTCATCGCTGTCAGTTCAGCGCGGCAGTTAGAACGCTGAACTGTCAGCAATGAAGAATAACGCGGCTGTTTGATCGCTGCCGCGGCTATGTAAGAGCTGACAGTTCAGCGCTGAACTGTCAGCTCTTACAAATGTAAAAGTAAAAAGAAAATAACCCCCCTAATAAATGATTCCCCCCCCAAACCCCAATACTAAAATCAACCCCAATACAAAAATTAACGATGAAATGTCCCGCGATGAAATCTCCAGCGGTGAGCTGTCTTGTGGTGCAGAGTCAGCGGTGAAGCGGCTGCGCGGAAGCAGCCGCGATGAAGTATCCCATCCCCTTTCCTGATGGGACACAAATGTTAGTTAAAGGGTGTTCTGACATTATTCAAAGAAATAAAGTACTTGGGCAACGTAGCTTTCAATGTACACCTAATGCAACAGTACTCCATTGAATTTGGCTCTTTTTGAGGGGATAATGCTAAGGATTACATTAACATATTGTATGGTGAAAAGAAAATTACCAGTTGCTATTGGTGTATTAGATGAAGGTCATGATATATTCCCTTTTATCTCTATACATATATAATCAGTACCCTAGATGAATCCAGTTCTATATATATATATGCACAATGTAAGTGATGTTGTATTACTTGTTATGTGGAATTTTGATTCACATAATGGTGGAACAAGCAATCAATTATACTTGGAAACAAAACGTTTTAAAAGATAAGCAGATAAAAACACTTCTAGTTGAATCTGGCATTACAATTCATTATTGGGTTGAGTGCATTGCTTAATTTATTAAAGTAATTGTGAGTCATATTGCCATGTCTTCAATTGATGGTAAATTGTGCATGGCTAGAAATTCAGAAATATCCCTTCAGATACTCAATAAGCATTAAATAGACATACCAGTAAATAAATGTCTATAAGCCAATGTAAGTTTATGGTGGTCAAAGCATGGGTGGTATTTTTTTTTCATGAAATGGTGGGAACCATAGTTGAGTAGCTATAAAATATAATTATAGTTTAAGCACTAATGATGGAGAGAAACACAGGATTTACTAAATTGCAATATTAAAAGATCATAGATGATTATATTTTATGTCATACCATGAATGGTATGCATACGCAAACTTCTTTTGGGGTCAGTGCCAACATCAGAAATTTCATGGCCCCTTACAGAACACATTTTCTGCCCCCTCCCCCCTTTCCCTATATCTCTCTTTCCTACCCTTGTAAAGTAATTTTAGCTTTGACACAGTGCCTGTATTTTACCAACTGTACAAATGTTTTCAGTACATCATTATGACATTTGTAGTTGACAATAAGCATCTGATCCATTCACTCATATGACTTACTTTGATTTTGACTCTGATGGAATTAAATAACGCCTTTCCTCTCCAATGGTTTAATAGTATTATACATGCCTTACATGCCTTCTAGATAATCAAGCAAAATAAAAAAAAACACCTTGAACTTGATGGAAGTGTTTTGTTAGACTCACCAACTACGTCAATATGTAAACAGGTCTTTCTAGTGACATACTAACTGGTGACATACTAACTGAAACATTTAAAAATCTAAATATTGCCCATGGAGTCACATGTCCATTTATGTTTTTCATAACATATCCATAGTGAATGATATTCTCTACTAGTGACCTTCAAGAAGGAAAGAAAGATACAAAATTTGCTGTACATATAAAATATGCCCTGGAGACTTCTAACTGGGCTCAATATTAAACTAATACCTACAACCTCTTAATGTTTTGTATTCATTTACATGTAAAGAAATAACTGAGCATTTATTTTAGTCTTATAAAACAGTGATAGGCAAAAAACCTACCACAGCAAGAGGACATTGTCTTAAATGAGAGGGACACATGTTTAAACGTAATATCAGGAAGTATTACTTTACTGAGAGGGTAGTGGATGTATGGATTAGCCTTCCAGAGGAAGTGGTAGAGGTTAATACAGTGAAGGAGTTTAAACATGCATGGGATAGGCATGAGGCTATCCTAGATATAAGAAAGTATTTAGAAAATTGGGCAGACTAGATGGGCCAAATGGTTCTTATCTGCCAGTGACACATTCTATGTTTCATTCCAGATATTTACTTGAATTTGTAAAAACAATGTAATATTGTTCTGTGTACCTTCACAGACCTTGCCACCTACCTGCGTACTTGCATGGACACTTTACCTATTCCTGCTTATAACTGTAATGCTCATAATGACAGTGTACCTTTGGGTTGTATATGGTATATGTGTGAAGTGGTTAATGAGTTCTCTCTCATTACCAATTTTTGATAGCTGCTTGTAAACCCAAAGTGATGATGTCATGGATTTTCATCTTTCTTACACAGCAGTTCACACAAGGAGAAGGGTTTACTAATCTGGTGACCTGGTGTCCTCCTTCTGTGACAGGAAGGCCATTGTCAATAAATAACAGGAATGTTTTTGTCAGTTCTCATCTCATATTTGTAACATACAGGTGGAAGCACAATGCAAACTATAGGACATATAAATCTTGCAAACCAATGTGTTAGTTTAATAATAATAATACTTCAAAATTAAATTTCTGTACAGCAGTGAAGGAGTTAAGGCTCAAAGCCTCTATTGTCCTCATGTAACTGTACTCCAATCTACAGGTCATGTGACACAGCGCTCATAACAATGGGGCAGTGGATGAGCTAGGACTGCCCCTTGCGCGTTATGATCAGCTGTCCCTGAGGTACATCAACACAGAATGAATGGGAGCGGACCGGTGACAAAGGGGACATTGTATCTAGTCTCCAAAAGAAAATCATCATAGAGTAGCTCTCTGCAACCTTATCCTACAGCTGCTTCATAGCTCATGGGTAACATGGGAAAAACGGTCTGAGTGGATAGAGCACACAATGATCATATGAACCATGAGCAAAGAGATACGAGAGAGTGCTGGGTGCAACTGGAGAAGGAAGGCATCAAATTGTTTTATAACAGAAAAAGTACAGAGATAAAGCCAATGAAAAGCAGATCACAGGGTGTAGACACATAATGAGCACCCTACCTGTGTTGGTGGGGGAGGGGGGGGGGGGGAGGGGGCGGGGAGCAATACACTTCAATTGAAGACTTCTTGCATAGGCTTAATCTTCTCAGAGCTAAACTCGCAGTCTTTCAGAAACACATTTTACACACAATGTAATTATATATATATATTATGGGATATACATATGTTTCCTATGTTAGTAAACACGTGTTCCTGTTTGTATAGCTCAGGTCATGATTACTAGATGACTGCTCTTTTAACAGATTCCACTTCGAAACAATAGCTGTGCAGCTAGTAAGGGTAATCTAGCACTTTAGTTAATTAATTCCTTGAAAAGACAAGTGGGAAACATCAAAGGGGAAACATTCGACCAACAACATCATACTAACAGGGCAGAAATGAGGAGCAAACTGAAAACGAATTGGTGAGATTAAATGTTCATCGCACCTTTTAGATAATAGATCCCATAGTATTAACATTTGCTTTAATACGTTTATTTTTTTACCAGCCAAATACTGACTTGGTGGCAGCCCTAAACGCAATAAGCAAATTAGTACCGGATAGGATAAATCAGATTCTTGATAAAGATATTTGGATGCTGAAACATTAACTGGCCGATCTCAAAGCCTACATCTTTTTTTTTTTTTTTAAAGCTGTATATGCTTTATTTGCTTCCTGGAGACTTGCATTAATACACTTAATATGTTGATAAACTGTGTTTTGCATTGTTTGCACTATAGGGTCTGCTCAATAAAGAGAGAATTGCAATGAACTGAGATGGGGATTTTCATACTTTAGGCCAATGTAGCTGAGTTGGAAAACTTCTCCAATGCAGCTAATGGGAGAATTTTTTCAACTTGGCTACTTTGGCCTTAAGTATGAAATCCCCATCTCAATTCCACCGCAATTCTCTCTTTATTGAGTTGGCCCTTATGCTATATGTGATTGTGTAGTTATTTCTCCTGTGAAGGCACGACCCATGGATTCACGACCCTGAAGAAAGAAGAGCCATGTATTTATTGCCCATAAACTTATCATCCTTGGATTTTATCCAGAAATGTTAAATATTATGGATAACTATTTAAACTGTGTGATGAGCTGTAACCGCCCGTCTGGGACTTTTGCAATATTTCTGTCGCCCCCACCCGCACCCTTCTCCATAAGTTTATTCCCCTGTTTTATTCCCTTCCTCAGATTGGTGCCTCAGCTACCGCTTTCAATAAATGTTAAGCCCGGTTCCTGGGTACGTTCTGTAAAGGTTTAACGGGCTTGGTGAGCATTGGCCAAGGGTGTAAATATCACTCCTATTTAGATAGGTCGCTACGTTAAGGGACCAAACGGGCGCCTGTAAGTGTGAGCCCTAGTCCATCACTCAGCGCCCCATTGGTCCCTACTACCCTGGCCTAAATGGGATTAGGAGTCACTATTGTGTGGAGATAATCCTTCTAAATTTTCTATTGTTCAATCAGCTGTTATCCTGATCTGTAAATGTATAAATATACTGACTGTACTTCATTAAAGTGTACTTGTTTTGCTGCTCAAGAGAAACATGTCTGTGGATTATTTGCTAACATATAGCAAAGTTCCAGGCAAACATTTGTGTGCATTTAAAGAATCCATAGCAGGCTAAGGAGGATATTTAATACCTGGTGAGCACAATTACCAACATTGGGTATCAGTCTCATCACAAACAGTTGTAGTATTTGATTAGATTTACTAAAAGTAGCACATTTGGTATTGCATTACTTATTTCCACAACCAAGTGAATAAGGTTCAGATCTTATATATTGCTCTTAATCACGATGCAAACTTCCTTTTTATTTTCGGAATAAATTCCATTGTGATCTGATTTCTACATCATCTTAGCTTCCATTCTGTAAAGTAGTCTGCATTCTTCAAATGTTACTGCACAACCAATGTTAACGCGTTGATTTGTTGAAGTAAAAGGCATTGTGTTGAGGTGACACGTGCCTTCCTGTATAACTAAATGTTTACTCATGAATAATCCACGTGGCAGACTAAGCACACACAATCTGCTCAGTCATTATTTCCCTATGACCTGAATTGAATAGAGACCTTATTGTGTTCTCATACATTTCTGATTTTCTTCCACATTCCATAAAGAATCTTCATCAATTAGTATGGCACCACTACATACTGTATATGCATCTCTCTCATGCTAGAATCTTAACAAAGTGTCCCCTGCCCCATTTCAAATAAGGAGCCCAAGTGCTCCTGCCCCATACCCCTATTAGCCATGGGGCTCAGTGCTGGCCGAAAACAACCCCACCTATCCTCATCCTTGGCCCAGAGAAAGATAGCCATCCAAACAAAATAATACATCAATCCAAAAGAGAACATGTGGAAAAATAAAATCAGAAGCTGCTAAACATGTTTGTCCTCAGTGGAGAATGAACACATACTGAAATCTCAGCCCCACATAGCCTGGGACCAGGGAGGCATCTGGCAGTTCAGGGTGGACATTTATGACAGACAATTTAATGATGTTCTATGGACCTTGCCATGGCCATTAGTTTCCTTGTGTGGACACTTTGCCTATTCCAAACATTCACTGTCACTTGATGACACAGATACTAATGCAGTAAGTCATGCACTCACACAGTTCATACACACTGACATAGTTACTCACTGACACACAAACAGTGACAGGTGCTCAATTACTGATACACTGACACTTCTTGACACACAAACACTGATACAGTCACACACAGATACTCACAAATTATCTGGGTGTTTATAGTGTGTATGTTCTTTCTTTTACAATGTAGGGGCAATCCAGTTCTGACCTGGAATAATGCAATATATAGAAGGCCATCATGACAAAAGGTTTCCTGTCATTTCCCTCACCCAGTCAATGAATCCAATGGCCCAATAAGGGCACGGCCGGGGGGTGGCAATGACTGTAAAAAGGGGATGGCCTTAGGCTATATATTGCAGGATTTCCAGGAATAGCCTGTTTAAAGAAAAATGACAAGTTCCCTCCCTCCCATCCATAGGTGACAGAAGAAGGAAGTGGCGGGGGTCCCCGAGGTTTGGCGCTAGTGAAGGGGGTTGGTCATCTGGGGAATGGCCAACCTGGTTGGGCAGTAGCTGTGGGAGCTATCTGCACGGGGTCCCCATGGGCTCGTCCCTGGGTAGTGAGGCACGGCTACTGTGCAAAACAGGGACGTCAGTAGCCGTGAGTCATGTGGTACGCCTGCGCCAGATTCTCGGGGTCCTGATCCTAGCTGGTCTAGGATAAGTCACATGCTACCGCTAAGGTTCATTAGTATTAGTTTGTGTAGTTTATATGTCTTGTTATAAAAACATGTGTTGGTTGGTATATACATATATATATAATTTTAAATACCCGGTTATTTATTTATTTATTTATAACATTTTAACCAAATCTGGTTTACAGTAATACCTGTTACTTATTTCAGCTATGTATTTAGCTGTCGATTTATGTTGCAGCATTTTCAATAAAGACTGCAACCTTTCTAGCCACTCGTGTCTGTCTATTTATTGTTGGGAGGGAAGGAATCATCAGGTATACCTTGGTCATGACATTTGCAGTCAATGGCTGTTAGGACATTAGGTATATCCCCCCTCACCCTGTAAATGTTTGACACTTTCCAAACATCCACTGATGTGATAGGAGGCTTCCGCCAGTCCACCTGCACCAGGGCCATGGCTGAGGAACTAGCAGCTATGGGTAGGAAGTGTCGAAAATACATATATTTCTCCTCCTATCTGAGCAAACCCACAGGTCTGCGCACTGGTCCCAGTGAAGCAGCAACTGCTTCATGGTGGTGTTGAGCAGCTGAAGATGATCCCCCTACGTCCATGTACTGCGATTCGTCTGCTTTAGAGAAATGAGATAAGATGTATTGCATAGGTACAAATTGTGAGGTGTCTGAGAGATAAGGTACCCACCATCTGGCTACAACAGATCATTTAGAAGGTCTTCTACAAAGAGGAGTTCCCCAAATCCCATCATATGGTGTGATGTGGAAAGGTGCCTGGGACTCTCCTCCTCATCCGAGGTATCATGGGAATTGTATGGTGCATATATATTCATAAATAAAAGACACAAGAAATATGCTGGAGAAAGGCCGTGATCTTTATTGAATAGGGGTAGGGGTTAACTCTTAATAACCAAACTGTATATAAACCACAAAAACCATATCATAACTCCTTTACATAACTTCTCTTAACAGATACCAAATTTCCTACCACTCAGTTCTGCCCCGAATGCCTGAAGTTCCACTTACTTAATACCAACATCCACCCCTCTGTCTAATTCACCAGAAGAGTGACTTATACCCTTTAAAAGATCACGACAAAATATCAAAATATTAAATGAAGGGAGGGAGGGTGGGGGCTTCTTCAGCTGGACAGCCGGCTGACTGGAATAGACTCCCGCACGTTTAATTTATATATAGCAAACTAGAGCTCGCGCTGTGCTACAGCCAATTAGCTGTAAACTAATAACGTGAGTCACCTAACTAAAACTTAACCTTAGCCTAACCTATCTAAGCCCCAACTATTCCCATGAGAGCAGACATGCTTATAGATAGATGCCTGCTCTTAACATTACAGCAGTGTTGTCCGGGAAGCATGTTTTTTTTCAGACCCACTATTAGGAGGGTCTAGGACTCTTCTTCTCCGCGGCTTCATCGCTGACAGTTCAGCGCGGCAGTTAGAACGCTGAACTGTCTGCAATGAAGAATAACGCGTCTGTTTAATTGCGCGCTGAACTGTCAGCTCTTACAAATATAAAAGTAAAAATAAAATACCCCCCCTATTAAATGATCCCGCCCACAGTGCCCCCCCAACCCCTATACTAAAATTAACCCCAAAACCCAATACTAAAATTAACCCCCGAACCCTAATACTAACCCCCGACCCCTAATACTAACCCCCTAAAACAGAGGCGTCCAACGTGCGGCCCGCGGGCCAAATGTGGCCCGCCCTGGCATTGAGGTGCGGCCCGCCTGAGCTCTGCTCCGGTAGCCACACCTTGAACTGCACAAATCCCCTCCTCTACCCTGCGCATGAGGTCATGCGCAAGGGTCAGAGGGAGGGAAGAAGTGCACCGGGAGTCCACAGCCACGTGTGTGGGGTAAGTGTATGTATGTATGTGAGTGTGTGTATCAATGTGTGTGTGGGTTAAGTGTATGTATGTATGTGGGTGTGTGGGTGTATAAATGTGTATTAGTGTGTGGGGTAAGTGTATGTATGTATGTATGTGAGTGTGTGTATCAATGTGTGTGTGGGTTAAGTGTATGTATGTATGTGAGTGTGTGTATCAATGTGTGTGTGGGTTAAGTGTATGTATGTATGTGAGTGTGTGTGTGTATAAATGTGTATTAGTGTGTGGGGTAAGTGTATGTGAGTGTGTGTGTGGGGTAAGTGTATGTATGTGAGTGTGTGGGGTAACTGTATGTATGTGAGTGTGTGTGTGTATAAATGTGTATGTGTGTGAGTCGGGTAAGTGTATGTATGCGAGTATGTGTATAAATGTGTATCTATGTGAGTGCATGTTAAGTGGGTGTGGGGTAAGTGTATGTATGTATGTGAGTGTGTGTGTGTGTATAAATGTGTATGTGTGTGGGGGTTAAGTGTATGTATGTTTGTGAGTGTCTGTATAAATGTGTATGTGTGTGGAGGTAAGTGTATGTATGTATGTATGTGAGTGTGTGTATCAATGTGTGTGTGGGTTAAGTGTATGTATGTATGTATGTATGTGAGTGTGTGTGAGTGGGGTAAGTGTTTGTATGTGAGTGTGTGTATAAATGTGGATGTGTGTGGGGGTTAAGTGTATGTATGTTTGTGAGTGTGTGTATCAATGTGTGTGTGGGTTAAGTGTATGTATGTATGTGAGTGTGTGTGTGTGTGTGTGTGTGTGTGTATAAATGTGTATTAGTGTGTGGGGGTAAGTGTATGTGAGTGTGTGTGTGGGGTAAGTGTATGTATGTGAGTGTCTGGGGTAACTGTATGTATGTATGTATGTATGTGAGTGTGTGTGTGTATAAATGTGTATGTGTGTGAGTGGGGTAAGTGTATGTATGCGAGTATGTGTATAAATGTATCTATGTGAGTGCATGTTAAGTGGGTGTGGGGTAAGTGTATGTATGTATGTGAGTGTGTGTGTGTGTATAAATGTGAAAGTGTGTGGGGTAAGTGTATGTATGTGAGTATGTGTGTATAAATGTGTATGTGTGTGTGGGGTAATTGTGACTGTGTGTGTGGGAAGGGGGGGTAAGTGTGACTGTGTATGCATGTGTGTGTTTGTAGTTAATGTGACCACTACACATTAGTGTAAAATATATATATATATATATTTACATACACACACATGTATATAATTATATATATTATTCTCTGAATGAATGAAAAATGAATGCGGCCCACGCACGCATACATTTCTAGCGAAGTGGCCCTTTGCAGAATAAACTTGGACACCCCTGCCCTAAACCCTAATACTAACCCCCGACCCCTAATACTAACCCCCGAACCCTAATACTAAAAATAACCCCTAAACCCTAATACTAAAATTAACTCTGAACCATAAAAACTAATTCTAACCCCCTAAACCCTAATTCTAACCACCCTTACTAAAATAAACTAAAATAGATAAAATACTAAAATAAACTTACCTTTAGCGATGAAATGTCCCGCCATTAAATCTCCTGCGACGATCTGTCTTGTGTTGAAGAGACGGCGGTGAAACGGCTGCGCGGATGGAGCCGCGATGAAGTGTCCCATCCCCCTATTATGATAGGTAGTTGCTTACACTCAAGACGTGTTGCTTTTCTATTAATACATGCACGTGTTTTATTTAAGGTGTGCCTCCTATTAAAAGTAATTATAACCTTAAGTGTTTTTTTAAGATAGATAAAACTAGCCATGTTCCCATAATAGAACGGAAGGTGAATTTTGATTAATTAGGTATTTGTAACTTAGGAAAATATCATAGGCAAACAGATATAACCACATGTTCTGATACACTGTACCTTTCTCACTGATAACGCCATAAAGCCAAACACATACCTTTGTGTGCTGTTGTGTATTGTACAATTGGTTCTCTGATTCAAATACACCAATCAACTTAATCTGCTAGACATAGTGTGAACAGACAATGTGCTATTATTTCATGTTTTTATATGAACTACAATATAAGCACTGTTGCACTTTGTAATATATGGTGCGACTCTTTCTGTGAATGTCTATTTTAACCATTTATTATTTTTTGTACATTTGTTGAGCCATTATGCTCTGCACTATTTTGGACGTTTGTCATTGTTTTGTTGGGTCTGACAACTGTCATCAGCCAAAGAAACAAAAAGTGTGTCACTATCAATTTCTGGGAGCCAGTCGTTGGGCTCATATAGAAATGTATGGGGTAGTTGACTGCAAAAACAAGGAAGCAGTTACCAGCTTTAACAAGCTGGTCTGTGCACACACTTGCAAGTTTCTTGACCTAGTCCTCAAAAAATAAAAATAGAGAGGGTCTACTCAATAACGAGAGAATTGCAGAGAATTGAGATTGAGTCAATGTAGAGTTGGAAAGTACCCTTCATGGTTAGACACTTTTTTTGGAAATGTTGAAAGACATCTACTTGGTTCAGCTAGTGGAAGTGCCTTCTAGAAACAAGGCAATGCTGGACTTGGAGATCACAAACACATATCTTCACCAAATAAAAATAAAAAATAAAAGTGCCTGAATTGATTTTTTTTTTGGCCTTCTTTCTGTGTGGAAAGGTTGCATTTTATGGTTGACATATATTTTTTTACTTTATTAAACCTGCAAAAGTACTCTGATATGTCTTTTTTGAAATATAAACAACAGCAAAGGGGGAGAACAGAGCAGGAAGCATTGAAAGAATTACCAAGCACTAGGAGACTTAGTTATTTTAGTATCTATGTGTGGATGTAGTCTGTGGAGCTGTTCCGCTATTGGTTTAACACAGGCAAACAAAAACCTGTTCAATGAGCTCTACAAACCAGTCTGTTTGACACACGCCCACTAGCACAGAGTCCAGCAAAGCAAATAGTCCAGTGCTTAGTTTTTCCCTTACTTAACTGGTGACACAGCATCTTTTGTGTGTCGCAAACATTATTTATAATGGCAATGAATAAGCATAACAGAACCAATTAATTAAAGGACAAATAAGGACAATTTCATAAGAGGTAGCAAGGGTTAAAAAATAGTGTCCCCACTTTTTAATTTTACAGAATCAATCAGGTTTATGCTGTAGCTCTGCCTCTCAGTAGAGGCATACCTCAGCTGGCAATGAGTCACACGTCAGCGTATTCTCAGCCAATCAGTCTGGGAGTTTGCCCCCTGAAATCTGATCAAGGCCTGTTGGGACACCCAGTACCACTCTCTGCTAGTACCAAAAGAGGCCTTCATTTCTGCCACCAACAGAGGGGTTGTCAATGGGAGACCTTGTCTTGGTCCCCTCTGTTGATGAATGCACTAACAGAGAGAGACTGTTGGCAATACCTGCAGCCCTGTTTCTTCCTGTGGAAGCATCATGGTTGCAGGTCAGAAGATAAACAGCCATGTACATTAAAAAGTAAGTGCTAGTATTTCCTATATATCTATTTTTTTCTTGTGCTTCTATGTTAGACACCTGGCTTCTACCAAAATCAAAGCAGGACTACTAAAATATATTAGATATGACTAGAAGCCTCTTAAAGGTGCATTAAACCATTTTTTTTCCTCAAGGATTTCTTTCCTAGCAGTCTTTTCCTGCCAAATGGAGCTTAAAACTGATCCCTGTCAAGGAAGAGAATGAACAGACTGGATGAGCTAATGAGTTTGTTATGCAACACCGAGATCAATGTTTTTATGTTCTTATGTTTGATTTTCAACTGTGGTTTAAAACCAGAAATTACACAATGTTCCAGCTTTGTTTTACTCAATTTCCAAAGAAGCCGCCTGTCTTTGGCTTATAACAAGATGGCAAACAGGTAAAGGGTTTCATTTGGCTCAGCCCCAAATCTTGCTAACCTTAACAGTCGCTTATATGTATAATGGCAAGAAAAGCACTGATGTTTGTTTCTGTTTGAATTAACCGGAACCATGTAAATAAAAGTAGCCCACACTCAATAAGAAAATATTAAAATCATCATATAAATGTGTTCCAAAAATGTGCAAAATAGATGAGTAGCATGGCTGGTGGTAACCCCAGTATGCTAGCTGCCTAACGCATTTTGCGATAAGAGGCGCTTAATCATAGGCCATAGGAATTGCTCCGGGAGGTCACTTTTTTATGGAGCTGGTGCCATCTCATTTAAGTTAAATGGGGCCAGAGGCATATCATTTGACAGGACTAGGGGCGTATCATTTGACAGGACTAGGGGCATATTGCCAGTCCTTAGCTCCTGCGGCCCCCCCAGAACTTGTTTTTTTAATTTCAGGTTTAAACTTTGAGTGCTGTAGGGAGCACGGCTTGTGCTTCCTTACAGCACTGAAAGGGTTTATGTGCATATATTAACTGCATTAATACACATTTAGGTCGGGATTTTTAAAGGAGGTAAATTAAGGGGCAAAAATGATGAAAAGAATACTTGTTTTTTTTTGCGTGTTTATTTATACTCCTCATTGAATCACTGTTTGGTATTGAATCAACAATTCCTGTTTTACACTTAACGGGGGCCATTGAATGTACCCCAATATCCCAGCAGTCTGTGTAATTAGGAGCGTGAGAGAGGTGTGATTTAAACACATCCAAACTTAAACGCTTGCCAGCAGATTGATTGATTCTACAGTTGACACATTTTATTGTGTCTCTTGCTCTATTCATAGTTGTATTTAGAATTGTATGAAGGTGACATCTTGTACTCTCATTTAAAACCAAAGATATTTATAGCATCATAAATTACAAGTTCATTGTCAATATGCATGAAGTTACACATGCAATTACATAATACATAATAGTATTTTGTTTTTCTAATCATTTTTGCCTTATTGTTGTTGGTAACATTACTTCTTTATAGTGGCTAGGGGGATTGTGAGTAGTATTTATGTTTAATAATTCATATTATTTAATTAAATGTGTCTGTCCAAATAGGTTGATAAACGTCTTTCATTGGGAAGCAGTGCCACCTACGGGAATGTGTCCAAAATACACATTACAATCACTAGCACAGGATATTCGCACAATTACATTTTGCTTAACATTGCTGTTAGCTTTCAGAGTGTGAATTGACCAGATGACTCTTCCTAATAATAATTCACCTTGAAGATCTTACGAAACTATACCTAATTTGTCGTTGTTACATTGCTCCTTCAGCAACCCTCCACCTGTAAACAATTTCATTTATTTAACTAAGGACTTCCATTATAATATTAAAAAACACTATTTTGAATAATGAACTATTAGGAAAGGGATGCACGGTGAAAATGTTCTAAAGTGACCACTATGAGCTTTGTGGAACTTCTGCATTGTGGAAATTTACACACATACATACTCACACATACATACAGCACATGTATACACACATACACACAGCACATGTATACACACATACGAACTCACACTTACATACAGCGCATGTATACACACATACTTACCCACACTTACATACAGCATATGTATACACACACATATACTCACACTTACAGCACATGTATACACACATAATTCACATGGATACACACATCAGAATATTTATACGCACATACAGCATATGTATACACACATACTCACACATACATACAGGGCATGTATACACACATACATACTCACACATACATACAGCACATGTATACACACAGCACATGTATACACACATACGTAGTCACACTTTCATACAGCATATATATACACACATAGATGCACATTCAGCACATGTATAGCCACATACGCACACATACATGCATACACACATACATACTCACACATGCATACAGCACATGTATACACACAGCACATGTATTCCCACATACTAGATACTTCACATATCTAAAAATATACACATACATACAGCACATATATTCACACACTCTCACACATACATATAGCACATACACACATACTTACACTTAGAGCACATGTGTACACAATTTCTTACTCACACTTACATAATCACACACACATACACACATACTCACACAAACATTGCAGGAAGTCTCTTCCTTGGCAGAGCTGCTAGAGCTGCTACACTGCAGTGTGAAGAGGGGTCCTGTCAGCTGTCAAGCTGATGTAGGGAGAGGAACCAGCAGGCTAAACCAATTTGCGGTCTGGAGGGGTATGCAGTTACTGAAATTATTATCCTGCTGGCTTTTGAGCAATAATATGGATGTAATTGCTCAGGAAGCAACAGGATAGCATTTCTGTAAATATTTATTTTGCAGTGAATTTCCACTTTGGGCCTATGGAGCTAAAATTAGGGACCTCAGCCCCTCAACTACCCCCTAGCCATGCATGCCAACATCAAAGAGCTTAGTGCCAGTTGTGGCACTCATTGCCATAGGTTCACCATCACTGCCATATAGTGTAATCAATAAAGAAAGAGAGTTTGTTTTTTTTAGTTTGCTATTATGTGTATTGTATCAGTATGTAGATGGAGTAAGCTAGGGGCAGAATTCTTGACAGGGTTCTGTTTGCATTTAGGTTTAGTGATGGGGGATTGAGTTAGGCAGCAGAAATAAGCTACTGGACAGTTACCCCTTCAGCTTTCCAATTTGCATTTTGGAGTCTAAACAACAAGACCAATTCAAGGAAGGCCTACTTTTCTGCAAATAAATCCACACTGGAACCAGCATTCATGAATCACGTGGAAGGTTTCATCCACCACATCAGTGATTATTTTCAACCTTGAGCACCCAGTCTTCTGCAGGAACCCAAGATAAAACTCTCTAAGAGCCCTCTTGATTCAGAAATGTCTACGTCCATCCATATCGGCCACCCTGCTCATTCTTACTCTCCTTCCGTAGCAGATTGTATCAGGAACAGGGCCACCATCAGATTTGTTACAGCTAGCACCACAGTAAGGTGACCTGGATGCCTTGGGGACCCCATAGTTGGAGTATGTCTGTGTGATGTGCACTGACATCCTTAGTTATGAAAATATAAATATTTGCAACAACAAAAAACTTCTTATCAGGTCATCTTTGAATAAGTTTTTTTATATATGTATATATTTATAAATTAAGAGTTTGAGGGTCACCTTATTATCAGAGTTGCCTTATTGTTGTGGAAATATGTTTATGTTTTGGGGGGTTTTCATTATGTGGTGCTGGTCAAGTAACTGGCACCACTATTCCTTCAGGTGGCCTGGCTGTATCCAGGACTCTGCACAACAATGTCTCCTTATTGGTGGATGTGGGAGCAGCAGTTATTCTGCTCTCTGTGCTCATATCTTTCTGCACAGCACACCAGCCACAAGTGAGGTCATCATATAAGTGCAGGGGGCAGAGCTAGCCGGCAAAGATGCTCCTCACATATTCTGTTGAAGGCGAGATTTTCCACAGAGACTTTGCTCAACACTGTGTCAGTCCTACCCCTCATCTACGCTGTAGGTCTGGGGCTCCAAGAAAAGGGAGTTAAAGCCGGATTACGCTGCTCACTGAGTGAATACTTGGAACATTCTAGATGAGGCCTACAAGACCCGGCTCAGGCCTGCTTCCGACCCTGCCCAAGAATTCAGACATGCATTGTGCTGATTGCCGCAACCCATGGTTTTACTATGGGCAGAATCACGAGCGACTGGATCGGTTACTGCATTCGATGAGGCACCCGCAACAAAAGCTGACTTGAAGGCCCTGATAACAGAATTCAAGCGGATGACGGCTGGTAAAAACCACACCACCATGCTTTGCAAGACAGCGTTTGCATCGGTGACCCCGGCCTACAGTATTCTGGCGCGGGAAGTCTCGATTGGCGATCCGATTAAAGCACAGGGGTGTCGGCAGTCTCCAGCCTCAAGTAATCCAAGTGACTACTTGACATGGAGGCTACTCGGAGGAAGGAGAGCCCACCGACCTCCGAACCTCATACATAGACCGTACTACTTATCTGCGCCCCACAGCCTTTAATTCAGAGTATAACACTGTGGCTTTCTCCTCTAAGTATGATATCAAGCTGCCACTGCCTGACACTACGGGGAGTATGCTCCCCGGACCCCAGAATCTGACATATGGGATACTTAAACTGGTCGCCATTCATAATATCTGGAGTGCCCCTCAGAAAATGCCATCATCCATATACCTGATGATTTGTACATAGATGATATGCATACCCTCTCAGGGTTAGCCCAGACCACTCACAGCATGGTGGGTGCCTCTTTTCGCCATATTCAGAGGTGGACCGAAGTAAGCATCATCTAGCTGTTGCAGCAGTCTCTCAAGTAGAATCCTCATGATGCCGCCTTCGCTTCAGATTACTCCAGAGTCACCTCGTTTTTCTGGACTTTATTTTTTATTAAATCGGAATAGTTATGTTGTGTGCTTCTCTCAAGCTTACTGTAAATGTGTGCCCCCCCGGCACCGTCACCTCCTCCTCCTCCCTGAAATGGATACTAGTTATTTTGTACTATCACACTGTGTCTGCGATCTATGTTTACATTATTAAGCCAGTCCACCATAAAGTGTAATGCTAGTTTACGAGATATGCTACTATTTCTTAGGAGGCCTCAGTATGTTGATTATCTGTGTCTATGACTCTCCCATCCCCTAACTCAAAGTCTATGCTTATATGATAATTTTCTAGTGTTCTTGTGAAAATCCATATTTAGTGAATGTTTTATATTTAATATCTTTTGTGGCGGAACCAACCTCGCCACTATGTTCTGGAGAAGCCTGGTTGCTCGCCTGCTGCCTCTGGACTATGGCCCCATGGTAAAAGCTTGTATTTTCCCCTGCAGAAAAGCTTGTTCGTGCCTTTCTGCCTGGGTGTTCGGTAGATTAAATCTACCGAACCAACTCACGAATGAACGGACCACCTGGGTAATGGATGTGCCATAACACTATACGTTAATATTGTTAGTTAGTTATATTCGGTTGGTATATTGGTTATGTGTAATGTTTAATTCTGTGAGTAGACCACTCTGAAGGTTTATAATATGACAGTGACTCCAATAGTTTACTCCAACATCCATTGTTCTGTATTAACTGGATTAACTGGTAAACTGATTATGTTGTGTACATTACTGTGTGTATTGTAATTAGGTCTACTCACTCTATGTTAATTCGTATTTGGTTTGCAGTCTGAATGTCTAATGTTTTCCTAGCCCCAGTTAGTTGGACAACTATATTTAGGTCCACCCCCCCCACCCCCCACCCCTATTGTATACTAATGTCTGTGATGTCATGTGTATGTCTTTATATAAGTCTGTGTTGTGTTGTCAAATAAAGTTGTTCTACTTGCTGTACCTAACTGCTAGATGTCCTGTCTATTTGGGTACAAAGAGCAAGGGTCCAGGAAAGATTTGCTGGGTGAATGCTGAGCTGTAAGTGGGGGCTAAGGAGGTGATTTCCCACAACGGAAAGAGGGTCTACTTCGTCCGGTAGACGGTCTGTTACATCTTTAAATTCACTTCTTAAATGATTCATCAAGTTCTTCTATCTCTGTTTATTATGTTGACAAAACAGAAAAAATGTGTGTCAGTTGTAAATGTGATGGATATCGTCATATATATTTATTGTTATGTTTACAGAATATGCTGTGTTTATTATCTACCTGACACAATACAAACTTTAATTATCATATAAGTGCAAGCCTCCTACAATTAACATTACCTTAGACTAAGGAGTGTGGGGTATGTTTATGACGGGGTCCAGGCCATTGGTTCTATAGAGAGCCCCAACATTTCTGATAGTGGTCCTCATCAAGAACACATTTTTAATACATGAAGATGTGGTGTAAGTGAGCTGACACTGGTTTCATATTATAAACTGCAACCTAGGTCAGTGCTTTGTACAGAAACAAATCCTGTTTAGAACCCTCCAGGAGAAGACAGATTGTGCAGCAAATGTTATTGGATGTCACAGACCATATGGACATTGTCTATGCATCTGTACCTCAAACTCATGCCAGTAATTTCTGCCACTTGAGACTCTATACAACTAGTCACATACTGGACATACTGGACTAACATTGCTGCTTTTGTTTACATTAAATAACATGCTACTGACTTATATACTTGCATATTGTACATTGTTTGATTTACACTGCTGCACTTTACGAATCCTGCTATACTCCCAGTTCAGCCTTATTTGGTTTTGGAGAAGCAATCTTTGGAGAAGGGCACAGTAACCAGAAACAATATTGAGTTCTGGGAACTAGTGATATACTTATTGTGAGTATACGTTTCACCATTTTATTCACCTATTGCAAATATTCACCAAAAGTGAACTGTCAAGTGAACTCCAAAACACCGTTCAACCCCTTTTCTTTCTTCCTTAAGATGGGGAATTTGTGTCCTTGACCCTGTGGGTCCCAGCCGACACCACGTGATACTTCACAAGATCACTCATGACATCAAGGAGGTGTGCCCAAACCCAGACGTTTGGCCAGGATGCTCACTATGAGCATTGGTTACATTTAGCCTGCCAGACTGTGGCTACTCAAATTGCCTTGGTTTTGTATGAATAATTGAATCCTGACCGGCTTTTGGGTGTAGCACCCTTTCTACCCACAGGAGCTCTTTATATCTAAATCTACAATTTTGGGATACAGGATAGATGCTTCATATCACGGTAAGCTCCATGACAAAAGTCATTCTCTGGTTGGAAATGTAAGCGCTTCTGTGATTGGTCGCTTGTACCAAGCTCCCACCCCATGTATGGATTGTGATTTAGTTTCTCTTCCTATTGGTCACAAGAAAAAGAAGAAAAAGTAAATAGAAGAGAGAAGAGAGGAAAAAAAGAAAAAAAGAGAATAAAAGAGAAAGAAGGAAGGAAAAGAGGGAATTTTTTCCTTTCTTTTTTTCCCTCTTTTCCTTTCTTCTTTCTCTTTTATTCTCTTTTTTTCTTTTTTTCTCTCTTCTCTCTTCTCTTTTCTTTTTCTTCCTTTTCTCCCCCTCCTTTTTTCTCCCCTTCCTTTCCTCTCTTTCTTTGTTATAACCTACTAGAACTACAATATAAGCAAATGTTTTTCTTTTATTAATGTTTTTTCCCTTTTTTTCCCTTTTATGAATTAATATCTTTTTTCAGTTTTTTTTAGCTCTCTCCATATGCCCTTGATATTAACAACACTGCCAATGAATTGCCTATTACAACATTACTGTCTTTTTTCCTTTGCAACATTTATGTATATATGTAATGACCATCTATGTGCAATATTTACCCCTCTTGTTTATGATCTTATGGAATGATCGAATTGTATTTATGGGAAATTTTATTGTACTGTATATACTTCTTTATAACCCTCTGTATTTTATTTGGTATACGTACTTTGATGCATATGGGCACATCCCACAAAATGTAACAGGTTTTAATAGTTAACTGTATGGAATTATTTGCTGCTATATATATATTTTATTCAATATTTGGTTGTTTCGGCACAGCACTGCACAGGGGCATATACGATTTAATTATTATTCTATAAACATTATGACCAATATAAACCATTTTCCAATTCCCTTTCCCGTTTTTGAATAAATATTATGACCAAAATATATTTTCTACATCTTTTTATCTGTTTAAATTCATATATATATATACACATATATCTTTGTGTGACTTCTTAGTCCCCAGTGGCAGAGTTTTTGCTAATGGAACAGCCAAACTATTATTGAGCATGGACTTCTCTTTGTATATATGTGTATTTGCTGAATTTTTTGCACATCCGTGAAGCTGCAAAAGAAAGGGTTACACCAGACGATTAACGCACAATCAATCACAGCTTGTAGCGGGGAGGAGGCAAGTCCACACAACTACTATATAAGACGGACACCAAGAGGAGGAGGATGTGCACCTGATGAAGCCACACCCGGCGAAACGCATTGACACGCCCCCTCCTCTCCGGAACTTACTCACATTTGATCTTCGGCTGGCTTAGTGAGTAGACGTACAGAGACTTCGCTCTTCAGACGTTCTCTGGACACTGTTCCTCTACAACAGCTACTGGGTCCCTTTTCCTGGCTTCTTTTGTGCAATACACAAGTGCTTTTAGTGAGTCAACCCTTGTACTCACACTGTTTTTAAGTAAGCCTTTTCATTGTTTTATTAAAATTTATACTGTTTACTGTATTTCACCATGAGAGCCCTCTTTTCTTGCCGTATGTAACTCTGGAAGTCCTTCCAAATACTTCACCTGCATACACAGAAGAACCCACAGAGGCTGGTGTTCCCTACATATGCCCAGGGATCTCCCCCACTGCATATACATAGAGCAGTGAATCTGCTCCAACCTTCTGAGTACCACTCCTATCATCCTTATCTCCATTGTTATTATCCAACCGGAAAGCACTATTCTCTAGTCTCCACCTTTATGAATACTTCATGAGACCTACAATCAAGCTAGCTGTCTAAATATAAGTACAACTTAATAATCCCCCATCACTTTAAAGTTTTCTTGATCACTGGCATTCACATATTATTTCACGAAATTAATCTATATTGCGCTCCTTCTCTTACTTTGTTCAACTCAGCTACATTCGTCTAAAGTTTTAGATTACCATCTCAGTTCCCTGCAATTCCCTTTAATTCTCTCTTTTTTGAGTAGACTCTATAGTACTTTGTTTACATCTTCTTCGTTTCCCAGTTACATTGTAGTTAGAGAATTGTCCACTAGGTGGTAGAACTGTTTTGCTTAATATTACTTTTTTAATTTTTTTTTTATCGTCATATCCTGGGTGACAGGCTTAGTACCTTGCGTCCCATTTTATTATATCTACTGAAATGTACAACTCTGTCTAAGGAAAGTAATTATGTATAATTTTAAGGCAACCGTGCTAAATTTTAGCTGGAACATATAGGGATCTATTCATTACAGGTCGAGAAAATCGAGAGGAGGTTGACTTGTGACTTTAACTTTGACCTTAAAAGTTAATCTCCTCAAGGCATTTATTGGTGGGGGTTTTATTAACCCACCACCAATAAATCAAACCCTCCTTCAGCTGGGGGCTTGCTCAAGGCCCACCGATTAAATAAATAAATAATGAATAAAAATAATATAAATATTATTAAAACTACCTACCCCCTACTTCTATCTTGCTCAGGTTGGGGGGGGGGGGGGGTCAATTCAATTTAAAAATACTAAAAAAAATCCCATCAGAAGCCTCCCTGTCCAAACTCTACCATTGGGCTTTTTTAAAACCGGTTCATTGATTTTCAGGGGGCTGGGAGCAATTTGGTATGCTAGGGGGCCATGTGCTCTGGCCCCCCATATGCCAGGTGTATCAGCAGCTACCAGAACAGTTTTATTAGGGGAAAAGACAGGGCTACTTTCATTGGCCCCTATATCTGTTAACGAACCGTTAACAGATATAGGGGCCAATGAAAGTCAATTTTGGGAGTCCCAGGGACCTGATTTAGACAGAGAGGAGTTTTTTTTTAATTAGATTCTGATTTTTACATTTTTTAATATGCTGAAGGATTTTCAGGCTAAGTCCAACTCAAAAGTTGGACTGAGGCAATTATAAATGTTACTAATTGTAAAATATGTATTTAAATATCTCCCAAGCCCCCACCTCCACTTCATACTCTCCACATAAATATAATATTAGGCTGATATATGTTGATACAATTATTTTAAAAAGAGACCGCTAAAAAATAAACAAAACTCTAGAGACAAATGTATATAATATATAAATTATACATTTATTAAATATCACAAGACATGACAATAAGATGCATATACATATAAAACAAAAAAGAAGTCCAGTGCCACTGTATGGTTGATAAAATGCTGGTCACATGGTGTCACATCAGTGCCTTGAGCCTTTACTAGCGTTTTTGTACTTCCTATTCTATATCACTGTTGCTGAACTTTGCTACCTGACATTGCCTGTTTGCCGCCTGTCCTGACCTGTTGCCTGTTTTGACTTCGCCTGAACTCTGCCAGCCTCGACTTATCGCCTGCCTGACTACTCTTGTGCCTGTGTCCCTGTTACCTTCGCCTCGGTCCTGTTTCAGCATCCTATCCTGCACCTCCGCTTCGGTCCTGTTACAGCTTCCAGTCCAGTACCTTGGTTTCAGCTTCGATACTCTGGTAGTAGTACAGAGTGCAAAAGACCAGGGGGAACGAAACCTGAGGCTCAACCATAAGGTGGACTTCCTTCAGGCGGAAGAATTCTGTTCTATTACCGGGGTTCGTTGCACTAACCTCGATCTCTCTGCAAAGCAGTTCCAACCTCGCTCCTGAACGTGACAGTTATCACAGGCCATACTATGGAACCCGCAGATTTAGCCCGAGTGTCTTCTAGACAAGACCATCAGGACCAGATCTTGGCTTCCCATGCATCACAGCTCCAGAGTCTTGATCAGAAACTAGACACCGTCACTGAATTACTAAGACCTCTGACGACGGCCCCTCCAGCAGCAGCCCGTTCGGTACCAGCTCCAGAACCATCTGACTTAGGTGCCCATGGAGCTGCTAAACCTCCAAAAATGCCGGTCCCAGATAAATATGCAGGAGCTCCCAAGGAATGTAGAGGGTTTCTCAATCAATGCCTCCTACACTTTCGGACTCAACCTCAGACCTTTGCCTCAAACTCATCTCGGGTGGCCTTCATTATTAATTTACTTAGGGGCGAAGCTCTGGCCTGGGCCTCTCCATTACTCGAAAGAAACTCCCCACTCCTGGATAATGCTGAATCTTTCATTTCAGCATTTCGTGCTGTCTTCGATGCACCCGGTAGACGAGAATCCGCTGAATCTAGTCTCATGGAATTAACCCAGGGTAGGAAGACGGTAGCTCAGTATGCTATAGAATTCAGGACTCTTGCTTATGAGACCGACTGGAACGCAAGTGCACTCAGAGCGGCCTTCAGAAGAGGCCTTAATGACTCCCTTAAAGATGCTCTCACGTACCGTGACTTACCAGATGATCTAGAAAGTTTAATTGCACTCTGCTTAAGACTTGATGCTCGCAATCAAGAAAGGCGTAATGAGAGAGAGAGAGATCGGGACAGGAACCCCAGGTTTTTCAAACTTCAGCCCACCTATTTCCCTCAGAATCCCAGTCAAGAAACCTCTAGCCCTCCAGCAGATCCTATGGAGATTGGGCCCGTGTTATGCTTGTCTGAGAAGGAAAAACAAAGGAGGAGGTCCAAGGGTCTTTGTTTATATTGTGGTGAAAAAGGACACATGGCCCGGTACTGTCCTCAGAAACAGGGACTTCCGTGCTTAGTGGAAAAAAGGGGCAATCCACTGAGCATTTCTGTCCTTATACCTCCTTCTCATCCTAGAATGTTAATACCAATCACGCTCCGGTGGAAAGGTCACCAAGTGACCACACAAGCCTTCATTGATTCTGGAGCTGCTGGAAATTTTATTGACAAGAATTGGGCTATGCAACAAGGGATTCTCTTCACTTACAAAAAACAAAGTAGTCCCATTGCTTCCTTAGACGGCTCTCCGCTCGGTACTGGATTCATTTCTGAAGAGTCTATTTTATTAGAAGCTAAGATTGGGATATTCCACTCCGAGGAGATCACCTTTGACGCCATATGTAGTCCTCTTCTTCCAGTCATATTGGGTATGCCATGGCTACAGAAACACAACCCCATCATCGATTGGTCTCAAGGTGAGATTACTGCCTGGAGTGATCATTGCAAGAATACGTGTTGTCATCAGCCTATCAAGGTCTACTCGGTTCTTGAACTTACCCCTGAAGATCCTCGATCTATAGTTCCTGCTCATTATTGTGAATTTCTAGATGTCTAGATGTCTTGCCCGGCACTTCGCCTCCTTCTGGACGTACTTATCCCCTCTCTGAACCAGAAAATCAAGAATTAGCACAATACATTGACGAAAGCCTTAAAAGGGGCTTTATAAGACCATCCTCCTCTCCTGCGAGGGCAGGGTTTTTCTTCGTAGCTAAAAAGGAAGGCTCACTCAGACCATGTATCGACTTATCGCCTGCCTGACTACTCTTTTGCCTGTGTCCCTGTTACCTTCGCCTCGGTCCTGTTTCAGCATCCTATCCTGCACCTCCGCTTCGGTCCTGTTACAGCTTCCAGTCCAGTACCTTGGTTTCAGCTTCGATACTCTGGTAGTAGTACAGAGTGCAAAAGACCAGGGGGAACGAAACCTGAGGCTCAACCATAAGGTGGACTTCCTTCAGGCGGAAGAATTCTGTTCTATTACCGGGGTTCGTTGCACTAACCTCGATCTCTCTGCAAAGCGGTTCCAACCTCGCTCCTGAACGTGACACATGGACAGAGCATACATAATATATAAAATATCAACACATATAAAAAATATAATCACAAATATACAAAGTATAAAATATACATACAAGTATTTCTTACCAACTGGGTTGGTTCACATGGCCAGGTATTGAACAATCGCAAATAAAAAAACGATACTGCACTTTAACCACTACACCCCACAGGACGCGTTTCGTAAGACTTCTTCAGCTGGTGGGCATCAGTGCATAAACCCAGTGGGGGAGAAATATAAATTATAAGGAGATATTCTTCCCCACTGGGGAATACTATACTATACTAACATGCATAACATTATATGCTCCAGCTCATTAAACCAAAAGTATCCAGGCTTCTCTAGTGTGTACAAATTTACCTTTACTTTCTTCATAATGAAAACCATCCATTCCCTTTATTAGATTTGTAGCCCTCCTCTGCACTTGCTCTAGTTCCATAATATCTTTTTTTTTTTTTAAAAAGAAATCCAGAATTGAACTGCATATTCAAGGTGGGGACTTACCATGAACCTAGTCAATACCCCTTTTAACTGTGCACTTCTGCCATGTCTATTATCTACAACTACTGCCAAATCTTTTTCATCGCAACTATTCCTGTAGTTTATATTGTTTATATATTTATACATCTATATACCTATTTAATTAAAAATGTTTATTTTATTAAAAATAAATCTGTTGGATTCCATACTGAACGGCTGTGGATCTTGACCCCATTCTTATTCTATCCTGCGAACAAGTAGTCATTGTAAATATCTGAAAGGATTTGCTTTTATAAATAGGGGTCTTTATCTTTATTTGAGAAAGTGTTGTTTTTATATTGTATGTATATTTTTGATACATCCTAGGAGAAAATCCCCTTAAAAGATTATTTTCTACACTGTATATCTTGATTATGCACATATGCACTGAATATTGTCACTTAATTTTTATATTGTATATCCAATACTCTGAACCTTCACTATGCGTGTGGAGCGCAAGCAGCATGTCTGTGTCTCCACGCCGAGTGAGCTGCCCTGGACTCCATTCAGGTTGGGAGCGGACCTTCACCAATGCGGCACTGCTCGGGGGTGACAATTGTCCCATACCCCCCGAATCCGCCACTGATTGCAAGGTGGATCAGTTTTACATACAAGTGTGTTATTAAAAAAATACAGTAAATTATTGTGCACTCTACCTCATATAGTTCTTAATTCTCATTGGGTCAGATGAAGGAAGATCTGACCCAAGATTCTAAACAAAATGGCTGCCCCCTGTTAAAGCTATTTGAGGGCTCAATAAGGTACTTTATTGGTATTCCTTCATTAACACATTTCTACATAAACTCTACATAAAATATTCACTTAACACAATCGTTCAATCTTTCAATTAAACATAAGTTAATATTTTGGTACAGTTGTCATTTAAAGTAAAGTTCATTAAGTTCTATCAAGAATGAAATGCAACTGTGCTGACAGGTGTTAGCAGTAGTGTTGAACTTGATAGTATCATAAATATTGACCTTCAAGTTGCTGAGAGGTTTCACTTTGATGTATTTGTTGCATAACGTGCATAGAAACTTGTGGTATAAAACATATGAAAGCCAAGTTGTGAGTTAAAGTCTTAAAGCAAAATCTGTGTTGATGACGTGGTGGAGTAAATTGTATGTCTTATGAAGTTATAGTATGTCAGCCTCTGTGGGGTCTATTCAGTAAATAGTGGAATGTAATGAATTGACAAAGCAATGACATAAATCAGTCATTAATAGTTGATTTGGAAAGCTGTCCAAGCTAGAATTATTTTTTTTGGGGGGGGGGGGGGTCATCTATTATTGCCTGATTTTTGACAGTTCGTTTTTTTTTTAATCAACCACAATTCATGGTTAAATTAAGAAACCCAATAATTTGTGTGGTGGGAGAACTTAAGATCTAGTATGGGGATACTAAACAAAAGCTGAGATTAAAATCATGTACGTATTTCTTAGTGGTAATAAAGGGTCTTGTCACAATGTGAATCCTGACAGTCTGCATGACTCTTAGAGAGCCCTGAGGGCTAAATACCTCCCTGTGGACTATGGACCCTCTCAGGGTCAAGGAGTAACCCTTGGCACTAGCCCTGACTGCGAACTCACTGTGCCGTTCTACCACAACATACCTCCCACCAGAGGTTACCAGAAACCTCCTTCAACTCTTGGGCATAATACTAAGGCAAGGCTGCCCACTGGAGCTACATTTTGCCAGTTTGAAAGGAAAAATGTAGCTCGGCCACTGATTGCTCCATACAGCCAAATGTGTACCAAAATACATCTGCTTTCCAAAAAGAGCTGTTGTCACTACCCCGTCTCAAACTCCCTTTGCCCGAAAAAAGCTCTCTTTACTGTTATGGAACTGATAAGTGGATCCCAAGTCTGTCGTGGTCCGCTGAAACTACTGGGGGCTTCTGATCCACCATCCTGGAAGTGAGCACACCCCTCTTTTGGGAGATTGTTGGCAATGTGGTGAGTCATCTATAGCTGCACATTTTTGGGGGCTAACTACTTTTGGGGAGTGAGCAGAGCCCTGTTTCTAAGACTATGGACAAGTCCTGGGTAGGTGAATTTCCAATTGCTTCATTCAAATAAGCCGCCTCCTGGCTGAGAAGTACCTCTCTCCCCGATTGGTAAACCTCCTTGTGGAGAGAATGTAATATGACTTCTGATTGGTCACAACCTGCCATTCAAGACACCGGGACTTTCTATAGCAGGTTGCCCAAGAAAGGCACCAGGCAGATGGCTACAGTAATCGAGCTTGGCTAAGACCAGCCAGTTCCTCTCCCTTACTATTGTTATGCCCCATTATGTTAATTTGTTCGGTGACGGACAGAAGAGAGAGAACATATGGGGGAGAGAGAACAGATATGGAGGGGAGAGAGAGAGAACAAATGGTGGGGGAGAGAACAGATTGGGGGAAAGAGAGTACAGTTTAGGGGGATAGAGAGAAAACAGATAGGAGGGAGAAAGAGAGAGAACAGATGGGGAGAGAGAATAGATTGAGGTGAAGAGAGAACAATTTTGGGGATAGAGAACAGATATGGGGAGAGAACAGATGGAGGAGGGAGAGAGAGAACAGATATGGGGGAGAATGGCGGAGAACAGATATGGGGGAGAGAGGACAGATATGTGAGGGGAAGAGATAACAGATATGGGGGGTAAGAGAGAGACATAGAACAGATAAGTGGGGGGAGAGAGAACAGAGAGAGAATATATATGGGGGAGAGAGAGAAAACAGATGTGGGGGATAGAGAGTAAAGAAATGAGGAAGAGAGAGAAAATAGATATGGGGAGAGAGAGAAAACATATATGGGGGGAGGAGGAGAGACAGACATGAGGGGTGTGAAGAGGAGAGAGACAGACATGGGAAGGAAGAGGAAAGTGACAGGGAAGGGAGAGGAGAGAGCCAGGCATGAGGCAGGAGAGGAGGGGGGTGCCACAGGGGTGGCACACAGAGGGCACCTGAACACATAAGGCCAGCCCTTGCCAATTTCATCCTGAAATGAAAACTGAAAAATAAATAAATTAAAGCCCTGGTGGGGCTCCTAAAAATAGTATAAACAGCAAAGACTGGGAGCCACCAAAATTAACACATATGGGGATCAGGGCAGGTAGCCCTGATCCCCCTGCTCTTACATGCCAGTCTGGTAAAAAAAAAAAAATACATTGGGGGGTTAGGGCTAATAGCCCTGATTACATAGATCGGGTGCCAGGTTCCAGCATCAAAAAATAAAAATTAATCCTCCTATACTTTATAGATGCCAACACTTTGTTACTCACAAACTAATATATATTTTTAAGCTTTACCTCAATGGCTCAGGAATAAGGGTGAAACATACAAATATTCAGGGGCATCTTGCGGCCCTCAAAAAGTGACATCAGCATCCCATAATGCTTAGTGTGCATTTTATTTCAGTGACCATCTAGGACGTTTTGGTGGCCACCTTGGAGTAGGTTTGGCAAGCACAATATAAGATTAAAGTTGTATAGCTACCCATATCTAATCATTCATCCATAAATCTTGCGGATGACAATCTCACGTTAAGGATAGGTGATTAACATGCTACAAAAGCAATACAAGATTTCTCTTGTTTTCAGTCATGTCCTTGGTGCACAAACATTGCATTGTTACAATATGATGTTAAAAATAAAAAAATAACACAGAACTAGTAAGAAATCTAATAAATCATCACGAGTAGAGTTGAGCGGACACCTGGATGTTCGGGTTCGGCAGGTTGAACTTGGTCGAACATCCGAATGTCTTTCGGTTTATAGACTTTCGGTTTATGGAATACATGTAATGCTATTGGCTTTCTATAAACCGAAATAGAGTCCCCATTCATAAGAATAGGGACTTTATTTTGGTTTATAGAAAGCCAATAGCATTACATGTATTCCATAAACCGAAAGTCTATAAACCGAAAGACATTCGGTTTATAGACTTTCGGTTTATGAAATACATGTAATGCTCAATAGAGTCCCTATTCTTATGAATGGGGACTCTATTTCGGTTTATAGAAAGCCCATAGCATTACATACAATATAATCGCCGAACTCCAACCCGAACATACAGTGAAATGTCCGTGTTCGGGTCCGGGGTCCAAAAAACGTAATGTTCGGTACGAACCCGAACAGTGCGGTTCGGGTTCACTCAACACTAATCACGAGGTACGTTCTGTTCTTAGGTATATTGACAGAGATCTCATAAATGGAAAAAAAAAACCACAGGTGGCTTAGCACTGACAAGGTGAAATAGAATTTATTCTGAAAATTGGCCACATTTCAACCCAACTGGACTTTCTCTTAAGGGATTTTTGAAGTGAGTAAAATTTGATGGTGTCAGTGAAGCTATTGCATAGTTGTGGTGCTCTGCAGGAAAATGAGGACCAAGCACCTTTCTTGTTGTTTGGTGTGTTTTAGTAAATTAAGTGCTGGTACTGAATTGGAGATTAAAGGAGGTGGGGACATGTGGGAAGAGTATTCTACCCAGGTAGGGTGGGAGCTTCCTAGAAAAACTTTTAAACACAAGGTTGGAAAGGTGAGAGGCTGTATATGGATTCCAGCTCTGTATGTCATGGTTCTAGAACAAGTTAGTAAGAATTAGAAGAAAACAGGATGTGAGACAGGTGCATTTGTGTTTTTCTTTTACTTATTGAGAAATCTGTTTTGGGCGAATCACCACAATTCTGAGTAAACTGGGGTAATTCCTTAATTCATACTAATAGATCAGTAGATAATAAAGTAAAGTCCATGTTTGATGTAGAACAATGTAAATTTTCTGCGTTTATTTAATTTTTTTAAGTTTAAGGGGAAGTAAAAATGCTGGAGAGTAAAAACGATGTTATTTAATAACAAAATAAAATTTCACTTCTTAGATTTTGAGATTTTAGTAAATGTAGCCCTAAAAAACTGCCTCACACTACTAAAGGATAATTAGTATTATTTTATTTATAAGACTCCATCATATTCCATAGTGATGTACAATGCAATTAATACATTCACTACGGTCCAATAGTTTGGGGTTAGGAATTTCATTATTTTCCGTGAAAACATATGTCAGATGAGTTGCAAAATGAATGAAATATACAGTCAAGAAATTTACTTTTAAAATGTTAAAGTTTAAGTAGGTAACACAACATGCCACTGAAACACAGGAGTGATGGTTGGTGATAATAGGTCTATGTAGATATGTCATTAACAATCAGCCATTTCCAGCTAGAATAGTCATTTACGGGTCTAGGACACTTCGGCGCTGCATCTTCATCGCTGACAGTTCAGCGCGGCAGTTAGAACGCTGAACTGTCAGCAATGAAGAATAACGCAGCCGTTTCATCGCGGCCGTGGCTATGTAAGAGCTGACAGTTCAGCGCTGAACTGTCAGCTCTTACAAATGTAAAAGTAAAACGAAAATAACCCCCACTTAATAAATGATTCCCAAAACCCAATACTCAAAATTAACCCCAATACTAAAATGAACCCCCTAAACCGTAATACTAACCCTAATACTAACACCCAATAAAAATTAACCCCCTAAACCCTAATACTAACCCTAATACTAACACCTGAACCCTAATACTACCCCTCTAAACCCTAATACTAAACCCCGACCCCTAATACTAACCCCCGAAACCCTAATACTAACCCCAGACCCCTAATACTAAAATTAACCCCCTAAACCCTAATACTAACCCCCTAAACCCTAATTCTAACCACCCTAACTAAAATAAACTAAAATAGCTAAAATACTGAAATAAACTTTCCTTTAGCGATGAAATGCCCCGCGATGAAATCTCCAGCGGCGAGCTGTCTTGCGGTGCAGAGTTGGCGGTGAAGTGGCTGCGCGGAAGCAGCCCCGATGAAGTGTCCCATCCCCATCATTTACAGCATTAACAATGTCTGCACTGTATCTCTGATCCATTTGATGTTATTTTAATGGCCAAAATTTGCTTTTCAAAAACAAGGACATTTGTAAGTGACCAGAAGCTTTTGAATTGTACAAATAACAGAGGACATAATACATATTACAAACGTGAACACATGGTAAGGTGGGTTCTGCAAATATTGCTTACTGTATAAGATACCACAGGATACATGTGTTATGAGTAAGCATTGCCTACATGCTTATGTAGTAGCAAAGTAACAGATCTCAACTTCCTCTTCCCAGTCTACCACACTGACATACCTTTATGCACGGTGCTCACAATAGTGAGATAAAGAATATTTCTCCCCATTATAGTATAAATCTAAAAATGGACTCAAGAAGCTAGAGCAGGAGATCTGTGATATATGGTATGACTTTATGTATTTGCACAATTTACCTCCATTATGTGTGGCCCAGAGATGAAGCAGAAAAAATAGATCAATGCTTTGGAGGCACAGATTACCTGAGCCTCCTCTATATCATAGAGAGAGATTGTAAGGTGCATACTTTTTCGTCCGGCTCCAGATCCCACTCTTCTAAGATGGGGGCATGGAGGTGTGGCAGGAGGCTGCTTCTCCGTGCAAGTCTCTGTCTCTTCACTCCTTGTGTCCTAGTGGGGTGCTGGGGAGTATGCAGAGGAGGCAACATTGATAATGGCAAGAGAGGCAGATCTATAGCCCGAGGCTTCCACACTGCCTCCTTTGTGTCATTTGTTTGGGGGGGGGGGGGGGGGGCTGGCGGATTGCCAGGAGGAGAGTGTCAAGGTTTCTCTGCTGTTTTAAACAGAAACTCTTCCTTCAGTAAGTTAATCAGATGTTATTATTTTTTTATTTCAGCCACTATTACCATGGTTACTCACCTAATTGCTATCAGCCAGCCCCTTTGTTGCTCAGTGCAGAGTATTTAAGCAGCTAGTCTCAGTAGCTCCTGTGCCTTTGCGTTGTTAATGGCTTCTAAGTGCTTTTTCTGTGATTCATATGTTTGACCTGGCTCGGCTGGCTTCCCTTCTGGTTCCTGACTGCCTGCTTTGTTTCTGACTTTGCTGATATTTGTTTTTTTGCCTTCTGGATTTTTCTTCTGGACTAATTTTTTACCCATTTTCAAATGTATTATTAATAAAGGTGTTTTGCATCTTACTTTCTTTCTCTGTCTGGTTCATGGTTCCTAACAAAGAGTTAGTGATATCTGCCCTATAAAGCTCCAGGATTTCCTGCATCCGGTGCTCAGGTATACTGGTGTTATTCCTTTGCTTTAGTGTATTCCTGCCGCAGTGCTTCTTGTCCTCATTACCCTTTGACACTTGGATTGCTGTAAGTATACTTCTATTGCTTGGTGTCTTTCCATTGAGCCCTGGATTGTTAGTATTGTCTATTGATAGCTTCCTGCCCTTTGACCCCTGGATTGCTTTCATGGTTTTCTCCTTGTATGGTTAGTGCACACTTCATGTGCTCTCCCGGTCCTTTAACCTGCATTCAAACTTCTATGCCTGTTATCACCGGCTGGACTGTGGCAAAGATGGGCTTAGAAGGCAGGGTCAGAACTCAAAGGTAAGTACTGACTGGTTAATTAATGGTAAATCATATAATCGGTATTATGTGATTATAGCAATTAAATATATGAAAACTGCAGAACAAAAACTATAGAAATTGCCTGTCTAAGGAATTTTTGGACACCATTTTAATAAATTCCATACTTGTTAAAATACATTTATAAATAGCTTTTAATGTATCAGATATAGTTTGGCGAATATCTTATATGACCTATGCACAGGGCAGTCCATTGTTTTAAATGGTATGAATTGCATAGATGTAGATAATTTTTCCAAACACTATAAGAAATACAGAACATGTATATGTCATATATAAAAGTTGAATATAGTGTGAGGAGGTTGACTTGAAAGAACTAATTCAACCTCTTCACCAACAGAAACTTGACCTCCCTCTCCTCCGGCCTCGCCAAAGTCTGTCTCAATCTCCCATCTCGAACTCCCTTCAGTGTAAAGCAATAAAAATTGTTTTTCACTAAAATTGAAGGAAGTTTGAATTGGGAGGCAAGATGGACTCACCTCCCACAACTCATCTCCTTTACAGGTGGTGAGCTGAATAAATAATAAAAACATTTTTTTAAAAACATTTGCCCTCAGTCAAACCATATTTGTGCTCCCACTACTCCCATCCCCCCCCCCCCCCCCATAATATCAATGGGGCTGGGAAGTGAACTGTTAATTAATATACCCCCGCACAGTGATGGCTGCATTATAATTCATTCTCCCCATTCACTTTTCAGTAATATTCTGGGGGCTTACTTAAAGCCCCCTAAATCTAAATCAATAATAGCCACCCTTCCCCAATGAACAATACCCCTTATCCGGTGCTGCAGCAAGGCCCCAGATTACATGAATAATACATAAGATTTCAAAAGACTGCAGGATCAAAAGCCTCTCTGCCCCAGCCCTACTATTGGCTTGATTTTCAAACTTGCCTACTATTGGCTTGTTTGAAAATCCCTGCAATAGAAAGGCTGGGATAGGGAGACTTATGATTGGCTGGCAAGATGGGACAATCAGCACATCCTGCAGTCTTTTGAAATCCCGGCACTTTTGGGCTACGATTTCAATGTGGTGTGCCCTCTGCTGAGAAGACTCTGGACTGAAGAAGGTCTACTACATGAACCTGACAGATTTTGAATAATGATGTAGTTCATGTTGAATCACAAATAGCGTTGAGCGAACCCGAACCGCACTGTTCGTGTTTGTACCGAACATTACGGTGTCCGTACCCCGGACCCGAACACGGACATTCCACTGGATGTCCATGTTGGAGTTTGGGGTTCGACGATTTAATGGCGAATGTTGAAAGGCTGCAGAGCAGCCAATCAACAAGCGTTAGACTTGTTTGCCCTTAGAAGCCATCACAACCAATGGCATGGCTGTGATTGGCCAGTGCAGCATGTGACCCAGCCTCTATATATAAGATGGAGTCACAAACACGCACATCACATGAACTCTTCTTAGTGTAGGGAGAGGATGCTGCAGCTGTGAGGGACAGATTAAAATAATTCTGGTGTTGAATCTGCAAACTACAGCAATTATTCAAACTACAGCGATTATTCAAATTACAGTGATTATTTTAGTGGGTGCTATACTACATATTTGTACCCAGCCCTGAGCCCAGTACCACAGAGAGTGCAGTGCACTTGAAATCTTTAATCCTGTTCTGTTAGCTCAGTGGGCAACATCTAGGCATTTTTAAATACTGCAATTTGTTTTTGTTAAATAAAACAAACACGTGAAAAAGTGCGCTGTAACCCAACACTCAAATACACACACAATAAAATAAAATCGGGGTTACCCTTAAATATAACGTAATCAGCTCGGTGTTAGCCAGAAGGGATAAAAAAAACAGATACAATAATAATACAGTGTAGTAATCTTACCAAAAAAAGTGCCAATATTCAAAATAAATGTGAATACACTCACATCTCCCTGAGCAGAGGAGGATATTTGCGTCCTGCACTTCATATCTGAGAGGTAAATAGAACCGTCTAATACTGTGCTTACAGCGCACTTTGGAAAATTCTAATTGTTTTTGGTGGTAAATAGCACATTTGTGTCTTGCGGTGCACTTCATATCTGAGAGTCAAATAGACCAGTCCAATACTGTGCTTACAGCGCACTTTGAAAAATTCTAATTGTTTTGGGTGGTAAATAGTGCATTTGCGTTTTGCGGTGCGCTTCATATGTGAGAGTCAAACAGAACAACGAAATACTGTGCTTACAGCGCACTTTGAAAAATTCTAATTGTTTTGCGTGGTAAATAGTACATTTGTGTCTTGCGGTGCACTTCATATCTGAGAGTCAAATAGACCAGTCCAATACTGTGCTTACAGCGCACTTTGAAAAATTCTAATTGTTTTGGGTGGTAAATAGTTCATTTGCGTTTTGCGGTGCACTTCATATCTGAGAGTCAAATAGACCAGTCCAATACTGTGCTTACAGCGCACTTTGAAAAATTCTAATTGTTTTGGGTGGTAAATAGTTCATTTGCGTTTTGCGGTGCACTTCATATCTGAGAGTCAAATAGAACAGTCCAATACTGTGCTTACAGCGCACTTTGAAAAATTCTAATTGTTTTGGGTGGTAAATAGTATGAAAGGGTTAAATTGATGTTGAGAAGCCCCCCTTGCTTGACCAAGTTCAGATAAAGGTCATAGTCTCTGAGGATGTCAGATAAGACATAATGGTTTATGTAAGAAAGGTCTTAGACCACAATTAGAGGAACTAAAAATGTAGTAAATTGTCTTGTTTGCTGACTGATTATAGTGAGTTTTATTTTAGCTTTTCTGCCTAGTGACAATATAAGTACCCATTGTCCAACCCCCCTTGTGACATGTATACGCCCCCCCTCATGTATTTATACTATGTTTGTGCAAAAACTATAAACCAATCAATACACAGGACAACGCCTAGATTTTTGTATAAATACCAATGTGTAACAAACTGCACTCAGATCTGAGGATAAAGAAACACGTGCCTTGTGTATTTGTTTTCCACCTTCACAGCTCTCCAGATATCTGCTAACCTGCCACACATCAATGACCTTAGAAGTAATTGATCAAGGAACAGAGACCGGCCCTTCCTTTCAATTTCGTGTCAGAAGTGGGATTCGGACATACAGGGTGAGTACAAGTTACACATGGTTGTATTTTATACTTCTGTGTCTGTGCTCCCCTGTCTCTCCGAATCCCGTACCTAAAAATTTGGTGTTTTAATTAAGTGCTGGGTTGTTGTTAAACACTTGTCACTGGGACAAGATAATATTGTGTTTCTGGTACACAAATAATAGATATAGATATTAAGATTTCACTGGGAAATCGCTAAAGTGCGTGACGCTGGGTCACGGCACAGTTTAACAAAACCTATTCAGAGATATATATGTATCTATGTACATAAATATATACAAGTAATTATTAGCAAGTGTTGCTTTCTAGGAAACTGTCGTTGGTGTGTCAAAGGTTCTTTGTACATAAGTTAAAGTATAAGATAAGAATTGTTTATTAAGTTGTGTGAACTGTATAAAATTATCTGTTCATAATGGGACAAAAGTTAAGTGATTTAGCAACTACAAGTTTTATATCAGGCAAATAGAATGATGTCCCTTTGTATGGAATCCCCATTATTACACTCAAATTTATGTGACCGCAGTATGTAGTTCAGCTATGATAATGTCATAATATTTAAAGAAGGCAAACCCAAAGGGAGAGAAAATTAATAAGGGTAAATCTAAATACCCTAAGAGACCTGTCCCACAGAAAGCTAAGACAGAGTCGCTGTATCCAGCACTCCCTGTTTGCTCAGAGCACCCACAGTACAGCACAGCATGCACATTGTCAGATAAGGAATTAACTGCTGTGTCTGTGGCCATAAGGCAGGGCTCGACAAACCCCAGGCGCCAGGTCGCCATGGCGACCAGGAAATTAGACCTGGCGCCTGGGTGCTGTCAGCCTCATGGTCCCCTTGCCGCTGCCATCCGATTTTTCCGCAGCGCGAGGGGGTAAAGTCTGTGCCGGCACAGGCTGCAAGCTCCGCCCCCTCGCACAACGTGTGTCTGAGTGCCGGGTGTTGTCACGTGACATCCTGGCACTCAGCACGCCGACCAACGGAGATCAGCTGCAGCACGAATGTCCCCCTCCCCTGCAGTGAGGTAAAGCAGCAGGGAGGGGGACACATCAAGAAGAAACCCCCAAGAAAAGACTGTGTGAGGTGGGTGTACAGTACATATATAGACTCCCAGTAGCAGTCTCCTCTTGTCCACAACGCGTTTCGCCCCCAAAGTAGGGCAAAACGCGTTGTGGACAAGAGGAGACTGCTACTGGGACTCTATATATGTACTGTTCAAATGGATCTTTGAATGTAAGATTCTTTATATGTTTTTATTGTTATTAAAATCGTTGAAGCTAAATAGTCTCCTCCTTACCCTCTCTTATACTACCGCTGGGAGTACCTTCTGGGTCTGCTACCCTGAATAAGCTGCCTAGGATTCCTCTGTGAAGCAGTTGGATCTTTAACCCCTTGGTGGGCTCCCTGGATGCTGTATAGACTGAGCAGATCTCTGCTCAGGAAGATGTGAGTGTGTTCTCACTTATTATTTGTTATCAGCACTTTTATGTAATATACTACACTATATTATTTCTGTTCTGTTTTGTTTTATTTTTTTCCCTTCGGATTGAATATTGAGCTGATTTACTTTAAGGCTGATTTACTTTAAGGGTAACAATTTATTATTTATTTTTCCTGAGTTGTGTGTTTTGAAGTGTTGGGTCACAGCGCACTTTTTCACTTGTGTGTTGTTTTGATTTGTTTATTGCCAGGAGTGAGACACTGGTAGAATTTGCTGTAGCTGTTTCCACCACAATTGGGCCAGTGTGTTTCTCTCTTGTTTCTTGTTTGGATATATGTGTATATGTAAAGTAGGTGTGTTTGGATATATGTGAAGTAGGCGTGTGTGTTTATGAATTGTGTTTATGTTTGCATGATTGTCTGGCTCCTAAAAAAAAATTCTGGCTCCTAAAATCAAATTAAATTTGTCAAGCCCTGCCATAAGGTATGTTTGATTTGTCTCCCTGCAGGACACAGTGTTTTAAGGGTATAGTAGATATTTTATGTATTAAGTATATGAGTATTATAACATTGCATTGTTAAACAGAAATATAAGTGTTAAGTATTTCTAGTGTGGCTGGGACACATAAATAAGTTAGAAGACAACCGTTCTGGGAATTGAATTTGTGTATCTGGGAGGATATAGATTCTCCTGTAAAATATATTGAAGATTAGAGTCTCTTTTCTGTAATTCCCAATTACACTGTATCTTGGTATTATAAGGTATAAGAATCATAAGTAATTTTTGCAACTGCTTACAATTTCTATTTGATATAAAGTAATAAGGTGTAATTGTATTTTAATAAGTGTATTTTTTGCAACATGGACCCCAAGATTCATTTGTATGATTTTCAATTGTTGCATAGCAAAAGACCTTAAGGTAATTTTTATTATTTGATGTCTGCGCAATGGTTTATTTTCAATACCCCAAAGCAGCAGCAGTAAAGTTAGAGAGGACGGATCTCTTTTAGATTACTCAAACTGTGAGCGCTCACAAAATACGGCATTTTCAGCCTTTGAGTATAATTGTTTGAGTAATCTTTGAGTGATGGTCTTCTGGGCTATATTCAGCAATGTGAATAGAAGTTTTATATTAAATGAGTTCATTCATGTTATGTTCTCTGTTTGGTATAAAGGCCCTGAGGAGTAGCCATAGTTACTGCAGTTTTTTGTTATTGTTTGATAGAAAAGTTATTTTATTTTGGCAAAGTCAATAATTTTACTAGTGGTATGCATTGTTTTGGATTTAATTTGCTTCTGTATTTGTGTAACTTTATCTTTAAGTAAGTAAAATAGAAATAGTTATGTGCTTATAAAGATTTTGTTTTATCCAATCTACATGTGCAGAGGCATTGTGCAAAATCATGAATCCCCAGCTGTATATTTTTTGGGATATAAGAAAATACTGCCTCAGGTACCAGCTTTATGTACTGGCAAAGCACGCTAAAACTTGTTAGATAAAATATATAAGGAAAGAGGTATTGATTGTTTTTAAGGTATTTGTAGGTACTGATATACTTTAGATTTAAGTAGGATTTCAGAGTTGATACTAGAGAAAGACTTGAGTAAAGTTCTTAAAGTTCTATTCGTAAAATGTTGAGAAGTGGGGGATTTTTGTGTTAAGCCGTTGAAGGCTTTGTGGGCCATGGAAATGGCAATTGCTGGAGATAAAAGGTTTTTGTATGTTGTAGAAGGTGAGAGGTCATGTTGCAAATATGTACAAAGAGAAGATGTTATGGACTAAGAATATGACAGTTAGGATTTAAAAGTGAATATTCATTTATTAATAATAAATTTAAATACAGAGCTAGCATGTTTATATACAGTAAATATACATACACACACACACACACATACGTGATGCTAAAAGTATTCATTGATGTATTCTAGTGTTTGTTATAATTACGACAAAGTACCCCATGTGATACATGGGGAGAGATTATTGAGCTGTTGTTTAAAATTTTAGATACCAGTTAAGTTTTAATATATGAGAATGTACGTCCGTCAGTGATTAGTGGAAAGAATTAGCAAGTGGCATGTTCTTAAACATGCTGTGGTGTTGGAGGTGAAAGAGTTAATTATATAAATTTAGATAGTTTTTGTTGTATATGAAAGAGAGAAAAAGTTCCCCCAGAAACCCCCTCTTCGTTTCCCCTTCTATTTGTATGTCTAATTGCAGATAAGAGAGTATTTTTTTTTTTGTGAAGGGAGGGGGAATGGGCCAAAGTTGTGTTCTGTGCCATGGTCATGATGATAGTATATTGATAATGGTCAAGAAATACATTTTGTTGTCAATAATTTTGATGAAGTATGTATCAATTGTGAATTCTTTATAAAATCTTTATTTTGACATGTGACGCCTGTTAGTTTTATTGAAGTAGATCAAGCCTATACTGATGTTGTTTCAGAGTTTACTGATAAGGACCAGCAAATCTAGATTATTACTGATGCAGTTCCAGTAAGAGGTCTTAATCACTAATGAAGTGCTAGCGATTATTAACAGTGAGTGATTATTATCAGTTCTATATTACACTCATCATGCTCCGTCAGGAGATTTATAAAAAGAATAATAATATTTTTAAGAACAAAAGAGTGGTCTAGTTATTTTGAGACATGAGCTAAGAGTCATAATATTTTTAATGATATTGTAATGTAAAGCAAATTAGCCAAAATGTTTAAGGAAATATTGCATGTTACTAATTGGAATATTTTGAGTTTTATTTCCATATAGATTAAAGCTGTACAGTCAACAAAAGACAAGTTCAAAGTGCACCAACGAATCTATTGCTGATAAAATATAATTTTTTTTTATTTTTTTTTCGCACTCAGAATTAAGAATACATAAATAGTCAAATGAACAATAACCGTGAGGTTGTGTATTTTCAACTCATCCTTGTGCATTTTCACTTTGCTTAGTCTCCTTAAAATTTGTTTACAGTTATTTGTTAGGTATGTCAAAGGAGACTGACAACACACAGACAGAAAAGAAGAAATAAAAACGGACGTACAAACATCACAACATATATAGCTCAAGAGATTTTTTTTTTTTTTGTTTAAAATCTTTTTATTAATAGGTGGTTGTATAGCCAGTAATTATTCCATTACAGATCAGTTGAATATAGCAAGACAGATCAAATATATATGATATGAAACGTACATTTCTGTGTCAAATATATAACATATGTCGCCAAACATTCATTGTTTGACCGAGATGTAGCCTAAAACTGTAAAATCAGAAGAATAAAAAATAAAGAAATACCGATCTGAGTCATATCTCTCACCTGAACATCTTTTAACATACAAAAGGAACATAACATCGACTATTGGGGGGGGGGTTCACTCTGTGATTAAATGAACAGAATATGAATTGACTAGATTCTATGTCCCTCTTTATATAATGTAAAGTCATACAGGTCAAGTCCCATATCATTTCAACTGAACTCAGATAAATGTAACCGAAAGTTTTGTTATAACAATGTGGGAGACAGTGTAGATAGTGTCTGCAGGAATGGGTCAGATTCCAGATGCATGGTCCACGGGGACCACTTGGAGCCGGAGGCCAGGCCCTCCCCTTCAGAGGTGGCCAATAGATCCTCCATCTTTCTGATCTGCTCCACCGAGGCGACCCATTCGGCACATGTCGGGGATCGGGATTGTTTCCATAGCCTTGGGATAAGCATTTTAGCTGCATTTAATAGGGGAGGTGTTAAGGAATGTTTGTAGCTTTTGGTGGATCGGGGTGTGTGGTGTATGAGTGCTCGCAGGGGATCAAGGACAAACTCAGGGTCATCGACAGCTTTCAGGACTTTAACAACTAGGTTCCAGAATGGTGTGAGTATCGGGCAACTCCACCAGATATGCATGAAGTCTCCTCTACTTTGTTTACATCGCCAGCAAAGGTCAGGAGTTCCAGGGTACTGTTTATGTAGTACCGAAGGAACCCTGTACCACCTGGTGAATATTTTATATGAATTCTCTTGAGCCAGCGAGTAAGGCGTGCACTTGTGGATTAAGAGGGAAATTTTTGTCCATTGGGTTTCTGAAAGATTAGTGTGTGTGTCCCTTTCCCATAGCCTAACATAATAAGGTTTCAAGCTAGATTGAGAATGTACCAACAGTTCATAGATGTCGGAGATGAGTCTCGTGGGTGGGTCGTCCTTGTGGCAGAGTGCCTCGAATGGGGTTAGTGTGTCCGGATATTTCTGTGATTTGAGAAGTGAGGAGACATAGTGGTGTAGTTGTCTGTAAGTGTGTTGTCGTTTCCCGTCCCTGGGGCGATCAGGTACCATGACATTGTAGGGTGTCATGCGTCCCTCTTTCATTATATGTCCTAACCTTGGGTATCTCTCTTCCTTGGGTAGGAGGTCACGGACTGTTTGGGTGTTGAAACCGGGTGGAAAATGATCATTAAAAATGAGCGAGGTAAGTGGGGAAGGAGTGTGTCGTAGATCATATCGGTCCGCCGAATTTTGCCAGATTGCTAGCGTCGGGGGGATCGTGGGGTGGTCTAATGAAACCATCACTTTTTGTGACCTTGGGACCCAAGCTGCCATAGGGATTGGGACCCTCAATCCTTCCTGTTCTGCCGACACCCAAAGCTTAGGGGAGGGGCGTGTCCAGGCAACTACTCTAGCCAAATGGATTGCTTTATGATAGAGGGAGATATCCGGTAGGGATACTCCCCCCGATAGCTTATGTCTGGTGAGATACTCGTATCCCAATCTTGGGCGTGAGGATCCCCATACATAACGGGTGATGAGCTGCTTAATTTCAGTGAGGTAGGAGGTGGGGAGGGTAATAGGGAGAGCTTGTAATACATATAGGATTCTGGGTAGAATATTCATTTTTACTACTCCTATTCTACCGAACCAGGAAATACACTTAGTGGACCATTTAGCCACATCCATCTGTAAATTTCGTAACAGGGGGGGGGGAATTTAATTTAAACAGTTGGGATAGGTCACTTGGTATATAGGTCCCTAAATATTTAATAAATTCGGGTGCCAAACGGAACGGGAAGGAACATTTTAAAAGGGCTTCGTCTGCTGGTGGCAATGAGAGATTAAGAATCTCTGATTTAGCCAAGTTGGCCTTGAAATACGATAATTTAGAGAAAACCTCCATTTCTCTGACAATATTGGGCAGGGAAACATGGGGGTTTGTCACAATGAAAAGTAAATCGTCCGCAAACGCCGAGACCTTATGTGTACGTGTACCCAATTGGAGTCCTCGTATGTCTGGGTTGAATCTGATAGCCTCCAGAAATGGTTCCATAACTAGAACAAACAATAGAGGCGAAAGGGGACACCCCTGTCGTGTACCGTTCGACAGGGTCACTGGGCCCGACAATGTCCCATTTATTCGGATTCTAGCAACTGGTTTGTGGTATAGTGATTCTATCCACCTCATCATGCTAGGTCCCAAGCCTATTTGTCTTAGGGACGCGAAGAGAAAGGCCCAGTTGACCCTGTCAAACGCCTTCTCGGCATCTATTGATAATAAAATTGTTGGAGTGGGTCGAGCCTGGTGCACCAAGTTAACTATTCTAGTAGTGCTATCTTTAGCTTCTCGCCCCGGGATAAAACCCACTTGATCATGTTTGATAAGTGACGGTAAATATGGCCGGAGACGATTAGCCAGAATTTTTGCAAATAATTTAATATCTGCGTTTAGCAATGAGATGGGTCGATAACTGGCACAGAGGGACGGATCTTTCCCAGGTTTGGGTATTACTGTAATATGGGCTTCTTGAGCTTGGGGGGGTAAGGTTGATCCTTCGGCCAAGGAATTAAAAATAAGTACTAATTGTGGGGCTAGAATTTTAGAGAATACTTTATAATACGGGAGGGTGAGGCCATCCGGCCCGGGGCTTTTTCCCGTAGGGGAGTTCTTGATTGCCTCCAGCACCTCTTCCAGAGAGATGGGTTCATCCAAGATATCCCTATCCATCATAGGAATCGTATTTTTACTGTGAGTGGCCAGATATTCTTGAATGTCTACATTAAAGGAGGGGGGTGTGCGGTGTTCCGAGTCATGGAGATTATAGAGACCCTGATAATATAATCGGAAGGTCTCTGCAATCTGCTCTGTTGTATGTTCCATACGCGTCTGGGAGCCCTTGATTTTAGGTATAAAAGAGGTTGCCTGTCTGGCCTTCAATGCTCTGGCCAAATGTCTGCCTGGCTTATTGCCGTGTTTGTACATACCACTCCTTGCTAGCAAAAATGAGCGTTGTGTGGCTTGAGTACATAGTGTTGCCAGCTGTGCTCGCAGTGTTAGCAGAGACTGGTATTCTGATATGGAAAGAGAGAGTTTATGTCGTATCTCCAGTGCGGCAATTTGAGACAGCATTTGTGCCATAGCTGCCCTATGTAATTTTTTGTCAAACGATGCAGCACTAATGAGATGGCCTCTGATAACAGCCTTATGGGCTTCCCAGATCACTGGGGTCGTGCAGTCGGGGGTAATATTTTCTTCGAAATAGTGTTGTAGTGTTTCTGTTAGCTTGTCAATGTGGGTAGGGTTTTTAAAAATATTTTCATTCACCCTCCAATTGGGCAGGCGTTTCGGGAAGGAAGGGATATTAAGGGTCACCGACACGGGGGCGTGATCGCTCCAGGTGATAGAGCCTATGCTAGCAGATTTAACCATGTCAAGGTGTCTGTGGGAAATAAATACATGATCTATCCTAGAGTATCGGACATGTGGGGGGGAATAATATGTGTAATCTTTGGTTTGGGGATGTAGTATACGCCAAGCGTCTACTAATTGTGTTTTATGTAGGGATTTTTTTACTTGCTTGATCTTAGAGTAGCGCAAATGGGTCGCCCCGGTGGAGGAGTCCAGTAGAGGGTCCATAACCATATTCAGGTCTCCGCCCAAAATTATAATCCCTTCCAGGAACTCAGCGAACTCTGAAAGAACAGAACATATAAATGTGTGTTGGTTCACATTAGGGGTGTAGACATTTCCAATAGTAACCATATTTGTGCCTATGCTGCCCTTGACAAAAACCACCCTACCTTCGTTATCTGTTCTAGACTCCTTAAATGTAAACGGTAGGTGTTTGGAAATTAAGATAGCAGCTCCCTTGGTTTTTTTAAAGGGAGAATAGGAGTGATAGGAGTGTATAAAGGTTCTATCTACAAGCTGTGGTGGTTTAGTACGTTTGAAATGCGTTTCCTGGATCAACGCTATGGAAGTTTTCAGGGCCCGTAACTCCCCAAATAGTCTGGATCTCTTAGAAGGCGTGTTAAGACCTTTGGCATTTATCGATGTAACAATTATATTATGCAGGTCAGAGACAGCCATTTAATAAATGATTTGTCTGTGCTTTTTAGGAGTCTCACCAGAGTGAAAAACAACAGGGAGTTAAAACATCGGGGGGGTTCAAACATTGGGGAAGTTAAACTTAAGGGTATACCTCGGGCAAAGCCCTTGGCACAAGGGGCATAAGCGCCTATGGTCTGTTTCCGAGGCTCAGGATCTGAGTCCCGGGAACATTCCATATGTACAATGGCACAAACACGCACTGTGGGGGCAGTGTTAACAGCCATGTCTGAGGGTAGTATCCAAAGAAAAAGGTCCCCCCCTTTGGCCTAGCAGTATAGTGAAAAACAACATGAATATTAGCACTTTAACTTTGCTGGGGTTCCCGTAGAACCATGAAGGGAGGAAAATACAATCATAGCTCATACTTATATATATATATGAAAAAATAAAATGCAACTTTTCTTCTGAGAAGGAGTCTCGAAGTCTGTTTCTCAATCTGATTGCAAGTCCCTGGTAGGCCAATCCTGCAAACAGAATCCTCATCGTGGGGAGGTCTGCGATCCGGACAAAGTGTCAGTGTTAGGATTCGTGTGGTCGGTTTGTCTTGGTGGTATGTGACCCACCGCTGGGCCCTGCAGATGTCTCGGGCGCCTTTTCCTCTGGGGTCTCGGGATCCAGGGACCGTTTTTCAGCTGTGGTAGGTAGATGTCTGTTGGTTTAGAGTGCATCCAGGTAGTGATGTCCGGAACAGGGATGTCTAGGCTAGAGCAGAAGCCAGGTGCCTCATCAGGGGATTGAAGGAGGAAGGTAGCATTTCCTCTGCATGCTCTAATGCTGAGGGGAAATCCCCATTGGAAGGGTATATTGGCCTTTTTGAGTTCATCAGCAACCGGTTTTAACAACTTTCTTGCTTGAAGAGTGGCCCAAGCTACATCAGGGAGTAGCAATATCTGAGAGCCCTGGAAAACTATAGGTTGGGCCTTTCTTGCTGCCTGCAGGAGTTGCTCTTTCACATTGTATGAATGTAGACAGCATATAATGTCTCTGGGGTGACGGTTGCCGGGGTCTTTAGGTTTGAGGGCCCGGTGGGCTCTGTCAATTGCAATGGGGTTGGTATGGTCCTCCTGTAGTAAACTATGAAATAGTTCACCAACTCTTGTTGTGACATCTTCAGGGCCTTCAAGTTCTGCCAGCCCTCTAATGCGGATGTTAGACCTGCGGCTTCTGTTTTCAAGGTCCAGGAGCTGTTGGGCCAGGAGAGTAGTAATTTTCCTCTGGTCCCTAAGCTCGTGTGCCATGTTACCCATCGCCTCGTGCATAGAGGCCTGGTCAGCTTCTACTGTGTCTAGGCGCGATGCCTGATGTTTCAGGTCACCTCGAAGGTCGGCTATTTCAGATTTTATGGTTGTGGCGATGCTTGCCGTCAAGGCTGCAAAATCTTTACTCACGCTTGCTGTGAACGCTGAGAAGTCCGCCTTTGTCGGGGTCTCCGAGAGGTGAGTGTCCGCTGAGCTAATGGAGCTTTCGTCTTCCTCCCGCTCCCCGCTGATCAGTGGCGGGAATTCTTCAGTTTCTGCTCGCGCCGCCATTTTAGCTGTAGCGCCGGCATTCTGCTTCATCGGCACCAAAAACGATTGTAGTGCCGGCGGGAGTTGTTTTTCCCCTCCATGGGGTTTAGCCACCTTGGCAGGGCGCTTGTGGAGGTTCTTCCCCATATTTTGGCAGTGTATGTGGTCGTGCTATCCGTGTATAAACGGCCTGGGGAACGGAGCTCAAGCGATGTGCGTCTTCTCACATGAGCAGTCAGACACGCCCCCCGCTCAAGAGATTTTTATATCCAGGGTTGGTCAATCTTCTCTCACTAACATAATCATCGCTATTATCCAAGAAACACGCGTGAGAAAAGGTGTTAGTATTTTCAGGGAGGCTTGGGAAGGGGAACCTTCCACCCTCAACGCGCAGGGGCCGCAGCTCCCCCCAGGTCTTAGTCTTTAATTGACTCCCATGGTGACCAAATCAGACTATATAACATATTATTTGCACCGAAGAAGACCTTTTCTGCCCCCGCCTGGAAATCTATTTGTGCAGCTATTTCTCCCCAGTGGGATGCAGTCGATTTTTTCCATGCCCTCGCTATACAAAGTTTAGTTGCTAAAAATATGTTTATCAATAAATATTTCTGGTGTTTTTTTAAGTCGGTGAAATCAACATGGAACAGGAAAGTTTGTGATGTAAGAAATACTTCTCTACCTGTTATCCTTCGCATAATATCTGTCATTCGAGTTTTAATCGGAGAAAGGGTTAAGCATTGCCACCAGATATGGGCTTGTGATCCCGTCTCTGAGTGGCATCGCCAGCACAGATTATTGGTATTTGTGTTGTATTTTGCCAATCGGGCAGGAACAATGTACCACCGATGCAGTAACTTGTAGTACTGTTCTTGTAATTTGACACAGTGGATTGCCTTCCTAGTCATTTGCCATGCTGAAAACCACGTTTGATTGGAGTATGTTATTTCTAGGTCTCTTTCCCACAGCCTTATTGGGTTTGGTTTCTCATACCTCGAATGGTGTGCTATTAGTTTTTTTATTTTAGAAAAAACGCTCTTCGATGTTACGGAGTTAAAAAAGTCATCCCAACGATCGTGGAGTGTCGGGGGATTTGAGCGTAGCAAGTGTCTTACTCTAAGGTAGGTAAATAGTTCCATATCCCCTAGATTGTATATTCTCTGTAGGTTGGGGAAAGAGTTTATGTCGTCACCTAGAAATAAGTCTCCAATTGTTTTGACCCCTTTATTTGTCCACATGCTTAGATCTAAATTCGTTATGTACCACGATATAACTCCAAGTGGGGAGGCCATAGATAAAGAGGTCCGGAGTTTGAACCTGTTTCTCATGCTGTACAGGGAAGCAGTAAGATTCCCGATTATCTGTCCGGAAGGGCCCAGTTTCCGAAATTGTTTAGGAGTCACCCAAAGAAGAGAAAACGGGTCTAAACAATGGGCTTTATATATTTCTATTTTTAACCAGGGTGGTTGCCTTGGCCTGTTGGTCTTCCAGGCTATTATATGGGCAAGTTGAGCGATGTCATGTATCTGAAATGGGTCCGGATAACCCAGACCTCCCTTCTCGACCTCCCTCATTAGGATCTGTCTAGAAATCCTGGATCTACCGTCCGGCCATACAAATGCGGCAAACAGGAGCTCCAGGTTTCTAAGATGGATTCGGGGAACCCTTAGGGGGATAGCCCGAAGTAGATACAGAAATTTTGGAACTATATATGATTTCAGGATGGCAATCCTGCCCATCCACGATGGTTCAAGGCCCTTCCATTTTATTAACAATGTTCTTACCTGTTTCTTTAATTTAGTGTAGTTAAGATCTACTATTTGTTCCAATCTTGGGGGAAAAACAACCCCTAAATAGTCAATGCTATCCGGAGAGGTGCTGTTGTACCCGATGGGTTCCAATGTGGCCAGTTGTGTACTATCCAGATTTACAGGTATGAATTGGGTTTTTAATATATTAATTTTATAATTAGAGTAATAGCCAAACATATGAACCTCCTTCATCAGAGCCGGAATGGAATCGACTGGGTTAGAGAGGGACAATAATACGTCGTCCGCGTACAAAGTGATAGTATGAAGCTGTGGACCGATCTTTCTACCACTAATTTGTCTATTCTTTCTGACCGCAGCGGCAAGCGGTTCCATGGCTAGTGCATATAGCAGGGGGGCCAAGGGACAGCCCTGCCGTGTGCCGTTGTGAATTGGAAAGGGGGTAGAGGTTAGAGATGGGCCTTTCATTTTAGCAGAAGGAGATATATAGAGTGCTTTTGAGAATTGCAGGAAGGGTCCAGATAGACCAAATGCCTGCATGGACCCAAAAAGAAAGCGCCAATCAACCCTATCGAACGCCTTCTCTGCGTCCAATGCCAGGAGAACAGCCGGGGGCTCTTGTTGGTTAATTACCTCTAAGATATTGAGTACCCGGCGTGTGTTGGCCTCTGTGGACCCCCCCCGGCATAAAACCTGCCTGATCCTGGTGGATTAAATCTGTGATGACCAAATTCAGTCTCTGGGCCAGGATTTTGGAATATATTTTTACATCTAGATTTATCAGAGAAATTGGTCTGTAATTCGTGACCTGGGATGGATCTTTCTCTGGTTTTGGGATAGGTGTTATATTGGCCAACAACATCTCTTCAGGGAAGACTGCTCCTGTCTCTATTTTATTAAACATTCTCTGCAAAATTGGAGATATTATCGGGTTCAGGGTTTTATAGAATATAGCCGAGAAGCCATCTGGACCGGGCGATTTGCCATCTCTGAGGTCTCTAATAGAGGTAATGATTTCAGTCTCTGAAAAGGGTTGATTAAGTGCAATTAGTTTTTCGGGGGGGAACCTGGGGGAGGTCGAGACTCTCAAGGAACCGCGCCATTTCGAGTGAGGTTGGTTGGGGGTCATCCAGATTATATAGCTTTTTATAGTATGTTTTAAAAGCCGCCCCAATTTGAGATGGGGTAATACAGGTTTCACCCTGGAAATTAATTTTTTTTATCCTTGATGTTTGGGTCATGAATCTTAACTTCCTGGTTAAATCCTTTCCCGTTTTACTATTGCTACTATACCATCTTTGTTTTAATCTAAGTATTGTAGCGTCCATCTTTGCTTTCAATTTTAATTTGATAGAATTCCTTAAGGTCTCGATCTCCGCCAGCCTCCCCGAAGTTGGATTTAGTTTGTGCATTCTCTCCACCTGGCCGAGAGATATATAGAGGTCAGGTAGACCCTTCCCCGCTAATTTCTTTTTCCATGACCCCCGTTTTATAAGATGCCCCCTCAAGTAGCTCTTCATAGAGCACCACAAGGTGAATTCCGAGACCTCACCGTTATCATTACTCTCCAGAAAAAGACTTGCCTGTTCCATCAGATCTATCTTGTCGCCCTCCGAGAACAACAAGGACTCGTTCAATCTCCAGTCCCCTCGAAGTTTGTACTCGGGTGCGTCCCTCAGGGTCAGATATAAAGGAGCGTGATCCGACCAGGAGATGATGCCCAGCTTCGAGCTGGTACACCTTTTGAGGCCGGGTCCCGTCATTAGGAAATAGTCTATGCGAGAATATGACGCGTGGGGCGCTGAATAGAAAGAGAAATCTTGTTCATTGGGATGTTGCATTCTCCATACATCATAGAGACCATTTTTAAAGATATTGTCAGCAAAGCGATCGGCCCTAGACTTCAGCCTGCTATCCCCCTTACTAGGTCTTGTGGTTTTCCTATCTTTATCTATATTGGCAATACAATTTAGGTCTCCCCCTATAATGCAAACCCCCTTCCTTATTAATTCGATTGTGTCAATGTTCGTATTCAAAAAGCCTATCGTTCTATCTGAGGGAGCGTATAAATTACATAAAGTATATTCCGTATCGTTAATTCGGCAAAGTAGTATAAGGCTTCTACCCTCCTGGTCTGTAATATGATGAAGATATTCAAGCTTGATTTTAGCAGCGATAATGATCGTTACACCCCTTTTTTTTTTCTCTTGGAGAGAGGACGTATAGATGTGTGGGTATCTACGAAATTTCCAGTGGGTCGGCTGATCGGCTCTCCAGTGCGTTTCTTGGATGAACGCTATATCAATTGCGTCAGTTATAAGGGTTTCATATAAGTACGACCTTTTATATGGGGAGTTAAGTCCCCGCACGTTGAGGGTAACCAGCTTAAGGGACATAGAAAAACCACATCCCCCCCCCCGTTCCCAAGGGCCCCCAGCCGAGCCGGCTAGCTTCTCATAAATCTCTTGAAGGACAGACTCACACATAAAACACAAAACAACCAACCATCTGTCAGGTCGATCCAGCCAGAATATGGCTGGAGCGCGCTGAGAGACAATTTTACCCTGAACCATCAGGGTGAGGGGGAGGGGCAGGACGGGCGGATCGGGTGGCTTATCTCTTCCTCTAACCAGTGAAAGGGAAGGAAGGAGAGAAAAAAGAAGAAAAAAAAAAAAAGGCCACATTCTTTGTTTTAGGTAGGACCAGGTAAGTAAGGTTTCCTACATTTTAGCGTTGGATTAGGGTGGAGACCAAAACATATATATGTGAATATCTGTTTGGGGCTATCTGATATTTACTAGTAGTTCTCCCTTTGGCTCTTATCCAATTTTCAATATATAGATCTATTCGTCGGGTTCAACGTGAACGCCCTTTTATCCATCAATAAGTGCAGAACATTATAGTGAATTTAATTAGATAATAAAGAGTGCTTAAACAGTCGCAGTATTAAATTATGATGAATTTAAATATTAGTAATTAATTTATTGAGTGCCACCCAATTCCCAATAACAATCGTCTTCAGTGACTTATATCACATCATATCAACCAGTGTGTGAAAAAAAAAAATCATATATATGTGAGTGTAATTATAATTATCTAATGTTTATAGGTATTATTTTTTATAATTTTTTAACTATCATCCAATATATAAATCTATATTCGTCATGCTTAGTGTAAACACTTTAATCCATCAATATGTGCAAGGCGTAACCGTGAGTTTAATCAATTAGCATAAAGTGCTTTAAGCCACCATAGTATTGAATAGTTTTGGATTTGTCCCAGACTTTAAGTGATATTAATATTGATAAAATATTATTTCTAAAGAAAGAAAAAGTTTATTTTAAAAGAAGAAATACTTACAATACAAGTAAAGAAAGGATCCTAAGAAAGTCTTCTGAAATATTGTTGTGAAAATTGTTCAACTCAACTCCTGGATCCACGTTATTTGCATAAAGCACATTCCTGTACTGACAAACAGGCCAACAAAGGAGCAGCAAGTTAGTGTTTTGATGGGCATAATAACTCCCTGACCACTAGCCAACGTAAGCCGAGTCGTCACCCTAAGGGTAACTCGCAAACAAATCACCCAGGAGTCTGCAACAGATACAACAGTCTACGACAGATCATCATTGTTGGGAAGTATATTTTCAAATGTACAAATGTATACAATTGTTATTGAAGGCTTGTAATCTTTGTAGTAGAGATTTGTTTAATTGTGATATTATAGGTATGTTTAGAGTATAGTGAATTTTTGCAGACTGACTCTACCAAACACAATGAGGCGACCCATAAGAAATTGTATTTTGATAATATGATTTTATGTAGACAGTATATAAAATCTCAGGAAATATTTTAAATATGTTAGTTTGTTTTTGTAAGAGAGACTTATCAAGAAGGATTATGGTAATCCGTGAGATCCCCTGGGACTGGGAAATTGGCTAGGATCACTTGGAGCAAAATTTGTAAGTGGTTTGGCATGTGTGAGATCAGTGTTGCTAATTGTTTATGTTGTTTGTTTCAAGGGTCTCATCCTCAAGTGCATCCTGACCACTGACATCATGCCCCTACTTGAAGACTGGAAGACGCTGCTCAAATATTCCCCATTATGGAAGCTTACAGTGCAACTGAGCTGGATGACCTACCAATGTGTGAAATCGAGGAAGTGTGCCTTATCACCTTGGGATACAATGATTATGTTGACCAGGCAACTCCTGATGGTTATCCTTAAAAACAGACAATGTCAATTTCTAAGAATAAAAGGGGAGAACAGTATGAATATTATATGGACTGTAGGGGCCTCTGGAGTCATGTCGTGGATGGGACACCATATTGTTTTGTCTGCTGCCATTTCATCTGACTGCCTCTTTGTGTTCTGAATGCATGCCATGTTGTGTGTTCTGAATGCATGATGTCAGTTTTTTAAAGTATTCTGCAAATGACTCAGTCCTTGGGAATTGCAAACTCCGGAATAATATGTTTGATTTTTACATAGATCTATTGGTTGTAGAGAAGGGTTTTATTAGGCAGGGTAAGAGGAGCAATCAACAATAGATATTTAATTTAGTTTTGTGTCCATCATGTGTTTTTGTTGGTCATGCCATTTTGTAACATTATGTAACATATTTAGATAGTTACGGCAGGCCTTCCATATTTAAGAGAGAGATACTGTGAATTTTCTTTAGATTGTAAGTCCAATATCTCTGCAGAGCGAAACCAAGGTCTGCTCAATCGTCAAAGGTCTAAACCTAATCTAAAAGTCTATTAAAGTTAATGTTAGATGTCAGTATTGTCCTGAGGCAGTCAGGTAAAACAGGAAAGCCATAGTCGGTTAGTAAAGCTTAAATATGGATGTGAAGATTATTGATTCAATATGTTGTTTTAATTGATCAGACCACTCCAATTTTATCCAACGGTATTTAAATAATATAAGAGACTTGGACACAAATATCAAGTGAGCCACAGGTTTTGATTGGACATTCGAAATATGCTCATGTTTAGGAGATATGGGAAAGAAGATAGTTAAGTGTTTTGTTTTAATAATAGCAATAATAGGCGCTTTTTATATAATTGTGAGGTGTACTAAATGCATTATTGCTAAAGCTGTTAAACCAGCTCCAAAACTCCAATACCACACAAATTATTACATGACCTATGCTAGAGCTTCTCAACAGCAATATTAAGATTGTTCAGCAAGTGAACAAAAGAGTGGAACTGAAAGGGTTAAATTGAGGTTGAGAAGCCCCCCTTGCTTAACCAAGTTCAGATAAAGGTCACAGTCTCTGAGGATGTCAGATAAGACATAAGGTTTATGTAAGAAATGTCTTAGACCACAATTAGAGGAACAAAGAATGTAATAAGTTGTATTTTAGCTTTTCTGCCTAGTGACAATATAAGTACCCATTGTCCACCACCGCCCCTTGTGACATGTATACGCCCCCCAGGGGCGTACCTAGAGCATTTGGCACCCGGGGCGGACCCTGAGTGTTGCACCCCCCCATAATAAAAATGTAAGAAAACACCCACAATTTTTTCAGTGTTTGAAAATTGTACAATTATAGATACCTGGAATATTGTGCCACTCAGAACCCAGTAATATTGTGCCACTCAGAACCCAGTAATATTGTGCCAGTCAGATACCAGTAATATTGTGCCTTTCAGATACCAGCAATATTGTGCCAGTCAGATACCAGGAATAGTGTTCCATTCAGAGCCCAGTAATATTGTGCCAGTAAGATACCAGTAATATTGTGCCAGTCAGATACCAGTAATATTGTGCCACTCAGAGCCCAGTAATATTGTGCCAGTCAGATACCAGGAATATTGTGTCATTCAGCGCCCAGTAATAGTGTGCCAGTCAGATGCCTGTAATATTGTGCCAGTCAGAGCCCAGTAATAGTGTGCCAGTCAGAGCCCAGTAATAGTGTGCCACTCAGAGCCCAGTAATATTATGCCAGTCAGATACCAGGAATATTGTGCCAGTCAGAGCCCAGTAATATTGTGCCAGTCAGAACCCAGTAATAGTGTGCCAGTCAGTGCCCAGTAATAGTGTGCCAGTCAGTGCCCAGTAATTTTGTGCCAGACAGTGCCCAGTAATATTGTGCCAATCAGTGCCCAGTAGTAGTGTGCCAGTCAGTGCCCAGTAATATTGTGCCAGTCAGTGCCCAGTAATATTGTGCCAGTCAGTGCCCAGTAATAGTGTGCCAGTCAGTGCCCAGTAATATTGTGCCACTCAGATACCAGGAATATTGTGCCAGACAGTGCCCAGTAATAGTGTGCCAGTCAGTGCCCAGTAAAAGTGTGCCAGTCAGTGCCCAATAATAGTGTGCCAGACAGTGCCCAGTAATAGTGTGCCAGTCAGTGCCCAGTAATAGTGTGCCAGTCAGTGCGCAGTAATAGTGTGCCAGTCAGTGCCCAGTAATATTGTGCCAGTCAGTGCCCAGTAATAGTGTGCCAGTCAGTGCCCAGTAATAGTGTGTCAGTTAGTGCCCAGTAATAGTGTGCCAGTCAGTGCCCAGTAATAGTGTGCTAGTCAAAGCCCAGGAATATTGTGCCAGTCAGTGCCCAGTAATATTGTGCCAGTCAGTGCCCAGTAATATTGTGCCAATCAGTGCCCAGTAATAGTGTGCCATCCGTTTGAAACCACCCTCCTTCCCCCCCTTCCCCATCACTTACCTAATAGCTGATCCGTGTCGCTGGATGGACGCCTCCTCCGTGCAGTCTTCCGTCCTGCACGGAGGAGGGAAAGACAGTCACCGGATGTGACGTATCGTCACATCCGGTCGCTGTGATTTTTTTTTTAAAATTCGGCGCCATCCAGGTGATGCGGCTGCAAGGAAAAAAAAAAATTAAGTAGCGCGGTGCGGGGGGGGGGGTGCCGGCTGCACGGGTGTCACCCCCGCTGGAGGTGTCACCCGGTGCGGTCCGAAACCCCCCCCCCCCTCTGGACGCCACTGCCCCCCCCCATGTACTTGTACTATGTTTGTGCAAAACCTAAATAGAACAGTCCAATACTGTGCTTACAGCGCACTTTGAAAAATTCTAATTGTTTTGGGTGGTAAATAGTACATTTGCATCTTGCGGTGCACTTCATATCTGAGAGACAAACAGAACAATGAAATACTGTGCTTACAGCGCACTTTGAAAAATTCTAATTGTTTTGGATGGTAAATAGTTCATTTGCGTCTTGCTGTGCACTTCATATCTGAGAGTCAAATAGAACAGTCCAATACTGTGCTTACAGCGCACTTTGAAAAATTCTAATTGTTTTGGGTGTTGAATAGTACATTTGCGTCTTGTGGTGCACTTCATATCTGAGAGTCAAACAGAACAGTTAAATTGAACGTCAAATAAGGGACGTGGCCCTGGTCGTGGTGCTGCTGGTGTTGGTGGAGCTCCTGTTGCAAGTAGGGGATGTGGTCGATCTGTGCCAGCTACACGCACAAGTGAAACACCTTCTTCAGGTGCTAGTACGCGACAGAACCTCCGGCGCTATTTGGTAGTCCCGAATGCCACTCTTAGAAGGGAGAGGCCAGAACAAGTACAGTTGATAGTAGATTGGGTGGCTGACAGTGCCTCCAGTTCCTACACATTGTCTCCCACCCGGTCCCCTGCTGAAAGCTCAGAGTTGACACCTGCAGCCTATGGCCATCTGTCTTTCACCTCACCCCCTTGCAAATCAGCCAAGCAGTCTGAGCTACAAGTCATGCAGCAGTCTCTTTTACTTTTTGATGACTCTGCTGGCGGGGTCATCAAACCTAGCCTTGCGCCAAAAGTGGAAGAGATTGAGGGCACTGATGCACAACCACTTATGTGTCAGGACGTCCCCTAGACAGTACGCCTGCTACTGCCCACCACACCCAGGGGCCGAGCACACCAAAGCCAGCTACAAGGAGTTCCCTGGCATGGCAGTTCTTTAGACAATGTGCTGATGACAAGACACGAGTGGTTTGCAAACTGTGCAATCAGAACCTGAAGCGAGGCATAAATGTGTTAAACCTGAGCACAACCTGCATAACCAGGCATCTACATGCAAAGCACGAGCTACAGTGTAGTAAGCATCTCAAAACCCAAGAAAGATCTCAGGCTCCTCCTGCTTCCTCTTCTGCTGCTGTCTTGGCCTCTTCCTCCAGCTCTGGAGTCACAGTGGCACCTGCCACCGAGCAAACAGAGGAAGTGGCAGCAACACCACAACGTCCACCACCATCCCCAAGCATCTCCACACTGTCCCATGGAAGCGTTCAGCTGTCCATCTTCCAAACACTGGAGAGAAAGAGGAAGTATGGCCCTACCCACCCGCGAACACTGGCCTTAAATGCCAGCATTTCCAAATTAGTCACAATTAATATGCCCAATACAATGCCACTATTAGTATGCTCACTAATATGCCACAATTAATATGCTCAATATTATGCCACAATTAATACGCCCAATAATATGCCAATAATGGTATGTCGACTAATATGACACAATTAATATGCTCAATATTATGCCACAATTAATAAGCCCAATAATATGCCAATAATGGTATGCCCACTAATATGACACAATTAATATGCCCAATATTATACCCCAATTAATATGCCCAATAATATGCCACTATTGGTATGCCCATTAATTTGCCACAATTAATATGCCCAACAATATGCCACTATTGATATGTCCAAACATATGCCACAATTTATATGCCCAATAATATGGCACTACTGATATTCCCACTAATATGCCACAATTAATATGGCCACTAATATGCCACAATTAATATGCCCAATAATATGCCAGTATTGATCTGCCAAAAAAGTATTGTTAACCCACTCCCCAGTACTCACCTTTCTGCTCCACTGTCTCCAGCCTTCCCCTTCACTGACTCCCTGCTGCCTGCTTGCCGACAGGGAGCTAGGGAGGGGAGATCTTTTGAAGCTGCGGAAAGCTTTTTTTCCCCTTTTCTTTGGCCAGATTAAGTCATGGGCCTCGAGCTGCAGTCCTAGAGGCCGCTATTTTGCTGACGCCCCTGGGCTGCAGCCCCTAAAGCCCATGCCTTAATCCGGCCCTGGCTCCCCTGTGTCACCTCTGTCTCCAATCAGCTCCCCAGTCTCACATTTGTTCAGTGCCATCTCCAACCAGCTCCCCAGTGACACCTTTGTTCCGAGTCAGCACCCCATTGTCATGTGCGATGGGTAGCACCTCGGCAACCATTTTTTACCGGCCACATATAAATTTTGCATCCTGCTTTGCAGTATGTAGAATTCATATGTGGCCAGAAAGAAATCAGTTACCTAATCAAGTAGTGGATAACACAGAACCATGTTGAGAGATGGCACTTTTTTAAATTTAAAATGGGAGCAGTGCCAAACATTGTTCTGCCACATACTCTAGGTACACCCCTAGGTTCATGTTTAATGTCTTAAAGGGATTGTATCATCTAAACATTGTCTTTACTGTAGTGAATTAATAATGATTGAAAATGATGTCTACAATGTGTTATCAAAATTGCAAGCAAATGCCTAATAAAATGTATTTTAAATGTTTCTGTGCAATGTCCTGTTTATGACATCACCTAATTTTCAAATTAACTACTTTTCAGTCGGCAATATGTACATATATATATATATATATATTTACATAAGTCACAGGCAGAGGAGTAACTAGAAACCACAGGGCCTCGGTGCAAAAAGTTCCCCAGGGCCCCCCCGGCCCTCATGCAACTCCACCCCAGAAATGCCACTTAGATGCCTCCCAACTGTTCTGCTTGTGCCTGGCCTTGTCTTATATCTAGGATAGCCTTATACGTATCCCATGCATGCTTAAACTCCTTCACTGTATTAACCTCTAACACTTCTACTGGAAGACTGTTCCATGCATCCACTACCCTCTCAGTAATATAATACTTCCATTAGTCCCTGGCCTTATCGTATATCTAGAATAGCCTTATACCTATCCCATGCATGCTTAAACTCCTTCACTGCATTAACCTCTACCACTTCTGCTGGAAAACTATTACATGCATCCTCTACCCTCTCTGTAAAGTAATCCTTTCATTAGTCCCTGACCTTATCTTATACCTAGGGTAGCTTTATGCATATCCCATGCATGCTTAAACTCCTTCACTGTATTAACCTCTACCACTTCTACTGGAAGACTATTCCATGCATCCACTACCCTCTCAGTAAAGTAATACATTCATTAGTCCCTGACCTTATCTTATGTCTACAATAGCTTTATACCTATCCCATGCATGTTTAAACTCCTTCACTATATTATAAATAAATATAAAACTGGAGCGCTAGAAGTAATAAGGGTATAGAAATAAAAACAAAGTATATAAAACAGTACAAAAATACTTATATGCAGACGTGTTTCTTGAAATGGAAGAGTCTTATTTTTGGGAACAGGTCTCAGGCAGGGATATATGAATATATGCTAAACAAAATCAGAAAAATAGTGATTTGTATTATCTATAGCATAATATAGCATATTATCTATAGCATCTATGGTCATATTTTGCCACTTTGCCAGTGTTATTTTGCCCATTTGTCAGTTATGTGCCCATTTGCCAATTATTTGCCTATTTGTCAGGTATGTGCCCATTTGCCTGTTATTTGCCCAGGTGCCTGCTATTTGCCCATGTGCCTGTTATTTGCCCATTTTCCAGTTATTTGCCCATGTTCCAGTTATTTGCCCATTTTCCAGTTGTTTGCCCATGTGCCTGTTATTTGTCCATCTGCCTGTTATTTGCCCATTTTCCAGTTATTTGCCCATCTGCCTGTTATTTGTCCATCTGCCTGTTATTTGCCCACTTTCCAGTTATTTGCCCATTTTCCAGTTATTTGCCCATGTTCCAGTTATTTGCCCATTTTCCAGTTGTTTGCCCATGTGCCTGTTATTTGCCCATTTCCAGTTATTTGCCCATCTGCCTGTTATTTGTCCATCTGCCTGTTATTTGCCCACTTTCCAGTTATTTGCCCATGTGCCTGTCATTTGCCGTTATGTGCCCATTTGCCAGTTATTTGCCCATGTGCCTGTTATTTGCCCATTTTCCAGTTATTTGCCCATGTGCTTATTTGCCCATGTGCCTGTTATTTGCCCACGTGCCTGTTATTTGCCTATTTTCCAGTTATTTGCCCATGTGCCTGTTATTTGTCCATTTTTCAGTTATTTGCCCATGTGCCTGTTATTTGCCCATTTGCTTGTTATTTGCGCATGTGCCTGTTATTTGCCCATTTGCCAGTTATGTGCCCATTTGCCAGTTATTTTCCCATTTACCAGTATTATTTTGCCAGTTCTTTGCCCATTTATCAGTATTATTTTGCCAGTTATTTGCCCATTTATCAGTATTATTTTGCCAGTTATTTGCCCATTTATCAGTATTATTTTGCCAGTTATTTGCCCATTTATCAGTATTATTTTGCCAGTTATTTGCCCATTTATCAGTATTATTTTGCCAGTTATTTGCCCATCTCCAGTTATTTGCCCATTTTTCAGTCATTTGCCTGTTTACCCATTTGCCAGTTATTTGCCCATTTACCAGTATTATTTTGCAAGTTATTTGCCCATTTATCAGTATTATTTTGCCAGTTATTTGCCCATGTGTTAGTTATTTGCCCATCTCCAGTTATTTGCCCATTTTCCAGTAATTTTCCTGATTGCCCATGTGCCAGTTATTTGCCCATTTCATTATTTGCCCATTTGCCTGTTTGCCCATGTGCTAGTTATTTGCCCATCTCCAGTTATTTGCCCATTTGCCTGTTTGCCCATGTGCCTGTTATTTGCCCATTTTCCAGTTTTGTGCCCCTTTGCCAGTGTTATTCAGAAACCTGAATGGCACCTCTTCTGTCATAAGAGCTGGCTGGGAAGATCAAAATATCTCCCCTCACCAGCCCTCGTTATGCCATGACACGCAGAAGCTTCTTGCTGTCCCCTCAGTTGTGGGGAAGTCAGTGCTTCGGGCGTCACGTGACACCCCTGCACTCAGACTCTAGTGATAGGTAGTAAGTGCGACCGTGTGGGAGCTACGCTGAGCCTGCTGGACTCTGCATCTGGGTGTTGGGTCAAGTCTAATTTATATAAATTGAGTGTGTGTGAGTGGCAGAGTGTGTGAGAGTGACAGAGTGTGTGGCAGAGTATAAATGTGTCTGTCAGCATGTGTATGAGTGTGTGTGTGTGTGTGTGTGTGTGTGTGTGTGTGTGTGTGTGAATGACTATGTATATGACTCTCTGTCATATACACACTTACTAATACACACTCACATAACATAAACTAATACATACTCCTTAATACACATGCACATAACACTTGTGAACACTCACATAACATGCACAAACACACACTCACATGCACATGGTGGTTTCACGTAGGATGTAGAAACTTTGCAATGGGACCCCTGGGTTTCTGGTTATGCCTTTGCTTGTCGATTACATATTTGCCCCCAAACAACTTACCAGTGCTTTTGCATTTGTCCCCAAACAGCTTGCCTGTGCCATCTTGGTGCACAAACAGCTTGTCATTGCCATATTTGTGTCCAAGCAGCTAGTCAGTGCCATATTTACACCCACACAGCTTGTCAATTTCACCTTTTCACCAAAACAACTTGTCAATGCCATCTTTGTGCCCAAAACAGCTTTTCTGTTTGAACCACTCACAAACTTAAATGGTAATTGATATAAAGGAGACAAAACTTCTTGAAAATCTTTAATGAGTAAAATAAAAAGCAACAGAGGGACCCAAATTGTGCAGAATGGCAAGCAAGATGGGTGATCCCCACAATGCAATTGCACTTATAAACAGAAAGTGAACAGCAGGCATATAATGTGAAAAACAGTCCCAGAAGCAGGAGTCCAGAACATTCACAGCCTTTCTACATGTTTCACCACTGACAGTCGCGGCTTCATCTGAAGTCAGAACCCAGACAATTTCTTCTGATAAGCCACGCCTATGAGCAGTAAATTATAGTGGCTATTTTTGCATTTATTCAAGTTTATCCAATATTAATTCCACGCCATCCCCTTTTTCTATTTATTATGTATGAGCTGTGGTGTATCTTGGTTTTGTGCTGCCCTAGGCAGATACAATTTGGGCACTCCCCCTTCCCACGTTGCACACCCACGACATGACCCATAACCCATGTTGCACACCCAGAACATGCCCATCACACACATGCATGCACATTAAATGCCCCATCACCCCCATCACAAGGCCACTTTAAGACCCTAGAGAGCCCTGGGCAAAGTCTTTAGCAGTGGACCCCCCTCAACCGAATTTTTATAAAGTCGCATTGTAAAAAACGTTTTAATATTATATGCAACTATTTTCATATCACATTCAACTATTTGTATATGTAATAAAAATGTTATTAAAAAATAGCATTTCTTGTTTTAATTCCCTTTTTCTGCACCCACATTGCACTCAAAGGACTTCACACAGCACCATACAGTACTCACAGCACTTGCCATGCATCTATATTTCACCCACAGCCCTTAGCTTGCACTCATATTGCGCCCACACAATTTGGCATGCCACGGTGTCACAGAACATACCGTAGTCACTTTGTCCCACAGAACTGCCCCTGCAGAACAAGCCACAGTGTCACTTTGTCCCATAGTACATGTTATTTTTCCCCACAAAACATGCCACAGAATCACTTTGCCAATTAAAATAAGCCACTGTCATTTTTCATTAACATATGCAACCGTCAGTTTGCCTATTGAAATATGCCACTGTTTGTCCATTAAATATGCCACAGCTTGCCCATTAATATGCCAGTGTTATTTTGTCATACTATGCCACAGCCATTATGCCATTAATATGCCAGTATTATTGTGCCATTAAAATACCACAGCCAATTTGCCCAATAATATGCCAGTATTATTTTGTCATTAATATCCCCCAGCCAGTTTGCCCAATAATATGCCAGTATTATTTCGCCATTAATATGCCCCAACTAATTTGCCCAATACTAGGTCAGTATTATTTTGCCATTAATATGCCCCAGCCAATTTGGCCAATAATATGCCAGTATTATTTGTCATTAATAAGCCCCTGACAATTTGCCCAATACATGTCCCTATCCCCCAGGACTTAGCTTTTCCCCTGGTGGATAGTGACATCTAGTGTCCTCCATGCTGTTTGGCTCCCCCACATTGTGTGCAGAGAGGTCACGTGACTCGGTGCGTGTCTGACGTCAGAGTGCCGGTCACGTGACCTGTCGGCACTTCTCCATCACACTGCACAGGGAGCCGAACAGGCAGCACAGCGCTTTCTCTGTGCTGCCTGTTCAGCTCCCCGTGCAGCCTGCTTGCAGGCACAGAGTTGGTGAGGGGAGATCTTCCGATCTCCCCAGCCACCGTCTCTGACGGTGTATAATACAGAAATAAAATATATACAGAGGCTTACTTCAGTTAATTTGTGTCTATCAAAAAGTGCAGGATCAGCTTAACCAGCTGATCACGGAGTCACAAGCGTTTCTCCACTATACTCGGGCCGAAGAAAAGGAGTCTGTCACTGGTCTTTCCTTTTATACTTTGCTTGGGCACACCACGGATCTGCGTGGTCAATTGAACTAGTAATAAAAATGTAGATAGACAGCGCTATATCCCAGTAAATGAACAAGGAATTAGATACACACCTGAATAGGTAAAAAATATAAATACGTTTAATACAAGAATAAATAAATAAACAGGACAAAATGGACAGAAATACAAATAATATAAATAATATAAAAATTACACAATAAGTATACACAGAAATAGGGAATTAATAGCAAGAATATAAAAACTCCCTTAAACAGACTACATACAATTAATCACAAATACCATGTACAAGGACTAAAAAAATAAGCAGTGAAAGCAGAAAAGCGGTGAATACAAAAAAAAAAAAAATACACACCTATGTAAGTCTGCCTGAGAGCATGCTGGACTCAAAAAACCGATACTTAGAAATTTGATCCCAAAGGGGAAAGCCTGGCCAGGTCTTTCAGAAAAGGGACGCCAAAGTAGAAGGGACGCGTTTCGGATGCTTCTTCAGCCTGCAACGTTTGGCGTCCACTGTGACTTTTGAGACCAGCAGCTGTCTATTTAATCATTATTATTATTGATGTCCTGATTACACCTGAAGATTTCCTCTGGTTATTTTTCCAGTATTTCTATATTTGTTATTTTTTGGGGTTTGTATTTATATTAATTAATTTTTTTCTTGTCATTTTTATTTACTGTTTGTAGGCGCTCTGTATTTTTCTTTCTTTGAACTAGTAATAAGTTGGGGGTGGTGAAATGCATCTGACACTCCTGCTTCTTTTCGTGTGTGTGTTTTCTGTTACAGGACCACAAAAATAGGACTGATTCTGCAAATGTGGGGCTGCTGGCAACTTTTTTAAGGATTGGTTATAGCAATGCAATTGATTTCCTTTAAAGAAATTACAATTCTTGTATTATGAAATGTACCATCTCTAAGCTAATTTACAATCATTTAGACTGATTAAAGTTGAGTAGAATAATGAAAACCCATGGCAGTGTTTCTTTAAACAAGCAAATCTTCACTTTATTATGGTGAAACACAACTTCACTAATTTCTTGTAAATGAGGTACTTCAAAAGAATTCTGTCAAATATGTGGGAGGTGAAGGCCATCGTGTCTGAAACCCTTATGTACGCTCTGTTAGAACTGATTAAAATCCAGTTTTTTATACAGCTGATAATACTTTCTTGGAAATGTCTAAAATGGAACTGAAAAAATTATGTTTCATTTTGTACTAATGATTATATATTAAAGTGACAAAAAAGCATTTAATACGTTGGTTCAAATAATTTGTTGCAAAATAAATCACACATTGAAGCCATGTTTGGTCTGTCTAAGAACTATTTTTATTCCAATGTTTTTTCAAGAGTGGATAACACATTGGGCTTGGATGGAACAGTTGCGTCTGATCAGGGTCTTGTCAAGTCCAACAGTCTCTCTCTCTCTCTCTCTCTCTCTCTCTCTGCTAATGCAAAGAGACTTGGTTTTGAATGACACCAACAAAGGTTGGTTTTATGTTTTGTTTCCTGATGTTTCTGTTCCCCTTTCTTTGTTTCTCCAATTATCATGCCATTTCTAGCTTGCCTTCTTCCTCTTTCACCCGTCTCCTGAAAACCACCCATTTGTGCAAGATTCTTTCCTTCTACTCAGCAAATAAATTGTCAGTTATGAAAGTAAACCAAAATATATCAGGGGTCGTGTATAAACATGACGCACACGCAGATTGCGCCGAATACTGGCGCAAATGGAATGTGTTCAGATGTATAAAGCAGATTTCTGCCAAATGTTAGAAGTCTGCTTTATGCCATCCTGTATTTTTTATTTTATTTTTTCGATTCTAATATGCAACAATCCCACACAAACTAGGAGGCCGGGATTGTGAGCATGCACTCAGTGTCATGTGACATCCAATCGCTGACATGACGGATGAGTGCAGCTTGAGACCATGTAGGATAGCAAGGTAAGTTTTGAGGTTTTTAGTTATGACAACCAAAGCTATAGCGTGTGGAACCCCAGAAATCCAGAATACTCAACCAACATGATCCTTCTCCTGGCTTGTTATCCCATCCAGCCTCCCTGAAATGTGCTAATGTTTGTTTGGTTTGCCCTTATGTCTTCAGTCTTCAGCCCTTGGAAATGGGTCTTCCAAAAATTATTTATTAAAGATTTCCCAGTGTTGACTGCAAATATAAAATTAAAAAAAAAACGATAATAAGTCATGTGCACAGCCAATGGATATTAGTGACATAGATGGAGTCCCAGTTAAACAATCCAGGAAAAAATAAATGTGTAAAAAAAGCACATTTTCTTGCACATAGCAAATGTAATCAATCTCAGTTCATGTTCTGCTTCTTTTGGGACATACTGCATATTTCAACAAAAAATAAAAAATTGAAGGGTGTCAAAAGCTTTATTCACTATGGGAAAATTATAACGAAAAAAGCAACTGCAGGATACAATCCACAGCCATTTCAGTTAAAAACAAATACCCTCCCACCCCCTTAACAGGTAAGAAGGGAGGTAAATATGGCCGTGTCTAACCCTTCAATAGGAAAAGGACAATATTTATTTAATTTTCAATGTATTATTGATTAGAGTTGAGCAAACCCGAGCCGCACAGTTCGGGTTCGTACCGAACATTACGGTATTTGGACCCCGGACCCGAACACGGACATTCCACTGTATGTTCGTGTTGGAGTTCGGGGTTCGGCGATTTAATGTCTCGTTTTAAAAGGCTGCAGGGCAGCCAATCAAAAAGCGTTTGACTCGTTTGCCCTTAGAAGCCATCACAGCCATGCCTACTAATGGCATGGCTGTGATTGGCCAGTGCAGCATGTGACCCAGCCTCTATATATAAGCTGGGTCACTGCACATCACATGAGCTATTCTTAGTGTAGGGAGAGGATTCTGCAGCTGTGAGGGACAGATTAGTAAATAATTCTGGTGTTAAATCTGCAAACTACAGTGATTATTCAAACTACAGCGATTATTTTAGTGAGTGCTATACTACATTTTTGCAACTGCATGTGTGCCAGGCACATGACTTTAATCCTGTTCTGGGAGCTCAGTGGGCAACATCTAGGCATTTTTAAATACTGCAATTTTTTGGGTGCTAAATAGTACATTTGCGTCCTGCACTTCATATCTGAGAGTCAAATAGAACAGTCAAATACTGTGCTTACAGCGCACTTTGAAAAATTATAATTGTTTTGGTTGCTAAATTGTACATTTGCTTCCTGCACTTCATATCTGAGAGTCAAATAGAACCGTCAAATACTGTGCTTACAGCCCACTTTGAAAAATTCTAATTGTTTTGGGTGTCATATAGTACATTTGCGTCCTGCACCGCCAGCACCTCAGAAGGCAGGGTTAGCATGGCCAAAATGTGGAAAAGCTTTGTCAGCACGCCACAACAACCAGCACCACCACCTGATATGCAACGTCTTAGCAGGAGGCAGCATTTCAGCAACATGGTGGAACAGTATGTGTGCACATGCCTACACGTACTGACTGATGGGTCTGCCCCATTCAACTTCTGGGTCTACAAATTGGGCACATGCCCTGAGCTTGCCCTTTATGCCTTGGAGGTGCTGGCCTGCCCTGCAGCCAGTGTATTGTCTGAACGTGTGTTTAGCACGGCAGGGGGCGTTTTCACAGACAAGAGCAGCCGCTTGTCCACAGCCAACGTGGACAAACTCACGTTTATTAAAATGAACCAGGCATGGATCCCACCAGACTTGTCCATACCTTGTGCAGAATGGACATTTATACCGGCCTCATCCAGCCATTGTTATACTCAAGTGCACTTATTCTTTGTTTTCTTTTTTTATATGTCCCAATATTTTGGGGGCTACCCCAATTAAAATAAAAAAAATAAAAATAAAAAACTGTGTTGGCTACTAGACATGTGCATTCGTTTTCGGACGAATAGCATTTTCGTTCATTCGTCCGAAAAACGAATAACGAAAATGCTAAGCTAACGAAAGCCGAATGAGCGAATGGTTAATAAATGAAAATCATGCGTTCATTCGTCCATTCGTAGTACTATTGGCATTCTATAAGCCGAAATAGAGTCGGTTTATAGAATACAATAGCATAGTACACTACATTCCATAAACCGACATAATGAACGACTTTCGGTTTATGGAATGCATGTAAGTCTATTGGCATTCTATAAACCGACTCTATTTCGGTTTATAGTAATGCCAATACTATAGCACGAATGGACGAATGATTTTCGTTTATATTAAACCATTCGTTCATTTGTTCAACTTCTTAGCTTTCTATAAACCAAAACAGAGTCCCTATTCATACATTTTTATGAACGGGAACTCTTGTTCGGTTTATAGAAAGCCCATAGTATTACGTGTATTCCATAAGCTGAAAATCTATAAACCGAACGTTCGGTTTATAGAATAGCAATAGGATTACATGTATTCCATAAGCCGAAAGTTTATAGACCGAACGTTCGGTTTATAGACTTTCGGCTTATGGAATACATGTAATCCTATTGCTATTCTATAAACCGAATATTCGGTTTATAGAATAGCAATAGGATTATATGTATTCCATAAGCCGAAAGTCTATAAACCGAACGTTCGGTTTATAGACTTTCGGCATTTGTAATGAATGTAATAGTACTATTGGCTTTCACTACACAGAGACAGAGTCTCCATTCATAAAATGAATGGAGACTCTGTCTCTGTGTAGTGAAACGTAATAATACTATTACATTCATTACAAATGCCGAAAGTCTATAAACCGAACGAATAATAAGAATTATGAATGGGTTCATAGAAAGGCAATACTACTATACGTTTTCTATAAGCCGAAAGTCTATAAACCGAAGGTCGTTCGGTTTATAGACTTTCGGTTTATAGAATACATAGAATTACAGGTAATTCTATATATTCTATAAACCGTAAATCTATAAACCGAACGACCTTCGGTTTATAGACTTCCGGCTTATAGAAAACGTGTAGTACTATTGCCTTTCTATGAACCGAACGAGAGCCCCATTCATAAGAATTTCTTATGAATGGGGCTCTCGTTCGGTTTATAGAAAGCCAATAGTATTACACGTATTCTATAAAACGAACAAATAAAACGAAACCAAAATAATGAACGAATTTCGTCTGAAACGAATGCAGTAATGAACTAAATTAGTCTTAGACAAAATAAATAACATTTTCGTCCGAATGGACGAAAACGAAACGAAAATGTTAGTTTTGCACATGTCTATTGGCTACCTCCTCCTCCTCCTCCACCGCCGCTTCCACCTACACCGCCACGGTCACCGCCTCCTCAAACTTTGGTTCACTTATTATAAACTATGTGTCACGAATGCACCCTACTCCAAGAGTGCATGTGACTGGGTTATGGTGGTGCAAGGGTTAAAATTAACTCTCTGTCTGCCCTAGACTAGAAATAATGATAAAAACCCCCTTTAACACCACCCACACTTAATTATACTGATATAACTAATGTGCTAACACTGCCACCACCAAGACAATTTATAAATGGGGTGCCTTGGTCCCCCAAGCAAATTAGACTTAACCCACAAAATATGCTTTAACACAATATCTATGCGATTGGTCTAATCAGGTAACATGAGTCTCTATACCAGACAAAGGCAGAACTTAATAAAGGAATATTTATTATGAACAAAAGAAGTCACAATGTATACAAAAAATAAAACCGATGACAAATTATTTACACCAAAACAGATAAAAATAAAAAGGAGAAATTAACAGAAAACCTAACTACTCACATAGATAGAGAAGTACCAGTATTTTCTGTCCGAGGGACTGCGGCAAGAAAATGACGGCAACTTACATAAAATTAGATCTTGGCCCCTAGTAAGCACACTGGCCATTATTCCATCATTAGATTTATACCTTGTCAGGTCAACTCAGGTTTCCAAGCTGGCCCAGAGGTGGGAAGGTGTACCTAAAAGTGTGTGGTGGAACTACCCCAGTCAAAATATGGAATCTTGTTGCTAATTTTCCTCCACTGCATGTCACATACATAATTCTTGCCTGTATTAATTTGTTGCAATTTATGAAGTCCATAGATATGTCACACTTGCTACCCATGACTCTATACCACAGACTTCACAATAACTTCCAAATGGCTCAAGTTGCACCAGCCATATTTGTACTCATTTTGTAGGGTGTACTATTCCCTGTATAAATATTCACAAAATGAGGCATGATTAATAATCTGGGAGTTATTATTAATGCTTTTTTGGAGATTACTTTTGCAGGAGAAGACTTCTAACTGGTAAGGGCTATTGTTGAGCGAACCCGAACTGCACTGTTCGGCTTTGTACCGAACATTACGGTGTCCGTACCCCGGACCCGAACCTGGACATTTCACTGTATGTTCGGGTTGGTTGAGGTTCGGCCATAAACCGAAAGTCTTTAAACCGAAAGTAATTCGGTTTATAGACTTTTGGTTTATAGAATAGCCAATAGCATTACATGTATTCTATAAGCCGAAGTTCGGCCGAACCTGCCGAACCCGAACATCCAGGTGTCCACTCAACTCTATTATTGATGTTTCTTTTTCCAACCTTTGAGCTCTTCCTTTTCAGCCCCCCGCCCCTCATTTTCCACTCACATATTGCATTCCAAATCAAAGTACCACATCCTTTAAACTGTTGATATATTTTTTCACAAGGAATTTATCCTACTAAAACATGATACAGTCTTTCCCTCATAACATTTACACAGCTGTTGCAGACCTATATGTTGCAGCTGTTGCAGACCTATATGTTGCAGCTGTTGCAGACCTATCTGTTGCAGCTGTTGGATACACACAAGCTTACTGTTTTAATACAGACAATCAACATAAATGATCTTTAAGAGTATTTGCTTTATTGCACTAAGACATAGATCATAGGGATTATGTCCCACATTCAAACTTTCTTCTGTTTTTTTTTTTTTTATTGCAGTGCTTGCTCTATGTAATGATAAATGTATCAGGAATTTGGAGGGAAAATTGCCAATCCCTGCATACCATAAAAGTCAGGGTGACTTTTTGCAGTGTGAAGCTTTGTGTTAGAATACATTTGGAATATTAATTTTGGAAAAAAAAGTCTTATTTTTGCTACTCACCTGTCAATGCCTAATATTTGCAATGCACTTGTTTGTTCACTTATATTGAATAGCCCCCCCATGGTAGAAAATAATAACAATTCTTAAAACTTCCCTTGACCACTGGATCAACTGAACCAAAAAAATGCTGCAACCATGAAGGTATGTTACATGGCCCATTTACACCTTTACACATAGAAACTTCAGTAGTGGGAGTGACAATAATCTCTCCAGCATAGCATCACCTTAATGCTATTTTAGCCAGTGGCTCCTGCTGTAGCATGAAAGTGCAGCTTGGTCTGTGCCTCTTCCAACACAGACATGTCACTGCTTTTCATTAGGTTCATGCTACGTGCTGGGCCAGCGTATGGGATGCCGTACACCCAGTGATTTCCCTGCTGCACGCAGAACATTGTGACATCAGTGACAGGTCTGTGTTGGACAAGTAAAAAACCTGTATGTTCGCATTACAGCGGCCCCAGTGGAGGAGGCAAGTTTCTGTGGTCTCCTAATTCTTCCAGCTGCCTGCAATTGTCTCCATGGAAAGCACCAGTAACATAAGTATAAAAAAAAATATATGGCTCGGGGACAACAGAAGCTTTAGTGCTGCTGGGTGCAGGGAAGGGCTGGCAACTGTTGGGGACAACAGGGAGGGGTCTGGTGATAGATAAATTATGTGGACTATTATGACAGAATTAAAGGGACTGTATCACCTCAACATTGTTTTTACTGTACATGTCAATAATGAAAAATGATTGAAAATGATCTATATATTATGTTAGCAAAATTGCAAGCAAATGCATAAATTATGGGAGAAAATGTGTTTTAAATGTGTCTGTGGTGTCTCCTGCTTATGACATCACCATAGTTGCCAACTGTCCCGGATTCGCATAGTTGCAAATGTTCCGCCTATTTTGCGATCGTGGGACAGTCCCGGGAAACTGGGCTGTCTCGCGATCGCGGCGGGTCACGTGACATCGCGCGATGACCCGCCGATGACTCACAGATGATGATGGCATGATAAGACTCACAGGTGATGATGGGCATGATAAGACTCACAGGTGATGATGGGCATGATAAGACTTACAGATGATGATGGGCATGATAAGACTCACAGATGATGATGGGCATGATAAGACTCACAGATGATGATGGGCATGATAAGACTCACAGGTGATGATGGGCATGATAAGACTTACAGATGATGATGGGCATGATAAGGCTCACAGATGATGATGGGCATGATAAGACTCACAGATGATGATGGGCATGATAAGACTCACAGGTGATGATGGGCATGATAAGGCTCACAGGTGATGGGCATGATAAGGCTCACAGGTGATGATGGGCATGATAAGGCTCACAGATGATGATGGCCATGATAAGGCTCACAGATGATGGGCATGATAAGACTCACAGGTGATGATGGGCATGATAAGGCTCACAGGTGATGATGGGCATGATAAGGCTTCACAGGTGATGATGGGCATGATAAGACTCACAGGTGATGATGGGCATGATAAGACTGACAAATGAATGGGTGCAAGAAATATAGGGTGACTTTAATTTCTTACATGGGCAAAATAATGTAATTAATAAGTAATGATGGTCTGTACCTTTTGTAAGAGGCACAGACAAACCTGGAACACAAATGCCCCCCATCCTTACAATGAGCTATAGCAGCAGGGAAGGGGGACATATTGATCTACATTTTTTTTGTTTTGTTTTTAAGATTAGAAAAAATCCTCACTTGTATGTGACAGACTATGTATGAGTGTGTGTGTGTCTATGTGACTGACTCTATGAGTGTGTGTCTATGTGACAGACTGTATGAATGAGTGTGTGTCTATGTGACAGACTATGTATGAGTGTATGTGTCTATGTGACTGACTGTATTTATGAGTGTGTATGTGACGTATGTGTGTCTGTATATGACTGCATGTGATTGTGTGTTTGTGCTGTTGTCTGGCTCCTAGATTCTTTTTGCTGGCTCCTAAAAATCAGTTAAGTTTGTGAAGCCCTGGTGCAACTAGCTGGTAATATTTAATATTTTACAGTTTTTTTTGTGGTCAGAGACTTAATATTTGTTTTCTGAGAGGGTGGTGGGTGCATGGAATAGTCTTCCAGTAGAAGTGGTAGAATTAATACAGTAAAGGATTATAAGCATAAGGCTATTTTAGATATAAGATCAAGCCAGGGATTCATGGAGGTATTACTTTCTGAGACAGTAGTGGATGCATGGAATAGCCTTCCAGCAGAATTGGTAGAGGTATATTCAGTGGAGGTCAGAAACTTAGTATTACTTTACTGAGAGGGTAGTGGGTGCATGGAATAACCTTCCAGCAGTAGTGGTAAACACAGTGAAGGACTTTAAGCATGCATGGGAGAAGTATAATACTATCCTAGATATAAGATAAGGACAGGCACTAAATAAAGTATTAATTTACTGAGAGGGTAGTGGATGCATGGAATAGTCTTCTAGTAGAAGTGGTAGAGGTTAATACAGTAAATTAGTTTAAGCATGCATGGGATAGGCATAAAGCTGCCCTATATATAAAACAAGGCCAGGGACTAATGAAAGTATTACTTTCACTGAGAGGGTAGTGGATGCAGGGAATAGTCTTCCATCAGAAGTGGTAGAGTTAAATACAGTGAAGGAGTTTAAGCATGCATTTAAAATGTGCATTTAATGTATCATTTGGATAGGTGTCAGGCTATCCTAGATATAAAATAAGGCAAGAGACTAATGAAAGTAATACTTTACTGAGAGGGTAGTGGATGCATGGAATAATCTTCCAGTAGAAGTGGTATAGGTTAATACAGTGAAGGAATTTAATCATGCATGGGATAGGTATAAGGCTATCCTAGATATAAGATAAGGTCAGGGACTAATGAAAGTATTACTTTACTGAGAGGGTAGTGGATACATGGAATGGCCTTGCAGCAGAAGTGGTAGTTTTATACTAAAGTATGTTTTAGGGTGTACACACAGCTCTCTGACTGAAGTACATCTGCACCAGGTCTTACTATATTTCATGTAATGCACCTGCCTGATGTAGATGTTGTGCTGTGAATGTATCTGTTGTATACCAAGGATGCTGGTAATGCTGGTGGGAACTGGGTGATATAATCTTAACTGTGACAATAAGGTGGAGTTACATTATGCTAAATATGCTAATTATGTAGAGTGGGCGGAGCATTGGGCAGTAGGTGTGGTCAATCTTACAGTAAGTAATTGTAAGCTGAGCTGCAAAGTGTCCCTGGAAATTTTTTCCAAATGTTGGCAACTATGCATCACCTGTGGCTTGATATGCAAATTAACTGTTTTTCTCTGTGAATATGGAAAACACATTTTTCACCTAATTTAGGCCTTTGGTCTCAATATCCTTTTCAATCAATAGATCCTTTTCAATCATTTTGTTTTCTTAACATTCACAGTAAAACAATGTTTAGGTGATATGGTCCCTTTAAGCAAATGCATAAGAGAAATATAGGTTTTAATTTATCAATTATTTAGGACACCACTGTGTCACAGCACATTCAAATGAACTATTGCCATTCCAAATAATTAATTTGCACAATGTCATAAACAACACTGCATTGACAAAATACAAAATTATTTCTTTTCATCTAATGAACTCGAAAAATCAATAGTTTTAATAAATTTTAATCTAATGTAGATCCCTTTGTTTTATAAAAATGTTATTATAGGTTTTACATTTGCACTGAAAGCTTTGCTCAAGTAAAGTGCATTAAATCTCGCATCCAATTGGATTTCCCTTACATTTTTACTTGCAAGACGGTGTTGTAAGTGATTATTACCCTGTATACAGTAGGTATCACTGTATTACAGTGAGACAGAGTGAGACTGTAGAACATTCCGCTGGTATTTCCCAGCGTGGGTGACAAAGATCCCTCTACTCCTCCTCTCATACATGCAATGTAAGGAGGAAGTGTGAAGATTCAGATAACTAGTGCAAGAGACAGACAGTTCAACGACGTGCAATAGAAGGGATGACATCGCAGTCCTATGGCAGTGCTTGGGACCTGTAATCTGGGCTTTCTACTGCTTATGATCATTGCTTTTTATGGGGTATCACAAGGAAAAGGTAACTAGGAATTATTTTATTAATATGGTCAACTCTGGATTTTCTTTAAAAAGCACAATACAAATCTTTATTGTTTTGTGACAAGAGATTGTCTTTCAGTAATGGGGAAGATAATAGGGCAAAGGTCCTTTTCATGACATGATTCCTTATATATACTATATATTCTATTTAGATATAGTACTGGATATTTAGTACAGTTTTGCACATGTGTGGTATAATATATTGTAATATATGTATGATAGAGCATCGTATAAATAAGATAAATGTTTTGATGAATCAGATGACTTACAGTGCAGGGTAAGCATAATATAAGTCTGTTAAAAATATATATACTGATAGATTGTGTGTGAATTCCTGGAGAATGGCTTAGAAACATATGTATTTCGTCTTTTAAATAAACTCTCCTCCTTTACTGATAATAATATGGGAATGCTTTATGTGATAACAATAATAAGATATATGTTGAGAATGCAGAATACAGACTTCATTACATTTGATGCCAGATGACTTTCTTTTTGCTCTGCCTTCCTTGCCCCCTCCTCCCCCTTAGTGCTATATAATTCTTTATCTCTCTCTCTGTCCACTTGACATTCTTCTAACTATGGCGGATGGCTCTCATGTAATCCCCCTCATTGCCTTTCGCGATGGGACAGTTCATCGCGCTAGAGGTCATCGCCAAAGACTTCATCGTGGCACAGTTCATGGCAGGATCACATACATGGTTAGTATTATTAGTATTAGGGGTTAGAATTATTGTAAGTATTAAGGGTTAGTGTTAGTATTAGGGGTCAGTTTTAGGGTTAGTATTAGGAGTTAGTATTGGCGTTCGGGTGGGTTAGTATTGGGAGTTAGTATTGGGGTTTGGGGGGGTTAGTATTAGGAGTTATTATTGGGGTTAGGGGGTTACTATTAGGAGTTAGTATTGGGGTTCAGGGGTTAGTATTAGGAGTTAGTATTGGGGTTCAGGGTTAGTATTAGGAGTTAGTATTGGGGTTCAGGGGTTAGTATTAGGAGTTAGTATTGGGGTTCGGGGGTTAGTATTAGGAGTTAGTTTTGGGGTTCGGGGTTAGTATTAGGATTCGGGGTAACTTTTAGGGGGGATTATTTATTAGTGCTGCTATCGATGTATTTGTATGCACTGACAGTTCAGTGCTGAACTGTCAGCGCTTACACTGCCGCTGTGAAACAGCTGCGTTGCCATACACCTCAGACAGTTCAGTTCCCAAACAGTCGCACTGAACTATCAGTGGTGAAACGGCTGCGAAGAACTGTCCTTGACACATAATTTTCATCCTCTCCCACTCCCATCTGGATATATTCCTCTTATTTCCAAAATCTATCCCTTTTTCTCACCACTCTCTCTCTTTCTTCTCTCATTCTCCCTCTAAAGTGCAAATAGTGGTCAATGAACAAGGATATTCAATTTATTTACAATTGCCTGATTTTTGCTATTCGCTCTTTAGTGTCATTTCTGTCTCTCCACACACATTTTCTATCAGTGTCTTAGCTAATTAGAAATATAGCCTGTGTGGCTTGCAATTGCCACAGTTTCTGTGAGTTACATAAGTGTGAGGAGAGTACAAGATTGGAATGCCCCAGGAATCATTAGTACCGCAGAGAACCTCTCACTTCCCTAATTCTCTGTGAGTTACAAGGCTGAAAGAGGACTAACGGCCACCTCAAGATTTAAGGAAATAGCACCATGCATGGCACATAAATGTTTTAAATATTTAGTACGAGTTTTATCATAAAATCGAATAAATGCATTAGCCGTGAACAGTACACCTTTAATTCATGTTATATCCATTATAGAGTCCATTCAATAAAGAGAGAATTCCAGGGAATTGATACAGAAATTTCAAACTTAAGGCAAAAATATCTGAGTTTGAGAATTTTTCCAACTAATTGAGATATACATTTCAGTATTTCAAGTTGTCTGAAATACGTTTTCCTTTTGCCCATTGCGTTGTTAAAGGGACTGTATCACCTAAATATTGCTTCTTCTGGGAATGTAGAGGAACTGATTGAAAATGATCTATACATTGTGTTAGCAGAATTGCATTCAAATGCATGAATTAGAAGAAAATGTGATTTAAACGTGCCTATGTCGTCTCCTACTTATGACATCACCTGTGGCTTCATATGCAAATTACACATTTCCATCGAAAAACAAGTTTGTTTGCATGTCAAGCCACAGACTCCATAGACATTAAAAAATACATTTTCTCCTAATTTAGGCATTTGTTTGCAGTTTTTGCTTTTTACACAATGTACAGCTAATTTTCAATCATTTTTATACTGTACGTGCACAGTAAAAACAATGTCTAGGTTGTCTAGGTCTCTTTAAGAGTACAAATGTGAACCTCTTCCCATTCTAAAAAAAACTCTTTTGAAGCAGACCTGCTGGAGATGTCTATCAGTATTTTTATATAATCATTACTACTGCTAATATTGCTCTTTCTAGTAATGTATATCTAAAATCTACACTCCATATAACAATTACAATCAGAATGTCATGGAAAAATGCTTGCCAGTCAAAACGTCACAAGATCATTGCCGCCTTCCTGTGTCAGAGAGTTTCAGTTTCCTAGTGTAGTTCCCCTTTTTAACACACTATAAACTGACGTGGAAGGTTGCTAAAGAACAGAATAGGGAAACTACAATAAGTACAGTTACCAAAACAGTTGGGGTTTTGGTTTGTATCAGTTTATGACGGAAGGTCTAAGGGGTCTATTCGCTAAAAGATGAGTTGCAGGTTAGTTGAACATGTCATCACCATTTTAACTTTACATGGTGCAAGGACAAACCTGCTGAGTTTACCCCAGTAACAAACTCACCAGGATTGTCCCTGCACAGTGTATAGCTAAACTGGTGATATTAAATGTTCAACTCATCTGCAACTCACCTTTTAATGAATAGGCCCCTAAGTGTTTGCTGCCAGTTCTACTGATGTCTTGCAGTGCTGTGTCACACAAACATTTTTTTAACTTGAATTCCCAGTCTTCTGCAGGAGACTAAGATGAAGCTCTCAGAGTGCGCTCTCTTTTAAGGCATTATTTTGCCCATCATTTTCAGCAATCCTGTTCATTCCTGCTCTCCTTCCCTTCCTATAATTGCTCTTGCACTATAGAGTTCAAGTACAAAATGTGCTCTAATATTCACAAATGATCATATGATTTGCAGGCTTCTCCATAACAAAAATGTAGTGTAAATATAAAACAATTAATAAATTAAAAATAAAAGATGTTTCATTAACAGTATAAATATTGTTTTCAAAGTAAGAGCAAATCTGTATTCCTTTGACATGTTCGAAAGTCTCCATCAAAGATGATACTTTTCTCTTCCATATGTTAAACATTACTGTAACAGATATAGTGGACAGGGACAAAGAGAAACTTTTACAGAACAGTCATTACATTTATGTAAAAAACCCACATGATTCTAAATTCTGCTTCCTTTGTCTCACAGGTGACATCTTCCCTGGACCAGAAGATGTGCACTTCGAACTGCATTTCTTACCTCATCTTTTAAAATGGTTGCCTGCAAATTCTAGTATACAGAACATCTCCTATGAAGTCGAATATTACAAGTGAGGACAATTTGTTGTGTAATGGTATACATTTATACAATTAACTGTCAGCATGTAGAGGTTTGTCACCTGTTTGTATTTTAAAATTAATATACTGATTGCTTGAATGCCATGGTGCCGTGTGTAGATACTCTGCAGTCATTAGAAGGCTATTGATCTGTACAATCCACATGAAGCCACTTTAGTTTTGGCTGGAGACAAGGCCTTAGTTGCTACTAGCTGTAGTACAAAGCACAATGTTACACTAAAGTACAAATAAAGTACATCATTGAGCCCCCTCCATTTCTATAGCACTATTATGGGAAAAAATTGGGTCAGATATCCCTTCATCTGACCCAACATCCTAAACAACATGTCTGCCTCCTGATAGAGCAATAAAAGCAAAGGTGGCTCAACAAGGTACTTTATTTGTACCCTTTTCAATTAAACATAACTTGATTTTTTGCCGACAGTTGTCCTTTAAATATATACATAGCAGTAATAAAAAAACAACCACATCACTGTAGATAATCTGCCATCAAAGACAACCAAATGCCAAACACTTCTACAATGATAAAAAAAACAATCTCTGGTCTTATAGACGTGCCCATTGTATATGAACCAGTGCTCAGATTAAGTTGCATATATGCACCAATAGAATATAATTTTATTAAATGAAATAAATACAGTATATTTACCCGTCATATGTACAGATTCCTAATACACTCTTGGCGCCCATTCTGTTCATTTAATATTATAATTCTTTTACTTCTTTTTTTTTTTTTTTTACAAAAATTCGCTATTGTTATTTTTTATATATATTTTAAATATATAATTTAAGCATTTTCATTTGTAAGGCTTATTAAGCCTTGTGTGGAAACTCAGTTTACTTCAACAGGTCAGAGCTTTTTGATGAGGTGGCCAATGATATTTACCAGTACCATTTCATTTTGCGTTTTATTTTTCCTCAGATATGGTGATAAGGACTGGTACCCAGTTCCTCATTGCTATCTCACCTACAATCTAACCTGTGACCTTACGGTGGAGACATTACCTGATGCTGTAGGCTATTTCGCAAGAGTCAGGAGTGTCTATGGAAACCAAACATCAGACTGGGTCCGGACAAATCGCTATTCAGCAAAAGACGGTACTTAGGAAGGGAAAGCAAATAGGGTTTCTTTTTGAACAAAAACAAAAACATGAATACTACGGGACTTTGTAAAACAACTTAAAGAGGAGGTGATGGCAAAATATTAAAACTTTTAATAAACATTTAATTTATGGGCCCTTTGCCGATCCGTAATAATAGATTTAATATTGGCATTACTCCCGCTTTCACTAATTTTTTTTCAGAAATAAAAATACATTCATATGTTTACTTTAATGCATGCACAGCTAGATGCCTTCTCTGGCAAGCCCCTTCAAAAGCTCAGTCTCTAATGTATTGGATGAATTGGGAGGATGTCACATGCTTTATACATTACCCATGCCATATTGGACATTTTAATAGCAGGAATGTGTTAAAATCACTGTTACCCTGCATGATGCATTTATTATACATATTAAAGGAGCATTATAGTCTCCTTATCATAATATAAACTTTCCATTTGATTTGAACCAATTGCATTGTTATGAGTTGCTCTAGTTATCTATTATTTAAAATCAGCAACATATTAGCACTATTATGTGTTTGATAGTCTATGAGTGCTCACTGACTGTGATCTTGTTACAGTTACATTGTATCCACCCTCTATCTCACTCGATGTGGCTACCAATTCTCTCATCGTTCAGCTTACTCTTCCTGATATCCACTATAAAAATCTTACCCGGCGATATGAGGACCTTTTCCCCTTTTTCCGCACATACATTGTTCATGTCCGGAGGATTAAGGATAATCATACGGTGAGTGTATGTAACATGTCTGAACTAGCATATGTTAGTCACTTGAAGCACATGGCTGCATTGTATGGATGCACCAATGTCCTCCTGTATGAGGTTAAAATTAAGTTTATATTGGTGTATACTGAATAAAACCATCTCAATGAATACTGAGCAAATGCATAAGTAGTTTGGCTTTATCAATGTAAAATGTGTTAGCGTCAAGCCCTGGTGATTGGGTCAGGTGTGTATGCATGTATACTGCTTAAATAGTCTGTGCTATACAAATAAATGTTAATGTAATTGTACGCATGTAGTTAGTAGAATGTGTCAAAGATGGTGACATATGTAGATACATAGTAGAAGCTATGGGTGAGAGTAGGTGGATTGAATTTTAATCCACACCAATTTGTTTCAAGTTGCAGTCCTTCAATACCCCTTTGAAAGTTACCATCTAGAAATGTACATAGTCTGCTTAAAAGGGTATCAGAAATGTTGGGGGTTTCCCCCTTAAATCTAACCCCCACTCCCAACACTTTTGCTAAGGGCCACTCCCACCAAAAAATGAAAAGGTTTTACTTTTTTTTATTTTGTACTGTTGATTTGAGATATGTATTTTGTTTTTCTTATGTGACTTAAGTTGTACAAAGCCACCTTGTCCTGCCCACCATGATACACAGTATCCAGTAAGAGAGCAGGGGAGTATTTTATGACATCATCATGCAGGCTTTGGCAACAGTTGTAAATTCAGACTGGCTGGAAGATTTTGGATGATGTTGCATCATGGGAATTATTCACAAAATGGAGCTAGGAGATAAACACCTAATTTTATTTTTCCTTTTATATGCAATTAATTAATGCATATAAAAAAACAGTGGCATATGATTTATATATATGTTTGTTTTAATTGACCAGGTTATCTAGTTACAACTTATGTAAGTAGTAGTGTCCCTTTAAGATAATGATAATTACCCCCCGCACCCCCCCCCGCCCCCCATAATGGTCAGGCCCTTCACTGGGGTACCGGTTGTACTACTCTGTCTGCCATGGTACCCTTCATTGTAATGAAGTGTCCTCCAAAATATATATCTGTAGCTTGTTCCCATTGTGAGTGTCCTTGGGTTTATCTCAGTTTGAACAGGTGGAAGACACACTGAGGTTCTTAATCACCGGCCTGGCAGAAGAAAATGAGTATTGTGTTTACGTTCAGTCATCAGTCACATCGCGTGGCAATATTGGAACCCCATCTGCAGAAAACTGTGTTTGGGTCCCCAAGACAGGTAAGAAAAGCAGGCTTTCCTGACTGTCTTACAATACTTTTATGGCAGCATTGTCTGATTTTAAACACTTCAAGTGGTTTTAGAAATACAATTCTAGTAAATGTGAGATATCATTGTCCAAGTGCACAGAGTGCTTTCTTGTTCTATTTAACTCTACAAATAAATCCAAGCTCCTCCCATTTACTAATGATCAGTTGTAGATTGCTGTGGCGGTTATGAGGCTGCTCAAATCCCTCCATATTACACTACCTGGTTAGTGACCTCATGCTACCACAGGGTATAAGTCAGTAATAGGGAAGGGTGAAAGAACATCTGGACCAGGGGTAAGTACCAACATTGCTCATGGTGGACAAATTGAAGCCATACTTACTACCCCTTGTCATTAATAATGTGCAGTTATGTAGTCAGTCTTTCCCAATAACCTGTAGTGACTGGATAACAAAATAATAAATACCAAATTTAAAGGCACTGTATCACCTGAACATTGTTCTACTGTGTATTTAGAGAATAAAAAAATGATTGAAAATGGTTTATACATTGTATTAGCAAAACTGCAAGAAAATACCTAAATGTGTATTAAATGTGTCTGTGGAGTCTCTTGTCTATGACATCACCTGTGGCAAGGTATGCAAATGAACTGCTTTTCACTGGGATATGTATAATTTGCATACCAGTGATGTCATAAACTGGAGACTCCACAGACACATTATTATCTTAATTTAGGTATTTGCTTGCAATTTTGCTAACAGGATGTCTCCTTTACAATGTAGGGATCATTTTCAATAATTCTGTATGCTCTACATTCAAAGTAAAAACAAGGTTTGGGCAATACAGTCCCTTTAAGCCTGTTTCTGATAATATTCAATAAAAAACGTTTTTGTCATGAGCCAAAGCCAGGGTGCTCTGAGCACATTCTGAAGGAACGCTGGGTGGCTACAACTAAATTCTATTAATTCATTTTCTTTGTCTATGCAGGGCTTGGCAACGATGTACTTACAGTAGTGGCTTCCTGCATTTTAGCTGTTATGGCTTTTATGATCTTCATCAATATCTTCATCTGTTTCTACCTCCGTAAAACAGTGAAACCGCCAACTACTCTGGTGAGTTATTTGCAAACATTCTTATAACATCTCCTCACACTTAATACTGTATTGTCATGCAAAATGTACAGCACAAGCAGATACAGTTGCAATCATACCCCACATGTATCCAAGAGTGCAACAGCCTGTGTTAAAATTTCTGTCCTGGCAGAACAAAGGAGCTTGAAAAACGTAGTTTTCCATTATGGTTTCCCCTATTATAATTCATGAGGTCGCACATCCTGTAAAAGATATCATTTTAATGAGCTGTGAACATTGTTTTTATTACTGTTCTGGTTGGATTCTTACTAATTTGGATTATAAGTAAGCCACATACAGATTTCAAGAAGCACGTTAGTAAGAATCCAACCAGAACAGTAATAAAAACAATGTTCACAGATCATTACAATGAGATTAACAATACATACATACAATAAAACACTATATAGATTGTAACGTTTATGTTTCTTTTGTCCCCAGAAGTCTCTAATTAAGAGAAGTTGGTCCTGGATGGATAAACCTGCTTCTCCCACAACGGAGGTTAAGATTAATTTCAAGTGTGAAAAGGACCTGCATGATCACCTCTGGATGGAGTCCCGTAATTCTTTGATGCGCTGCAGTGCAGACAGTGGTTTTGGAAGTCAAATATTTACCGACAAATGCTTTCGGCCCCTCCCTGTAGTCATTAAATCCACCAGACACGACAGTGGATTAAGTGGCCAGGAAGGAGATTTAAAAGAAAGTGAGACAGCGCAAAATAATCATGTTCAAACTCTGTCAAGACAGAGTTTGGAAATCAAGGAAGAGGACAGTGGGATAAGCCTATCCACGGATTCCCCAATTCTTAAACGGAGCTGCAGCACTGGTGGTACTATGTATGGGTCAGACGTTGATGGTTCTGGGGAAAGTTGCACTGGGATTCTTGAAAATGAAAAGTTAGGATACCTGAGACAGTCTGAGAAAAATTACCAGACAAACTCAGAAGAGATACACATTGCGAATACTTGGCATCCAGAAGCCAAGGATTACCTTACGCAAGGGCTACAAAAGCTGAACAATGGCCTTTCTGACCCACAGGAACACTGTGTGGATTTCCAAGGACCATGGGCTAAAATACCCGAAGGATTTCCCTCTTCAGTCCCACTTACTGCAGCTTTCAGCCCCTTCAGCCGAGTTCTATGGGGTCTAGGAGTCAATCATCTGTCGCTGGGAGATGTTGAAGTTATGGATCTCAGATCATGACATCTTCAAATATAGGAACGTGTGTGACAAGGAAGCTGAACTGACTCTTGTGAAGAATCCGCATTTATGTAATAAAAAAATACCTAATTATATTAGAGAGATTGAACAATATTCAAAAGAAACTATTATGCTAACAAATCTTAGGCCTTTGAAAATAGAACAAATGCTTAGCTTCCACATCAAAACTCTGCCTAAGTCTAATACTAGCAGCCTTTCTCATCACTGAGGCTTTAATAATTCACAGAAATGCAGACATAAAAGATTTCTCTTTGACAAATCTGCTGTATCACTTTGCACATTTTTTTGCACACTAGACAGAAGATATATTTATTTGTACATATTGTATTTTATACCATTATAAATTATTTTTTTATCCATTTCATCATTTTTTTTATTTGTCATTGAATATTGTATTGAGAACACGACTTTGAGATATTCTCAAAACTGCATTGATCTACAACTTGTCTATTCATTTAATGTTCTCTCAACCGTTCAAAACAGTTCACTGTTTATTCAATAGACACCAATATCACAATGAACCAAAGACCAGTAGAAGAGCAGTAAACAGCAGTAAGTGTCAAGACATCCAGACACTGGATTTACCTAGGGCGCCAGCTATGGGGGGTGCTAGGTTGTTGGGTCTGCTTCTTGTCTTTTGTTTGTTTGTTGATGACCAAGTGGCCAACAGCAGTGATGACAGTGTGCGATCCCTGAGGCATTTGAGGACACACAAACACTACTGGGCTCCTGTTCACTCACAAGAGCAGATAGTCAGATCAGATCAGGCACCCCACTTCCTCCCACTGGCACTGTGTATCATGTGATATACTGGCACACTGAAATATAGCAGGCAGGAAGACTGCAGGCACTGCAAAATGCAATGAATCCCCTCCCTGCAACAATGGTACAGCAGCAGGGAGGGGTAGTAAAATCTGAGTCTATATTTACTGCTGTGAGACAGAAATTGTGACTGTATGAGTGTGTATATGACTGTAACAGCCTAAACAATGTTTAGGTGGTAAAGAATAGTTGTCCAACTGAGGAGACCTAGTTTTGTCTCAAATCATCGTGCTCTAATACTTCAATGGGGATTGCTCAAGAAACCTACAGTAATACTGTGTTGAAAAGGTTTTATTCTCTACATTCACAGTCTAAACCATGTTCAAGTGACAGGGTCCCTTTAAAGGGACAATCATGTCCCCAAACTCACTTTGGTGAAGACTACTGCCTTTTCCCAGTGTGATTTGATTCAGTCAATCTGCATTTATCACATTTTTAATATTTGACTCAAGCCCTGCCCAGTGATTACTGCATGTTTACTGCAGGTGCGGCAGCACTGATTATATAGACACTGAGGATACAAAGTTTTGTTACATTTAGTCACTTCCTTTACTCCTCGATTTGAATACAGTGTGTGGCCTCTGAGAGACCTTGCTCTTGTACACAGTAGGATCTCTTAACAGTAAAACACATTGTCCGATGACATCACCAGACAGAAAATTCCATTAATTTTGAATGGCATTATTCTCATTCCTGGTTTCTGCTTTAATTTCATCTAGCTATAAGTATAATATTTGGAGGCTGCAAAACAAACTGTATGTAACAGAACACAGTGATAGGAACTACATTATTGGAAAGTACTGTTGTCATGAGGCTCCTCTGCTAGCTGAGAATTATAAGAACCTTAATATGCAATACAAGATTTTGGATATAATTAATTACTTCCAATGACTTGATTTTAGATATTCCAAAAATAAAGTAGACATTTACCTTGTAACAAGTGTAAAATATAGCTAAATATGACCCTTCTGTTATTGAATCCAACAAATGTTCAAATTATAGTAATGGGCTGACTATATTCACCCTACCTCTGACTGTCTGCCCCCAGCATTGCAGGACTGTAGGGGTAAGGTTTCCACTTTTTCTTCACAAAAATGGCAACTGTACTATTGCCTCCATAAACTTAACATTGGCTTTATGCCAACAGCTGTATTCACCTTACCTCTGACTGTCTGCCCCCAGCATTGCAGGACTGTAGGGGTAAGGTTTCCACTTTTTCTTCACAAAAATGGCAACTGTACTATTGCCTCCATAAACTTAACATTGGCTTTATGCCAACAGCTGTGGGGGCAGGGCTTAAGAGGTTGAGTGTCAGCGCTAGTGCATTTGTACTATTGCAATGTCACTCAAACTGGCAGACCTCCCCGCATACAGTGTCCCAGTCACCTGATAACAATAAGTCAGGGCTGCAGGATTGTCGTCCCGAAATGGAACTATCCCGCTTAAAGTGGGCCAGTTGAGGGGGGCATGTTTTTAACACGTGACAATAGCCGTTTTAAGATTTCTGTTTGTGAGTTAATCGTAAGGATTTGGATGAAAGAAAAAAATTATAATCCTGTGAACAGAATGTGTTTAACAGTAGAGGGTTTTTTCCTTATTTAAGTAAAGAGAGAATTGCAAGGAATTAAGACAGGACTTTCAAACTTAAGGCCAAAGGAACTGAGATGGAAAAATTCTACCATTCAGCTGCACTGGAGACTTTTTCCAACTTGGCTACATTGGCCTGAAGTTGAAATTCTCATCTCAATTCCCTGCAAATCTTTATTTATTGAGCAGACTCTTTAATGTTTCTTACTCAGGATATCAGCCTTCAAAAATCTCCTTTCAGGGATATTTTCCCTGTTTTTGTAGACGTCCTCTGCTATTATGTCTTCTCCAGCTAATTTCGCCCTACGTTCAATCACTCGCCTTGCTTTTCTCTCTCTTTTTGGCTTCAGAGTGACTCCAAAGTCCAACACTTATTCCTTATTTTAGACATGCCTGTTCAATCCCAAGACTTATACCTTAAACCTATTACTATCACCAGCTACTCATTAAAGGGAAATTAAACATTGTTAAACCCTTGCTTCCTTAAACAAGGGTTAAAAAATACATGTGCCGGTAGAATGCAGTAAACCCGACGTGTATTTTAATAGATACACGGGGGTTTAATTTCTGCTGTCTCACATGCGAGACATGTGAGCCAGCAGAGCGGCCCCGCTCGCCCCGCTCTAACAGCTGAATGTGAGGGTCTCTTGCTGCTAGCACAGCGAGAGACCCTTGTTTGTGCATGGTATTAACAGGGGGGACCTAGTTATGGCCGCCCCTGCTCATCTCATACAAAAATGAGGGTCTCTCTCTGCGCTAGCAGAGAGAGCCAGTCACCGACCAAACGGCTGCCTGCGTCCTATGGAAGCATGGCAGCTGTTGGTCAGAGGATAAGCTGGCGTGTACTATCAAAAGTACACGCCAGTTCATCCTCATACTAGGGACACCTAACTTTTCACTTGTGTTCTATATTAGAAGCACAAGTGGAAAAATAAGTTTAGTGTCCCTTTAAGGATTCTCATAGCCCATGTCCTATATCGTCCTCTTTCATGATTTGGCTTGTGAAACTTCCCAGCATTCTCTGGGCTTCACCATGCCTACCCACTTATGCCCCTATTGAAACAGGATGTCTAGCGGTAGAGCCTGGGAGGTCAGAGTGTAAGTGCTACTGCATATGTGCAGAATTCCCAAATCCTGCTGTCCAGCTCGTCAGAACAGTGGGACACAGCCTCCAAATCGGGACGGTTGGGAGGCCAGCTTCTCTAATACATGGGCATCCATACTTTCCTAACTCCTTCGGAAGTCTTGCCCTGCACTTGTTGCAAGGAATACCCATTGACTGGTTGCTATACAAAACTTTTGTGGACAATGGTCTGGAATTTCCAATGTAATCAGCCTGGTAACCTACAGTAACATAATGAGATGGCTGGCAGGTATTGACCAATGGGATCAAAAACTATTTAGTTGTCCTTGGTGCCACTACATCAGGCCTTCTGAGATCATAAGAGATAGACACACATAGACATGCAAGACAGATTTGCTGACAGATAACGTACATGATTAAGCGTATTATTTTTCCTCACCCCACTTGTTGCTGTGTTTCTGTTCCTTTTATTGGATAAACTTTATTAAACCATTCATTTTTTCACCAATGGAGGAGTGCTCACTATTTTTCTTTCAACCCATGATTAACAAGCCTCAACAGCTAAGTGCAGCACACTCCATCTGGTGTTTCCAGTCCACGAGGGAAGTTTATTAGCCAAAGAGGAGCCGGCTTATCTCCCAAGGGAGTTTCTTTCTCAGATAACGTACAAAGATTGATAGACAAGACAATTGGAAAGAAAGATCAAAAAAATTGGGAGTCTGTATAAAGGAAAAGTGGTGCATCCCCAGTTATTGAGTGAGATTAGAGAGCAACCCCGGGTTTTTTTTTAATAAAAATTACCTTGGTTATGACTATTTTTATCTGTCCTGTAATATTCCCTTATTCTTTTCATTATCAAATAAATATAGCTCTGTATATGACCGTGTAAATTCCTCTCCTGTTATCTTTGTTTTATTCACTGTGGCGTAAACCCAAAATTGTTTATGACCTCAAATGCTTCTCACCTGCAATTGGACTATCATTTTCCACACTTGCCCACATCCCAGGAATCACATGACACTGTGTGATGTCACCTGACATTGGGTGACCTTGCAAAATTGAGTTCCAGTCTTCCATGTACAGGTATAAGCATCTACTGGGTGCCTGGAGCATAAAATAGGCACATTGAAGACATGGACTGTTTCAAGCACCAAATTTCACATGACCCCCCTAAAAACAAACTCTGGGACTACTGGCAGCTATACTTTCTTTATTAAATATGCCATATATCCATCACCTGCTCACTTTCCTTATTTTGATCATTGTAGTAAAAGGCAAGCCCAGATTATGACCTTGTGTGTCTTCCGAACCTTTCAGTTTTATATGAACCATGTGATGTATAGATAGAGTCATGAAATAAATCAGGAAACAGACAGGGATAAATTTAATATTTTTTATTTTTTTGCAGCAATAAGCAGATGTGCAATTTAAATATTGCTGCAATTTTAATGTTAATTTTAATATCTGGTTGATCCAGAGGAAGGCAAAGAAAACCCCAGTGAAACTTTGGCCAATTTTGTCTCACGTGGGGGAAAAAAATTCCTTCCTGACCCCAAATATGGCGATCGGTTTTGTCCCTGGATCATCCACTTGGTTTATCTAACTGCATATTGCTGGACACAGTACATTTACACATACAATCTAATGAGGATAACACTTCAGAGAAAGGAGATCCCTGCCCTGCAGAGCGATTCACCTGCCCTAACCAGCTCTGCTGAGCTTACAATCTAATGGAAGTTATACAATATATAAATCTATCTCCACAGAGCTTACAATCTAATAGGGATAGAATACAAAGTAAGGAGGTCCCTGCCCTGCAGAGCGACTTACCTGCCCTAACCAGCTCTGCTGAGCTTACAATCTAATGGAAGTTATACAATACATAAATCTATCCCCACAAAGCTTGCAATCTAATACATATAGAATACAGAGTAAGGAGGTCCCTGCCCTGCAGAGCGACTTACCTGCCCTAACCAGCTCTGCTGAGCTTACATTCTAATGTAAGGTATACAATACACAAATCTATCTCCACAGAGCTTACAATCTAATAGGGATAGAATACAAAGTAAGGAGGTCCCTGCCCTGCAGAGCGATTTACCTGCCCTAACCAGCTCTGCTGAGCTAACAATCTAATGGAAGTTATACAATATATAAATCTATCTCCACAGAGCTTACAATCTAATAGGGATAGAATACAAACTAAGGAGGTCCCTGCCCTGCAGAGCGACTTACCTGCCCTAACCAGCTCTGCTGAGCTTACAATCTAATGGAAGTTATACAATACATAAATCTATCCCCACAAAGCTTGCAATCTAATACATATAGAATACAGAGTAAGGAGGTCCCTGCCCTGCAGAGCGACTTACCTGCCCTAACCAGCTCTGCTGAGCTTACATTCTAATGTAAGGTATACAATACACAAATCTATCCCCACAAAGTTAGAATCTAATAGGGATAGAATACAAAGTAAGGAGGTCCCTGCCCTGCAGAGCGACTTACCTGACCTAACCAGCTCTGCTGAGCTTACAATCTAATGGAAGTTATACAATACATAAATCTATCCCCACAAAGCTTGCAATCTAATACATATAGAATACAGAGTAAGGAGGTCCCTGCCCTGCAGAGCGACTTACCTGCCCTAACCAGCTTTGCTGAGCTTACAATCTAATGGAAGTTATACAATATATAAATCTATCCCCACAAAGCTTACAATCTAATAATAATATAAAAGTAAGGAGGTCCCTGCCCTGCAGAGCAACTTACCTACTGTAACCAGCTCTGCTGAGCTTACATTCTAATGGAAGTTAAACAATTAAAAAAACTATTCCCACAAAGCTTACAATCTAATAAGAATATACTACAGAGTAAGGAGGTCCCTGCCCTGCAGAGAGACTTACCTACTCTAACCAGATCTGCTGAGCTTACATTCTGATGGTAGTTATACAATAAAAAATGTATCCCCACAAAGCTTACAATCTAATGTAAGGTATACAATACAAAAATCCATTCCACAAAGCTTACAATCTAATAAGAATATAATACAGAGTAAGGAGGTCCCTGCCCTGCAGAGAAACTTACCTACCGTAACCAGCTCTGCTGAGCTTACAGTCTAATGTAAGTTATACAATACAAAAATCTATCCCACAAAGCTTACAATCTAATAAGAATATAATATTAAGGAGGTCCCTGCCCTGCAGAGCAACTTACCTACTGTAACCAGCTCTGCTAAGCTTACAATCTAATGGAAGTTTAACATTTCAAAAAACTATTCCCACAAAGCTTACAATTTAATAAGAATATAATACAGAGTAAGGAGGTCCCTGCCCTGCAGAGCTACTCACTTGCCCTAACCAGCTCTGCTGAGCTTACAATCTAATGGAAGGTGTAAAATACAAAAATCTATCCCCACAAAGCTTACAATCTAATAAGAATATAATATAGAGTAAGGAGGTCCCTGCCCTGCAGAGCTACTCACCTGCCCTAAACAGCCTTAAAGGTAAAACATGACTTGTATGAAGTATATAATTGGTAACAGTGTCACCCAATAGTGTACAGAAAAAAAACCACACAAAAGTGTACAAATATATAAAAAAATTGTTATGGTCTCACATGGTCTCATCCTGGTGCATCTGAAATCTAAAAAAAAAAAAACAGTATTGTGCAGTATATCTATTCACAGAATCGAATAAAAAATGTACAAATAATTTCGGTGAACTGGCAAACTCACATAATAAGCTAATATAAACTAAGGAGCGTAGATAGCATGCACTGGGAGGGCAGACTTGCCGCACTTGAAGAAAACACCTTTCAATGTAAAACAAAGAAGTAAGCTGAAGATCCTCGTAGCAAGACTTCATCCCCCTGATGTAACTCACTTGTGCCATATAACACCTGTGCTCCACTACCTGCATAGGCTTTCAATTAAATGGCAAACATATTTTAAAATTGGTCTCCTGACCTTCAATGCCTTGAGCAATAAAGCCCACGGTACCTGACAGAGCTCCTGACACCCTATATTCCATCTTTCTCATATCGGTCAGCCAGCATATCCTTCCTGTCAGTGCCCAGATTAAAGATGAAATCAGGTTCCCAGGCATTAGGCCCCCACAATCAGAGAAAAACATGTAAAACAGAGAAAGGAGACCACTACCTAACCAGCTCTGCTGAGCTTACAATCTAATGTGAAGCATACTGTTATGTGCATCAGACGTTGCCGCAGGATGTACCAAAACTGGAACTCTCTGTCAGGGTGTCGCACGCCTTCATGGGTTCGAGCAGAAAAAAAGCTGGCCAACAGGATCTGTTTCTGCAGCAAGTGATGAAAAAACTGAGATGGGTTTGAACATGATGCAGCTCTGTTACTGTGATGTCACATAATTCTGATCTGATGTCATAATGTACAGTTGTCACTACCATACATTTCAGTTTGAAATATGACTGCATATGGAAAAATATATCTCACATGGATATTTAGTGCTGGGTTTATTTTTTTTACAGTTTGTATTTGTCGATATGTTGTAATAGTATTGGTATTTGTTTTATTATTTTTCTGTGTAATTAGATTGGCTGTTTACAAATATGTATTTATGTATTTTTTTGTGCCTTTGTAAAAATTAAATGTATTTTAAGTATTTGTTAAGACAAGATGCTTGTTTATTACTATTTTATTTCATTTTCATGTGTTATTACAGAAGAATATATCTCTGGTTTATTTTAGTATATGTAAGTACACCAAATAAAAAATGTGGGTGATACATTTGTTAACATATGAAACAGATCTTCATAAGAGCCAGACAAGAAGTCATATTTAAATGTTATGTATGTTTAATTCTTTTGACATGATACTAACTCATTTACAGCAGATCATGAGACTCCAAGCAGATATTGCTGCTTTTAGGGACAAAAGAGTTCAGCGGGACTTGGGACTGCAATTCTGCAGCAAAAACTTGAATATACTGTTGTCTGGGACACCGGAGACTAGTTATTGCACATGCACAGCATTATGTGCATGCACATTAACATTGCCAGTTGGAGTGGCAGCGCATACCACACATGCACAGTAGAGCTGACACTCGACCTTTCAAGCTCTGCCCCCTGGCATCCCGATTTGCTGCGGCAAGTGTTGGGAGTTATGAAAATGTGACAAAAGATGTAGAAATACCCAAAACACAATGTGCAATAAAATATAAAAATACTTAATTTGTCTTGTTTATTTTATTACGATACTGGGTTCCCATAGATTCTTCCAGATGTACAGAGTGATCTTTTGGCTAGAGGCATATCAGTGTTAATTTTGATGGCAATAGTTGTAAAGTTTTAGTTTAGTTGTATTTTAGTCTTCTGAATTGTTTTAGTTTTAGTCTAGTTTTAGTCGACTTAATCTCTAGTAGATTTTAGTTGAGTAAATCTCCAGCACTGAGGGAGGGAACAGGTCTGAGAATGTGTTTTATGTTAACTTGCTCGGGAGATGGGAAATATTCTTTTTGATACTATGATGCTTATTTTTATGTATAGATTTCTTTTCTTTTTTTGAGGTTGCGTCACATTGAGATCTTCTGGTTTATTGCTGCTCTGCTCCAAGTTCTGTGTAGTTTAGCTGTTGGGTAACAACTAACGTCAAAAGGAAGCTTACTCTGCTGCTGACATGTAAAGGAATTGAGCAAATCAGTGAGTGTTCACTCGTTAATGTAATAAATGGACACGGGAAGAAGTAAAAATACACTAAGGGCTTTATTCCGGTACCTCTGAGTTTCTGCTTGAAAATCGTAGCCAGCAATCTCGAATTTTGAAAAATGTAGTTATCCGAATGGTCATTTGAATATGGCTACTCAGGAGTACTGAAGTGCCTCAGAATGCAGCTGAATTTGAAAAAAAAAACATAAAGAGCTGAATGGGGGCTGAATTAATTGGCCCTGAATTCAGTCAAATTTATTCCGGGTTGTTAGCCTCAAACGCCCTCCAAATGTTAACCAAAATAAACCATAAAACATAGGCCCAAGTTAAAGAAACTGATACAAATAATGTTTCAATTACCTGATAGCCAGTCAGTGCATAGGACTGATTGTATAAATAGCGAGCACGTGGTGAGACCACCATTTTATATTGAACAGGCAGTGAATAGAATACTTCTATTACAACAGGAAATAATACGTGTATGTGGCTTCCATAGGAGGACGCACCTGAAAATCCTGGAGTCAGGGTTAAAATTCCAGCAGATCATGGCACTTTGGAAACGAATACACGTTACATAATGGGGGAGGGTATACATATCATAACTGTTGTTAATGTGCAAAGTAATATCTAGTTCCAGTTTCTACATTATTGGCCGCTGTCTAACATACTGTGTCTAAATTACATTCATCTGTGTAACGGTGGTGGACTGGTGCACGAGTCTAGTGTGATTGAACAGGATTAGAGACTTCTCTTTTCCTTTGAAAGGCGTGTATTTACCAGAATCACCAGTACATGGGCAGAACAATGCATTCTGTATTATCATATATGATTGCTAGCATATTCCAACCAGATGGATTTCCATTATTCAGCATAGTTATTAGGAAAGTTATGATTATAATTACTCAAGCATACTGTCATGATACATGTTCCCTTAAGTGCCTACAGGAAACTATGAGGCATAAGAATGAAAAGCAATCCTGGGGCAAAGTTCAAAAAGTGGAGCAGTCGCCATGGAAACCAATAGAAGGTTGCTGCACATTGCTCCATTTTTAGATGTTTGTCCTAGAATTCCAGATATCATACAGTAACAGCCTATACCTTGTAATATTCTAGATACTGTATCATCAAGAGAGTGACAAGAGATATTTAAAGTGACAGTAATGCCTCATAAAAAGAAATATTAAATGGACTGTATCACCTAAACATTGTTTTTACTGTGAATGTAGAGAATTAAAAAATGATTGAAAATTATCAAAAATTGTGTTAGCAAAACTGCATAAACTAGGAGAAAAGTGTGTTTTAAATGTCACTGAAGTTTCCAGATTATGACGTCACCTGTGGTTTGATGTGCAAACTGCACATTACCCACTGAATACCAGGTCATTTGCATATCAAGACACGTGATGTCATAAACAGGAGACTCCACAGACACATTTAACCCTTTGCCGACATTGAACGAACTAGGTCCATCCTGTCTGGCAAAGCGTTGCCGACATTTGACCAACTTAGTACGTTCTGCGGTTAAATGAGCAGTGTTTGCAGTCTAAGTTTACAAACACCGCTAAAACGTTGATGCTTTAACCCCTTAAGGACAGAGCCTTTGAAACATTTTTGTCCTTTCTGGACAATGGCTATTTTAACATTTCTGTGCTGTTTGTGTTTAGCAGTAATTTTCTTCTTCGTCATTTGCTGTACCCACACATATTATATATTGTTTTTATCGGGACAAAAAGGGCTTTCTATGGATGCCATATTTTTGATCATATCTTATCATATTATTAAAAAAAAAAAAAAAAATATGGTAAAAAAAAAAAAAATACACAAATTTCTTTGTTTTTATTTGAAACAACTTCTCCTCATCGACAATAGCGAACGAAAAAACATGCTAAATAGATTCTACTATTTCTCCTGAGTACAGGGATACCACCCATGCATAGGTTTGTTGGGTTGTTTGGGGGCTAAAATGCCAAATTTGTGAGGTGCAGTTTTTTGTTTTCCAACTTGAAATTTTTACATGCAGACAGCCTGCAACCATGTCCCATTTGGGACATATTTGAAACCAGCCAGTGTATTTTACCCCATCAACCCATATATTTTTTAAAAGTAGACACCCTAGGCTATCTCAAATGGTGGTATTTTAACACTTTCCATGCACTAATTCTACCACCAGCCTTTGTCAAAGTTTGTGGTAGTAATTTTTTGGTGTTTTTTTTTCACAAACCTTGTACTTCAGACATGAATTTACAGATTTTGGTATGTGTCACTGCCAAATAACACCCCAATAAGTGTTCAACAACATCTCTTGAGTACAGGGATACCACCCATGCATAGGTTTGTTGGGTTGTTTGGGGGGTAAAAGGCCAAATTTGGTAGGTGCAGTTTTTGGTTTTCCAAATTGAAATTTTGACATGCAGACAGCCTGCACCCATGTCCCATTTGGGACATATTTGAAACCAGCCAGTGTATTTTACCCCATCAACCCATATATTTTTTAAAAGTAGACACCCTACGCTATTTCAAATGGTGGTATTTTAACACTTTCCATGCACTAATTCTACCACCAGCCTTTGTCAAAGTTTGTGGTAGTAATTTTTGTGTGTTTTTTTTTCACAAACCTTGTACTTCAGACATGAATTTACAGATTTTGGTATGTGTCACTGCCAAATAACACCCCAATAAGTGTTCAGCAACATCTCTTGAGTACAGGGATACCCCCCATGCATAGGTTTGTTGGATTGTTTGGGGGGTAAAAGGCCAAATTTGGGAGGTGACGTTTTTGGTTTTCCAATTTGAAATTTTGACATGCAGACAGCCTGCACCCATGTCCCATTTGGGACATATTTGAAACCAGCCAGTGTATTTTACCCCATCAACCCATATATTTTTTAAAAGTAGACACCCTACGCTATTTCAAATGGTGGTATTTTAACACTTTCCATGCACTAATTCTACCACCAGCCTTTGTCAAAGTTTGTGGTAGTAATTTTTGTGTGGTTTTTTTTCACAAATATTGTATTTTAGACTTAAATTCACAGATTTTGGTATGTGTCACTGCCAAACAATAACCCAATATGTGTTCAACAACATCTCCTGAGTACAGGGATACCACCCATGCATAGGTTTGTTGGGTTGTTTGGGGGCTAAAAGGGCCACATTGTGAAGGTGCGCATTTTCAACTTGGAATATTGACGTGTAGCCAGCCTGAGCCCATCTTTCATTTGGGACTTTTTTTTAAAGTAGGACAGTGTATTTTACCCCAAAAAGTATATATTTTGTAAAAGTAGACACCCTAGGCTATTTTAAATGGTGTTATTTTAACACTTTCCATGCACCAATTCTACCACCAGCCTTTGTCAAAGTTTGTGGTAGTCATTTTATTGTGTATTTTTTCCCACATACATTGTACTTTAGACACAAATTCACATATTTCGGTATGTGTCACTGACAAACAATACCACAATATATGTTCAGCAACATCTCCCGAGCACAGGGATACCACCCATGCATAGCTTTGTCAGCTTTGTTGGGTGTTGAAAGGCTACATTTGAGAGGTGCGCTTTTTGATTTTCAAACTTGGAATTTGAACATGTAGAGCAAGGAAGGGGTTAATAGCTCTTATAAGAGCCTTTGTAGTACTGTACAAAAAAATTAACCCCTAAAAATGCACAGACAAGAAAAAAGGTTCTGCTGTGCAGTGATCAGTGGCAGGGAAGGGGTTAATACACTACACTATACAAAGGGTATGGCTTTTATAAAAGCCCTTGGGACTCACAATTTTTTTACATTTTATTTAATTTATTACAATTAAAAAATTATGTTATACAGATCTGTCTCTTTCCCTCACTAAAACTCAAGTGAGGAGAGGGAGGCAGATCCATATGGGTCAGAACATTAATTACGAACCAGACGAATGGTGATGCTCATCTGAGAAATCACCAAACCACCTTTGCCACTGATCGGCTGTTACTGATCGCTATACACGCGTTCAGACAGCTTCAAAAGGAATACACGTAATCCCCTAGTGGGTATAACTAACCCCTAGCGAGTCTGACAAAAAAAATGCTGATAGCAAAAAAAAATCCTTCTGCGACTAGATTGCTCCATATGCGCTGCTTAGGCAGTGACCATATGCACTGCTTAGGCAGTGACCATATGTGCTGCTTAGGAAGTGATATACGGCAAGGAAGGGGTTAATAGCTCTTAAAAGAGCCTTTGATATACTGTAATAAATCAAAGTAAAAAAAAATAACCCCTAAAAAAATGCACAGACAGCAAAAAATGTGCTGCTGTGTAAGATCACTGCGTACACAGCGATCAATTGCAGGGAAGGGGTTAAATACTGGAAACGGCTTTTATAAAAGCCTTTGGGTCTCAATTCTATTAAATATATTATAATTAAAAACTTACATTATACAGCTCTGTCTCCCTCCCTCACTAAAACTCAAGTGAGAGGGAGGCAGATCTACACGGGTCAGATCAAATATTTACAAATATTGATCTAACCAGACGAATGGTGATGCTCATCTAAGCAAACGCCAACCCGCCTTTGTCACTTATCAGCTGTTACTGATCGCTATACATGCGGTCAGACAGCTAAAAAATTTTTTTTTACGTTAAACGTAGTCCCCTAGCGGGTATAATTAACACGTGACGGGTGTAATAAAAAAGTAAAAAAAAATTTAAAAATGCTTCTGCAGCAAGATTGCTGCATTTGCGTCAGATCGCTGCTTAGGCAGTGATCTACAGCAAGAAAGGGGTTAATCTCTCTTAAAAGAGCTTTTTTTTTTATACTGTAATGAATTACAGTAAAAAAAAAATGAACCCCTAAAAAATGCAGACAGCAAAAAATGTGCTGCTGTGTATGATCACTGCGTACACAGCGATCAATGGCAGGGAAGGGGTTAAATGGCTTTTATAAAAGCCCTTGGTGTTTAAAATTTTATTAAATATTTTTTTTATTATTTTATTTTATTTTTTTACTTTATCTGATCTGTCTCTCTCCCTTACTATAACTAGTAAGTTGAGGGAGGCAGATCAATACTTGTCAAAGGCAATATTTGCTAATATTGCCTTTGACTGTATGGTAAGTGCTCATCAGAGCACTTACCATACATGCCTGCACACAGATCACATAGATCTGTTGTGCCGGCATCGATTGGCTCCCCCTAGAGGATCGGAAGTGAAATACTTTCACTTCCGATGCTCTTGCCATTAGAAGGGAAACGCTGCCTGTACAGGCAGCGTTCCCTTCTACTGAGCCGATGGGGTCGCTCAGGAGAGCGACCACCATCGGCTCTGGTCAGCCTGGAGGTGTTGTTAAGTGCTTCGCTGGCGAGGCACTTTAACAACACCGCAGATGCTTAGAAAGCGAACGATCGTTCGCTTTCTAAGCACATGTGTGCAGCGGGCGCAGCCATTTTTAAATGGCTGCTACGATCACTCCGTGGAGTGATCGTAGCGCGCCCCTGCACTTTTGGGGGGTGTTGCACAATGCCTCTACCTAGAGGCATTGTAGCAACACCGTTAGAGTAAAGAAAGCGACCGCTGGTCGCTTTCTTTACTCAGTTTAGTGCATGACGTGCCAGGCACGTCACCTGTCGGCAAGTCCTCGATTTGCCGTGACGTGCCTGGCACGTCATCTGTCGTTAAGGGGTTAATGTATAATCCATGGACCGATTCGTGGACGCCATATTGGAGAGCAGCATGCTCCTCCAATATGGTTGCTGCCCTCTTGTGGGTAAAGTGTCGGAAGTGAAAAACATTTCACTTCCGTCGCTCTGATGCTGTTGCTAGACTGCCCCTAGAGGCAGTCAGCAACATTGCAATGTAAGCAAAAATAAGACTTAGAATAAGAAATAGGTGATTAGGGTTACAATTAAATAAGGGTTACTATAAGGTTTAGGGTTAAAATTAAAATAAAATAAATTAAGGGTTAGGGTTAAATTAAGGGTTCAGGTTGGGGTCAAAAGGTCACTGTAGGTGAAAATAAAATACTATTATTTCGTTATTGCTGTATAACTCACAAAAAACTGCAGAAAAACGGAAAAAAACATATTTCTAAACAGAAACTATTTAGATGGGGTCTTTTTTAATGATTGTATTTGTGTAAATAATTTTTTAGTTCAAAGTTAGAAAAGGTGTTTTTGTTTATATTTTTTCATCATATTGTATAATTTTTTTGTAGTAAATTATAGGATATGATGAGTAATATGGTATCCAACGAAAGCCCTTCTTGTGGCGATAAACCAATATACAATTTCTGTGGGTACAGTATGTGAAAAAGAAGAAAATTACAGCTAAACACAAACACTCCAGAAATGTCAAAATAGCTGATGTCACCAAGGGAAAGACAAAGTCAAAGGTCATGTCACATTTTTTTCCCTAAACTTAGGCATTTGCTTTCAATTTTGCTAACACAATGTATAGATGGGTTTCAGTGATTTTATATTATCTATATTATCCCTAAAAACAATGTTTAGGTGACACAATACCTTTAAGAAAATAGACCCATTTTATGTGTCCTGAATTATTGTGAAATAGTGGTAGAGCAGTATAAATATCATATTTCATAAAGCTAGATATATCTAGCGCAAATTACATACTTGTTTCAGATCTTTTTACTTACCTCTTGCAATCTGAAGACAAGTTACTATTCAATTACATGCTGTAAACCAGGGGTCCTCAAACTTTTTAAACAGGGTGCCAGTTCACTGTCCCTCAGACCGTTGGAGGGCCGGACTATACTAAAAACAAAAACTATGAACAAATTCCTATGCACACTGCATATATCTTATTTTGAAGTGAAGAAACAAAACAGGAACAAATACAATATTTAAAATGAAGTAAAGTTAAATCAACAAACTTACCAGTATTTCAATGGGAATATTGTGCCAGTCAGAGCCCAGTAATATTATGCCAGTCAGAGCCCAGGAATAGTAATAGTATGCCAGTCAGATGCCCAGGAATATTATGCCAGTCAGAGCCCAGTAATATTATGCCAGTCAGATGCCCAGGAATATTATGCCAGTCATAGCCCAGAAATTGTATGCCAGTCAGATGTCCAGGAATATTATGCCAGTCAGATGCCCAGGAATGTTGTGCCAGTCAGAGCCCAGGAATATTGTGCCAGTCAGAGCCCAGGAATATTATGCCAGTAAGATGCCCAGGAATATTATGCCAGTCAGACGCCCAGGAATATTATGCCAGTCAGAGCCCAGGAATATTGTGCCAGTTAGATGCCCAGGAATATTATGCCAGTCAGATGCCCAGGAATATTATGCCAGTCAGAGCCGAGGAATATTGTGCCAGTCAGATGCCCAGGAATATTATGCCAGTCAGATGCCCAGGAATATTATGGGAAGGGGGGGACTAGGAGGGAAACACAGTCACCGGATCCGGATGTGACGCAACGTCACATCCGGTCGCAGTGATTTTTTTTCCTTCTTCCTGCAGCCGCATCCGCTGTGGCTGCCAGAAAAAAAGAAAAAAAAGGTAAACAGTGCGGAGCGGGGGGTGCCGGCAGTACCCCCGCGGGCCGTACAAATGTCCTTGGCGGGCCGCATGTGGCCCGCGGGACGTAGTTTGAGGACCCCTGCTGTAAACAATAGTCTTATCACCAAGATCTGCTCGATCTCAAGCAGGAGTGTCTAGTTCTCTGGCTCACTTTTATTTTTATTTGAAATGTGTATATATGGCACATAACAATACATTACAAATATGAAATATGCATAACAATAATCATAACAGTTAACATCATATATTTACACCAGTTTACTTATTTTTCACATCATGGTTAGGGGTTGGGAGTGAGGGTAGAAGTGATTAGCAAAGCGGAAACCAGCTAAAGATAAGATCAAACTGCAAGATAAGGTAGGGTTGAGGTTGATAGAATGGAACAATAAGAAGTTGGGAGGAAAGAGAGGTATATACTGATATCTTGCCATTGTCCCAAAGCCTGCGTCACCCAACACGTCACTGCCAGAACACGTATAATCAAGAATTGTAATTGCAGATGTTTCTTTACAAACAAAACAAAGCTTCCTGTCTCCTGTTCAGGCCTGCATGTTTATTGTTCCATCCTCCTACCATGTCACTTTCATGCTCGGTGTTATAACAAAAACTCCAGGAACTCAGATCTTAGCATAGAGTGAACCACGCATGCACTTCTGTAAGAAAGAACAGACATTCTCTTGCATTGGACTTTAACATCAACTGTATGATGGGAGTTTTAGTTCACATCAGTCACAGTGCAAGAAGCTTTGTATTCCTGGCTGAAAAGTCCAGATGTAGCTTGGATTTTATTAAGTGTTCTTGCATAGCAAGACCACTTAATGTTATCTCACATATATATTATTAAGTGTTCTTGCATAGCAAGACCACTTAATGTTATCTCACATATATATTATTATTATTATAGCAAAATTTGCCACCCTAACTCCTCCCACAGTTTTTACACTACATAGACAAAAATTTACCAAAACGTGCAGATTGTTCCCGATCGGATTGCTATTACTTTGTGGAACGTTTCGCCGAATGGTTCACGGAATATCGTCGTTTTTGTGGCGCAATTTGTCCCATAGGAATGAATGGCAAAGCTAGAGTGGGAGCTGCCAAAAGCTGAAAAATCAGGACATGATTTCTAAACTGCCACCACTCCCTCATTTTAAAGCCCACCTACACAAATCTTATATCAAAACGTTCAGCTATCCCTGGTGCCACTAAACATGTAAACGGCTAAGCCGTAGTCCTGATAGTTTTCACAATATGACCATTTGTTTGCAACCAACGCCGTCCATTGACATTCATTGAAACTTCACTCTGCAAAGCTCAAATTTGAAGTGAAATTTCTAAACTGCGGCTGTGCCTTCATTTTTAATACTTCAGAGACATACTATGCATCAAAATGTAGGTCTGGGTCTTGTGATTCTCACAATATAAAGCTCTTCGCTGTAGGATTGATCGTTTTTAAAATACGACCGTTTGAATATGGCAACCGCCAAAATACTCTGACCTGTGTCAAGCTGCAGCAGCAAGTGATGTCATAGACAGGGCCTTTTGAACACCTGCTAATGTTTTTATAAATGTATGGTTTAATGTAACTGTGCAACAACGTTGCAATTAAATGTGCTATGTAAATGATAACAGTTACTCCGCCCACTCCAGTTGTAGACTACAGGTGGAGGCAAGAACACTTCACACAATTTCCCCAGAAATTGTAACTTTTCTAGTTAAGTGTTCTTGCATAGCAAGACCACTTAATGTTATCTCACATATATATTATTATTATTATAGCAAAATTTGCCACCCTAACTCCTCCCACAGTTTTTACACTACATAGACAAAAATTTACCAAAACGTGCAGATTGTTCCCGATCGGATTGCTATTACTTTGTGGAACGTTTCGCCGAATGGTTCACGGAATATCGTCGTTTTTGTGGCGCAATTTGTCCCATAGGAATGAATGGCAAAGCTAGAGTGGGAGCTGCCAAAAGCTGAAAAATCAGGACATGATTTCTAAACTGCCACCACTCCCTCATTTTAAAGCCCACCTACACAAATCTTATATCAAAACGTTCAGCTATCCCTGGTGCCACTAAACATGTAAACGGCTAAGCCGTAGTCCTGATAGTTTTCACAATATGACCATTTGTTTGCAACCAACGCCGTCCATTGACATTCATTGAAACTTCACTCTGCAAAGCTCAAATTTGAAGTGAAATTTCTAAACTGCGGCTGTGCCTTCATTTTTAATACTTCAGAGACATACTATGCATCAAAATGTAGGTCTGGGTCTTGTGATTCTCACAATATAAAGCTCTTCGCTGTAGGATTGATCGTTTTTAAAATACGACCGTTTGAATATGGCAACCGCCAAAATACTCTGACCTGTGTCAAGCTGCAGCAGCAAGTGATGTCATAGACAGGGCCTTTTGAACACCTGCTAATGTTTTTATAAATGTATGGTTTAATGTAACTGTGCAACAACGTTGCAATTAAATGTGCTATGTAAATGATAACAGTTACTCCGCCCACTCCAGTTGTAGACTACAGGTGGAGGCAAGAACACTTCACACAATTTCCCCAGAAATTGTAACTTTTCTAGTTAAGTGTTCTTGCATAGCAAGACCACTTAATGTTATCTCACATATATATTATTATTATTATAGCAAAATTTGCCACCCTAACTCCTCCCACAGTTTTTACACTACATAGACAAAAATTTACCAAAACGTGCAGATTGTTCCCGATCGGATTGCTATTACTTTGTGGAACGTTTCGCCGAATGGTTCACGGAATATCGTCGTTTTTGTGGCGCAATTTGTCCCATAGGAATGAATGGCAAAGCTAGAGTGGGAGCTGCCAAAAGCTGAAAAATCAGGACATGATTTCTAAACTGCCACCACTCCCTCATTTTCAAGCCCACCTACACAAATCTTATATCAAAACGTTCAGCTATCCCTGGTGCCACTAAACATGTAAACGGCTAAGCCGTAGTCCTGATAGTTTTCACAATATGACCATTTGTTTGCAACCAACGCCGTCCATTGACATTCATTGAAACTTCACTCTGCAAAGCTCAAATTTGAAGTGAAATTTCTAAACTGCGGCTGTGCCTTCATTTTTAATACTTCAGAGACATACTATGCATCAAAATGTAGGTCTGGGTCTTGTGATTCTCACAATATAAAGCTCTTCGCTGTAGGATTGATAGTTTTTAAAATACGACCGTTTGAATATGGCAACCGCCAAAATACTCTGACCTGTGTCAAGCTGCAGCAGCAAGTGATGTCATAGACAGGGCCTTTTGAACACCTGCTAATGTTTTTATAAATGTATGGTTTAATGTAACTGTGCAACAACGTTGCAATTAAATGTGCTATGTAAATGATAACAGTTACTCCGCCCACTCCAGTTGTAGACTACAGGTGGAGGCAAGAACACTTCACACAATTTCCCCAGAAATTGTAACTTTTCTAGTTATTATTATTATTATAGCAAAATTTGCCACCCTAACTCCTCCCACAGTTTTTACACTACATAGACAAAAATTTACCAAAACGTGCAGATTGTTCCCGATCGGATTGCTATTACTTTGTGGAACGTTTCGCCGAATGGTTCACGGAATATCGTCGTTTTTGTGGCTCAATTTGTACCATAGGAATGAATGGCAAAGCTAGAGTGGGAGCTGCCAAAAGCTGAAAAATCAGGACATGATTTCTAAACTGCCACCACTCCCTCATTTTCAAGCCCACCTACACAAATCTTATATCAAAACGTTCAGCTATCCCTGGTGCCACTAAACATGTAAACGGCTAAGCCGTAGTCCTGATAGTTTTCACAATATGACCATTTGTTTGCAACCAACGCCGTCCATTGACATTCATTGAAACTTCACTCTGCAAAGCTCAAATTTGAAGTGAAATTTCTAAACTGCGGCTGTGCCTTCATTTTTAATACTTCAGAGACATACTATGCATCAAAATGTAGGTCTGGGTCTTGTGATTCTCACAATATAAAGCTCTTCGCTGTAGGATTGATAGTTTTTAAAATACGACCGTTTGAATATGGCAACCGCCAAAATACTCTGACCTGTGTCAAGCTGCAGCAGCAAGTGATGTCATAGACAGGGCCTTTTGAACACCTGCTAATGTTTTTATAAATGTATGGTTTCATGTAACTGTGCAACAACGTTGCAATTAAATGTGCTATGTAAATGATAACAGTTACTCCGCCCACTCCAGTTGTAGACTACAGGTGGAGGCAAGAACACTTCACACAATTTCCCCAGAAATTGTAACTTTTCTAGTTTTATATTGAAATTGTAATCATTGAAAAATAAATAATAGCATAGTTTTTTATAAGTAAATTTTCTGTCATGTATCATCAGTGTTAATCTTGTGATGGTTATGCCATTTAATCTAAGTGACATGTTTCCAGTGACTAAACAATTGCTATAAAAAACTAAGTAAATGGAACTAAAATCCATTACAATTTTTGTCAAACTACTAACATGTTATTGAGGGACTATTGCATTTACCTATTTCAGGGGCGGATCCAGAGACTGATCTCCTGAGGGGCACATGTCCGTCTGTCTTTTCCTCTCTGCCATGTCCGTCTGTCTTTTCCTCTCTGCCATGTCCGTCTGTCTTTTCCTCTCTCCCATGTCCGTCTGTCTTTTCCTCTCTCCCATGTCCACCTCTCTTTTCCTCTCTCCCATGTCCATCTGTCTTTTCCTCTCTCTCATGTCCTTCTGTCACGCTGCTCTCCCTTCCCATGTCTGTCGCACTCCTCTCACTCCCCATGTCCCTCTGTCTCTCTTCCTTCCATGTTCGTTTCTCTCCTCTTCCTTCCCATGTCCGTCTTTGTATCCTCTTCTTTCCCATGTCTGTCTGTCTCTCCCATCATTTCCCATCTCTCTGTCTCTCCTCTCCCATCCCATGTCTGTCTGTCTCTCCTCTCCCATGTCTGTATGTCTTTCCTCTCCCATGTCTGTCTGTCTCTCCTGCCATCCCATATCTGTCTGTCTCTCCTCTGCCATCCCATGTCTGCCTGTCTCTCCTCTTTCATCCCATGTCTGTCTGTCTCTCTTCTTCCATCCCATGTCTGTCTGTCTCTCCTCTGCCATCCCATGTCTGTCTGTCTCTCCTCTACCCTACCATTTATGTCTCTCTCTTCTACCTTCCCATTTATGTCTATCTCCTCTCCCTTCCCATGTCTGTCTGTCTCCTCTCCCTTCCCATGTCTCTCTCTATTCTCTACCTCCTATGACTGTCTCTTTGTCCCGCTAAACATGTATGTGTCTCTCCTCTCCCAATAGCTGTCTCTTGTCCTCCTCTCCCCCGTCTGTGTTCTCTCCTCTCCTCCCTTCAGTGTTCTCTCTTGTCCCCCATACGTATTCTCTCCTCTCTCTCCCCATCAGTGTTCTCTCCTCTCTATCCCTCCCATCAGTGTTCCTTCCTCTCTCTTCCCTCATCAGTGTTCTCTCCTCTCTCTCCCCCATCAGTGTTCTCTCCTCTCTCCACTACCATCAGTGTTCTTTCCTCTCTCTTGCCACATCAGTGTTCTCTCCTCTCTACCCCCCCCCCCCCACCCCCCTCCATCAGTGTTCTCTCCTCTCTCTCACCCCCAGTGGTGTATCTTGGTTTTGTGCTGTCCTAGGCAGACAAAATTTGGGCACCCCCCCACCCACGATGCACACCCACGATGTGACCCATAACCCACGTTGCATACCTAGGACATGCCCCATCACCCCATTTACATACACATTGCAACTATTATTTGCCATTAATATTCCCCAGCCAATTTGCCCAATAATATGCCAGTATTATTTGCCATTAATATGCCCCTGCCAATTTGCCCAATATGCCAGTATTATTTGCCATTAATATGCCCCTGCCAATTTGCCCAATAATATGCCAGTATTATTAGCCATTAATAAGGTACATCCAATTCTCCCAATAATATGCCAGTATTATTTGCCATTTAATATGCCCCTGCTAATTTGCCCAATAAAATGCCAGTGTTATTTGCCATTTAATATTCCCCAGCCAATTTGCCTAATATGCCAGTGTTATTTGCCATTTAATATGCCCCAGCCAATTTTCCCAATACTAAGCCAGTGTTATTTGCCATTAATAAGCCAGTACCAATTTCCCCAGTACATCTCCCCACTCCCCAGCACTTACCTTTCCCTGGTGGCTAGTGTACCTTTCCCTGGTGGCTACTGGCAGGCAGCATGGTCTCCTCCATGCTGCCTGTTCGGCTCCCAGGCCTTTATGCCGACAGGTCACGTGACCCGGCGCGTGTATGACGTCAGCGCGCTGGTCACGTGACCTGTTGGCACTTCAATGTCACGCCGTACGGGAAGCCGAACAGGCAGCACGGAGGTTTCTCTGTGCTGCCTGTTCGGCTCCCTGTGCAGCCTGGCAGGCAGAGCGATGTTGAGGGCGGCACCTCCGTCTCTACCTGCAGCGTGATTTTTTTTTTTTATAAGCAGCGTTTTTTGTTTCCTCTTCTTGGGGGGGGGGGCAATTGCCCTGTTGCCCCGATCCGCAACTGACCTATTTGGACTTTTGTTTTTAGTTCTCATGGATATCTACCAAAGTCCCCTGACTCTTTCTGCAGCTGGATTTACTGAGACACAGGCTCCCTATGTCTGTCTGCTGCCTGGATAATCCTCCATTAGAATGCTCCTCCAGACTTCTCAGACCTGTTCCTTTCCTCACTGCTGAAGATTTAAGGGGTCATGTATTAAACAACTGCAGTGGGGGAAAAAAAGTTGGTTAAACATGAGTACGGCGCAATTTGCCAACATTTGTAACATTTTGTGATATTTTTTCCCAATTTGTGCCTCTTCGTTTTATTTTTATGTAGTGTGCATTTTTCCAGTTGCGATATTATATTGCGATTATATGTGCGCATGATAAAGACTTTTTTGAATATTTTGTGAAAGATAATTCTTAATTTGCCTGTGAAAAGACTTAAATAGCTAAATTCTAGGGTTAGGGTTAGAATAGTTGCTAGAGTTACAATAAAATTAGGGTTAGCATAAGGGATGAGGTTACAATTAAATTAATAATAGAATATATCAAGGGGTAGCATAAAGGTTAGAGTTGGGGTTAAATTTAGGGTTAAGGTCCAGGTTGGGGGTCAAAAGGTGACAATAGACAAAAAAACACTATTTTTGTTTTTTGCCCTATAACTCTGCAGAAAAACATAGAAAAAAGCATATTTATGAACTCGGGACAAAATTTAGAAACTATTTAGACAGGGTCAAATTTTATTATTTTGTAGTAAATTATAAGATATGATGAACATAATGATATCTAATGAAAGCCCTTCTTATGACGATAAAAACTCTAATAGTGTAGTATAGGGAAATGTCCGTGGATCAAATAGATGCTTTATTATTATCAGCCACTGGTACGGAGTTCCACATAGATGAATGCTTTTGATCTTATAATGAGAGAATTCCCAAAAGCTTGTTCCAATATACTGTTAGGCCAATAAAAATAGCATTACAATATTCTGCATTTTTGTTATTTTGTGTATGAATCACTGGACTAATACAGTAATTTTACAGTAGCTTAATCTTTTGTATCTACTTTATTTTTATATTTTTATCAGATGGGCAGAACATTTTTGTGATGACCACTGATTGGCTCTCGAGATTCCATTCCATTTTTTGCTTGTCCTACTGATGTCATTGAAGGCTGGATCAATCCCTAGGGGAGAGCTTGAAAAAGGTATGGTTTTAAGTGAAATATTACAAAAACTAAAAGAACAAAAAATGCATTAATATTTGAAGCGTTGGCTTTGAGTGATGCTTTAAAAATCAGCTTTACACATGTCTTTGCTTGTTCATTCCTATACTCCAAATGCATGGCGAAGCTATTAAAACACAAATAAGAACATATTCCTTGATGCTAATCTCACAAATACAATCAGGAGTCAAAATGTTTAAAGTAGTTTTGGAATGAGTGAGAACTTTACAACTGCATACAGTAGAAATCCTCAAACATACACATATTAATTATAAACTACAGTGTTGTTTTGTGACCTGTATTCATACAGCTTACATAAAGTGAGAGGCTTTCGCTTTCACTTTCAAAATGGCATATTTTATACTCATATTTTATTATTATTATTTATTTATTATTATATTATTTTTATTATTTATTTATAATTATATTTTACTAATTAAGGTTTGAAGAAAAAAATCTCTGTATGGGGGGCTGAGAAATGCAAACTGTTTCTGTTACTGATGATCACACATAGTCACATAGCCTTTCAAATAGACTACCCTTTTTCATGTATATAAAAGTTCAATTATTATAAAAATGCATTTATGTAATATGATTTTAATATTTATATTCTAAATACATTTAATTTACTCACAAATAACAGGTTTGCAGTTTCTACTGACCCCACCAGCTTTTAGCATTTTGGAAAAACAACACAAAACACAATAAAAAAAAAGGCAAAGTCTCATAAATTATAACTATAATTAGGGTTGCCACCTGGCCGGTATTTTACCGGCAGGTCGGTAAAAAAATTGGCATCAGGCCAATGTTAAGTCTATGGAGACAGTACCAAGGCCGGTATTTTTTTGAAGAAAAGGTGGCAACCCTAACTATAATTGGTCCGCAAGAAGGGACTAAAACACTGATATGCAATAAATCTGTATATTATATGTGTTAACTAGACACATTCCAACATATGGTGTACTTACAATGTGGGCATCCATATACTGCACAGGAGCCTTACAAAGCACAGATCTGCAGGTTATGTTTACAGATAGGATTGCCAAGTCACCTATTTTTTGCAGGACTTGTATAACCTTCCCATGCTTCTCTGCACAATGTAAAATATGTGTGACCAGTAGAAACCAATTCATTATACAAGGAGAGGATTCCATCAGAAATACTTGATTAATGAACCAATCTCCTTCTGAACACATATGAATTATACATTCTGCAGCAGGCAAAACCTAATTTTTTTAAAAACATGGGATGCACCAGTGTTAAATATCCCGGAGCAAGCAAGAAGTGCAGGACCAGTACACATGGTGCTAACTACCTGATGAGAGTTTGGTGCTATTTACACATGGGCCTGGTGTATATATTAACCCCTATGTGAGTGTCTCTATTGGGTCTATTCACTAAAATTCAACTTTGGAGGTCAACTTTTATTTTGAGACCAAGTCAAATTTGGCACCTGAGTTTGACTTACCCAGGTTTGAATCCTTCCCATTGAAAGTAATGATTGAAGCTATTTTTGAGACTAAGTCCAACTCCAGTGCAGAATGTGACTTAGTCTCAAAATGAAAGTCATAAATAAATACAGGAACTCAGCACTCTGTGTTAAAGGGATTTATTCCGTACAAAATTGACATTTCAGCTCTGTGATGAGCTTTTTTCAAGTCTCTAAAATGAATCTCTCAGAATGAAAGTTGACCTCCAAAGTCGAATGTTAGTGGATAGACCATCTGTTTTCTTATAAGCGTGTTTGAAAAGATTGCACTTGTTAAGAAGGAAGTATACATATTTATTTTTGAATGGGCACATTCTCTGATGCTTGGGAGTTTCTTTTATTGTTTTTGCATTGTACATTGTAATTTTTGGGGAGAATGGCACGATTGTTGTGCTACAACCATGTAACATGTCTTTGTGTCACCTCTGGATAGCTTTAATCTCCAAGCGCCTTATAACATCACATTTTGCATTCTCCATCAGTATCCCTAATAAAATGAGATTGGTCATCCAAGTATTAGGGCAAGGAGAAAAATGGTGTTAAGAAATCTCTATGCTATATTACAGAAGAAGCACATTGTATACTTTTAGAAAATGAAAGTAGTGAGTCATTGTTTGCAGATGAAGCGTTGAACAGGATACAATATCTGCAGATGGGGGAAAGATAATAGTAAGCAGCATACAGGTGCAGTATCAAGAGATAAATGTAAAAAATATTTTAACAGACAGGAAAGAGTCATGTATAGTGGTCAAACGGTGAACTCAGAGACTGCTGTCCACATTGTAGCCTGGATCAATCCCAAGAGGAAAGCTTAAACAGGTATGTTTTTAAGGGAAGTGTTGCAAAACTATAAAACAAAAACTGGAACAAAAACATGCATTTTTAAACCCTTCAGGACTGGACTGTTTCGGCCATGATGTATGTTAAGGACCATGACTCTTTCAACACTTCTGCGCAGTTTGTGTTTAGCTGTAATTTTCCTTTTTCTCTTACTGTACCCACATAAATTATATTTCGTTTGTAAGGATAATAAAAGCTTGCTTTACATACCATTATTCTAAGTGTGATAAATGTATTATAAAAAATAATAGAATATTCAGAACAGTTGAAAAAACAAACTGTCTGACTTTTTCTTCAAAAATCGTTTACTCATCTACAAAAGTTAATGAAAAAGCCTGCTAAATATATTGCAATATTTGTTTAGAAATAGACAATGTTTACATGTTTTTCTATTCTGTTTTGCAAGTTACAGGGAAATAAGTAGTCTAATGCTGTCATGAATCCCTGAATCACCAGTCAAAGGCACATATTTTTTAAAAGTAAACATCCCAGGGTATTCAACCTGGGTATTTTGACTTTTCATGGTCATTTTACCACCAGTCTTTTGACAAGTTTTGGCGTAATAATTTTTTGTCTGCTTTTTTCACACACTTTGTACTTTATGTGTGATTTTACAGGGGTTGTTCTGTTTTATTGTATAGTGATACCCCATATTTTTAGGTTTGCTAGGGTTATGTGGCAACTAAAAGGCCACATTTGGGATATGGTCATTGCATCTTTGAAACATGTAATTCTGATGTATTGCGTGAGCACTATATTTCCTATCATGCTCAGCCAGCCAAAAGTGACCTTGGCATCATAGGAAATATAGTCTGTAGTAGGTAACACAGTTCATGGCTACCCTGCTCCTACATGGATGATATATCTAGCTGTTGCAGGCCCCTATCTTCTTTTTTTTTTTTAAAGCCTGGATGGGCTGAGGACTGCTTGGGGGACATGGGCAGACTGCCCATATTATCATTATTATAATGCTTTGGAAGCTAAACACATCCAGTCGCCATGATTGGCTGTCACAAGTGCCTCAGTACCAAGAAACTCAGTCAGTCACAATTTTAGTCCATGTTTTTACTTAGAGCCAGTTTATAGGCCCTGTCCCATGTGAGTTAATTTACATGGGGGGGTCTGAGAAGCCCCGTCATCAGGGGGTGACGGGCGATACTGGCATCCCAGACCCGGCGGGTACAGGGGGCCCAGCGTGCCCAGGTCAACCAAGAATAAAAAAAATTACAATCCTCTGTTAAGCCGGCCCGCGGCTGTGAGGGAAGTGTTGTGCGCTCCCCTCCAGCCACGCGGCTTCAATAAAGTTTGTTAAAAAAAAATGTGACCAGAGTTTTCTTAACAAACTTTATTGAAGCCGCGCGGCTGGAGGGGAGCGTAAAACAAGCGGACCTGCAGAGCAGAGCACCGGGAGACAGCAGCAAGGAGGTAAGTACTGGGGAAGGGGGAAGGAGGGCGGCACTTAACGAGTATACTGAGGGCTAAAATCCTGATATATTGAGGGGCTAAATCCTGGCATATTAAATGGCAATATCCTGGCATATTAATTGGCAAAATCCTGGCATATTGAGGGGCAAAATCCTGGCATATTGAGGGGCAAAATCCTGGCATATGAATTGGCAAAATCCTGGCATATTAATTGGCAAAATCCTGGCATATTGAGGGGCAAAATCCTGGCATATTGAAGGGCAAAATCCTGGCATATTAATTGGCAAAATCCTGGCAAATTGAGGGACAAAATCCTGGCATACTAATTGGCAAAGGAATGGCATATTGAGGGGCAAAATACTGGCATATTAAATGGCATATTGAGGGGGGAAATCCTGGCATATTAAATGGGAAAAGAATGGCATATTGAGGGGAAAAATCCTGGCATATTAAATGGAACAATACTGGCATATTGAGGGGCAAAATACAGGCATATCGAATGGCAAAATAGTGGCATATTAAATGGCAAAAGAATGGCATATTGGGGGAAAAATACTGAATTATTGAGTGGCAAAATATTAGTGTCATATTGAGTGGCAAAATATTACTGGCATATTGACCAACTGCTCCCAACCACCCTCCATATTACATTAGACCGGAATAACATGCTTGTGATGGTAGGTCGGGCGAGTGGGAGATATTGTCAGGGGGGTGGTAGGGGGCCCAGAAAATTTGTTCAGTAAGGGGCCCTGAAATTCCTGGTGGCGGCCCTGGGTCTGAGACATAATTTTATTAGTCATACAGAGTGGCACATTGTTTGTTTATTTTCTCTTTTTTTATATGCTTTTGAGATCAACATTGCCCAATTTGTTAGATAAGTAGCCATTTTATACTATTTCTATATTCTCTTCTATAAGTTGTTTACTGTGCATGTGTTTCTGCGTGACATAACTAGTGTTTGCAGCATACTAATGATCATCACTGGAGTTTTTTTTATCACAAATGTATATATATATTTTTTAGATATATAATATTCACTGTAATAAGTTAGTGCCTTTTTTCTTCCACATCTCAACTCACTCACAGCCCGATTGTGGCTTTCCAGCATGTATAGCTTCGAATCTGCCATGGTGTGCCAGGACCATCATTTTACCATGACGGTGTTGGCACGTCAACAGGAGGGAAAGGGTGTCGTTTGTTTCAGAATGGAGTGATGCTTTAAAAATACTCTTTGACAGCCCCCTCATAAACATTCAACATTATGTTTAACCTTAAAGGGACTGTATACACCTAAACATTGTTTTAACTGTGAATGTAGAGCATAAAATAATGACTGAGAATGCATTGTATTTGCAAAAGTGCAAGAAAATACCTAAATTAGGAGAAACATTAATTGTGTCTTTGGAGTCTCCTGCTTATGACATCACCTGTCTCACAGTATGCAAATTAACTACTTTTCCATGGGAAATGTGTAATTTGCATGTTAGGTTACAGGTGATGAAGCAGGGAGACACCACACATTTAAAAGACATTTTTCTACTAGACGGCCTAGTACACAATCAGCCCATTACCATTATGAACGCATACGCCCCAAGCCCCTCGACCACCACATTTTTTGACGCTCTATCTGAAATGGCCCTCACTAGCCCCCAAGGTGGCTTCATCCTGGGAGGCGACTTCAACGCAGTCATGGACCCCTATCTAGACAGGACCTTATCGACAGCACAACATTGCCCAAAACATTCTTATAAATTTCTCCAAGACTTTGTTAAATCTATGGCCCTTTTTGACACCTGGAGACTTCTTCACCCCACCGACCGCGACTATACATTTTATTCACACCCCCACCACATGTACTCTAGACTAGACTATATATTTGTAAATCAATCTTTAATAAACGCTCTTTTCACGTCCAAAATCCACGAAATTTCATGGTCAGACCATGCCATATTAGACCTGACACTGACAGACTTTTGCCCTACCCGCCCAAGACCTCTGTGGCGACTGAATGACTCCTTACTGCTAGATCCCCTGACAAAAACCGAGATACAAGACACACTCCAACAGTACTTTGAGGATAATGTATCCCCAGAAATGGCCCCAGAGATAGTGTGGGACGCCCATAAGGCAGTATTACGAGGGAAACTAATTGCTCTAGCGTCCAAAAAACGCAAACAATATCTTGCAGAGATTTCTACACTAACCTCCAAACTTAAATCGTTAGAAAGGACACATAAACAGACTGGAGACTCCTCCATACTCCCTCAGATTACAGACGCCCGCGGACAGCTTAACCTCCTCCTTACAAAAGATACTTTACGAGCCGTACATAAAACCCAGCAAACCTATTTTGACAAAGCAAACAAACCAGATACCATGATGGCCAAAAAACTGCGTAACATGATTTCAACGAGAACGTTAAGATCCATAGCGCCTCGCACAGGTCCCATGATACACGACCCCTCCAAGATAGCAGAACAGTTCGCTGAATATTACGCAACACTATACGATGGTAACAAAACCCGACAACCCCAAGATCCCAGCAGATCACTGGACAAATTTTTGACAGACTGCAATCTCCCCACTCTCAAACCCGAAACCCTACACAGCTTAAATGCAGATATCTCATCAGAAGAAATCACTATAGCCCTGAAATTATTTAAAAACTCGAAAGCCCCAGGTCCCGACGGATATACGGCCAAATACTACAAAACATTCCTCCCCCAGCTTCTACCCCACCTGGTCAAATTATTTGGTCTCTACATGTCGGGAGAGAGCACCCCCTCGCCCGATATGCTGAGAGCAAAGATAGTAGTTATTCCAAAGGAGGGCAAAGACCCAACACAATGTTCCAGCTATAGGCCCATATCTCTGATCAATTTGGATGTAAAACTGTTCGCAAAAATCCTAGCATTAAGACTTAATCGTATTCTTCCCAGTCTCGTCCACCCAGACCAGGTGGGGTTCATCCCGGGCAGGGAGGCCCCAGATAACATAAGAAGAGCGATCAACCTGATACATACGTGCAGAAAACGCGAGATTCCAATGATGCTTTTTTCGCTTGACGCGGAAAAAGCGTTTGATCGCGTAGACTGGACGTACCTATGGTCCACAATGTCTAAATTCGGGTTTGATAGGGCCTTCCTGTCCGGGGTCAAAGCCCTATATAAGAGTCCTACAGCGAGTGTAGATATTGGCACAGCCAGGTCGCAGTCCTTTCCAATCAAGGGAGGAACGCGACAGGGCTGTCCCCTCTCCCCCCTCCTCTTTGCACTAGCCATCGAACCCCTAGCCCAAGCCATTCGTTCCAACCCCAATATCACAGGGATAAGAATAGGATCCCACTATTTGCAGATGACGTCCTATTAAGCATGACATCCCCTCTCACCTCCCTCCCTAATCTCTACAATCTTTTAACAACTTTTGGCCACATTTCAGGTTATAAGATCAACCACAGCAAATGCGAGGCCCTCAATATAACGATCCCAGCACAAATGGAACAGCTCCTCAAACTAAATTTTCATTTCCGCTGGAATCCAAACTCCCTTACATCACTAGGGATTAAATTGACACCCCACACCCACCAGATATATTCTACCAACTACCTCCCCCTGTTTGCTAAACTCAAAAGAGATTTAACAACCTGGGCATCCTACAATATGTCCCTTATGGGTAGGATATATGCGGTCAAAATGACAGTGCTTCCCAGATTACTCTATCTTTTCAGAAATATCTCCCTGTCCCTTTGTAAAATAGACGTGGAAAATATGCAGAAAGCCATATATCACTTTATCTGGCTAGGTCGTAAGAGCAGAATTTCGAAAACAACCCTCTATCTACCCAAAATCTCAGGAGGTCTAGCCACCCCACATATATACTCGTATTATATAGCAGCCCAACTGGCCACCGCCTTATCTTTTGCAGCATCACCACGCAACCAACGCTGGTTACAGCTTGAAGCAGACCTATGTCCCAAGATAGATATTCAAAGAGTAATGTGGCTGACCAAACGACCGACACGTGAAACACAAAACAGCCCTACATTGACTCATACACTGACAATCTGGTATACAAATAGATACAAATTCCACTTATCCCACAAAGGATCTCGACTTACCCCTATCCTACAAAACCCCGATTTCCCACCTGGAGAAAGAGCCCCTTTATTTCATTGGTGGTCTCAGAAACACCTCCTGACAGTAGGCGACTTTCTGATACAGGACAAACTGAGAACTCACTCCAATCTAGTGGATTCGCACACTTTACCCCAACCTGAATTATTTTGCTATTTACAAATAGCACACTACGTTAGACAATTTCTGACCAAATTCCCCACATGTGATAACACTTTTTTCGAGAGGATGTTCCAAAACCCCCCAAGACAGAAAGGAGCCATATCCATCATTTATACCCACATAATGGGAGACAAGTATCCGAACCCACCCCCACATGAAAGTAAATGGGAACAAGAACTGGGATAGAACAGCTCGATAGGACTGAATGGACTTTTATTCATCAGAATCTCTGGAAAGTAACGTCTTGCACGCTCATACAAGAAAACTCTTCAAAACTCAATCAAAACCTTAACACGCTGGCACCTGCCACCCACACGTCTTCATCATATGTACTCAAATGTCTCCCCATTATGTTTCCGAAACTGCGGTGAAGAAGGCACATTGCTCCATACTTGGTGGCACTGTGCCCACGTACAACCACTGTGGCAATACGCATTCGACAAATTAAGTAAAGCCCTCAAGACCGTAATTCCGCTCCAATCATGGACAGCTCTATTACGTAGAAAAGTCAACCAAGACACAGTCGACAAACATGCTAACAGACTCATATTCAGGATCTGCACCGCAACTAGACTCACGATCGCCCATTGCTGGAAGTCATCAATACCTACCACCACCCAGCTGGATGCAAAAATCTGGCACATCCTCCGAATGGAGAAGATAACTGCATACATTAAAGAAACCTCCCCACAGTTTCACAAAATTTGGGACCCTTGGCTAACAGAATTTCAATTACTCGACCCCTCAAAACATTTATGGCACGCTTAGCACATCCAAGACCAACCAGACATCACCCCGCAGAAGATCCCTCCCCCCCACTCCTCAATTTTTATTTCCTTTATTTACCCATATAACCATTTTTTTTTTCTCTTCCCCTCTTCGCTCTCATCTTCTTCCACTCTTTTTTTTCTTCTTTTTCTTTTCTCTCTCTTCACTGTCCCAAGTTTATTAGTAAAGACCTTTATTTGTAATGTGTTAAAATACTTACAATTCATTTTGACTCTGTCATTATATATTAATGATTTTATGTATGATCAAACAGTCATATTCAATCTCATTTACGTATTTTATTACCTGTTATTTCTACTGCAAAAAAAAAATACAACAAAATAAAAATATTTGCATTTAAAATACATTTTTCTACTCATTTGGGCATTTGCTTGCAATTTTGCTAATACCATGTATAGATCATTTTCAATGCTCTATATTCACACACTCTAAAACCAATGTTCAGGTGATACAGTCCCTTTAACGATATAAACAGACCCTCTAGTATATCAGATGTTATAAATAGCTCAGGTTCCTGAATCCGTGTAAGAGCAGTGATTCTACTGACAAATTACAATATCAAAAGTTATATCTATGGAAAAAACATAAAGGGTTAAAGATTCCTGGTAGGCATGTTTCCAGGGGAGGGCTGGCAACTTGTGGCTGGGGGGGGGGGGGGGGGGTGGGGGCAAAACAATTTAGTTGCTCATAGTTCAATGTTACCAGCCCACCTGTTATCATCAGAGAGAAACACCAACACACAGGCAAAACAGATATTCTGAGAGATTGAAGGGCATACAAGATAATTGATAGAAAGATTGAAAGTGCAGTTTCCCCCCCACCCTTGCCAGCCATCCCCTGCATGTTTCTCAGTGATTTAAGGAATACATGAGTATTAATTCTCCTTTTACTCAGATGTTCCAAGAGTCTGTATCCAAAAACAGAGACTCATTCAGGGGAAATTCGTATTTATTTCAAAGAAAGGGGAAGTGTTAGTTATTATTTAAACACAATAAAAAAAACAATGACACTTCTAACAGTGACTAACACAAGTTACAGACAAAATTACATTTATTATGGTTTAAATTTTACAAGTGAAGTTTTTAGTTTCCATTTTCACTTTTTAATACTCCTATCTTGCAGTGGTAAAAAGAGACTTAATCAATAATCATCCTGGATTTTTTGTAGGTGAACTTCTTGATTTAGGAATCAGCAGTCCATTTTTCTTTGATCTATAGGTAAGAAACTGTCTTGGGGGGCAGTTGTGGCTTTTACTGTGCTGCGGGACATTTGTGTGGTCTACTGGTTTTATCCAAGACAAAGTGGCCTTGTTACATCAGATGAAATAAGAGTGTTGAGAGTCTCTAATCTTTTCTAATCTAGAGCCGTGCTTCTCAAACCTATAGCCCCCCAACGGTCCAGGATTTAGGGATTACCTATTTTTGTTTAAATAAGAATATGGATAACATATGGTGTGGTTACAGAAACCACACCAGGTGCAAATTCTTATTTTAACACAAATGGGTAATCCCTAAACAGAGAGAGGTTTATTCCATTGCAATGTAATGCTGCTAATAGCAGCACTTTCTCAGAGGGGAGCATGAAAACAGTGACAGAGGAAGCCAGTCCACCTCCTGTGTATTGATGTCTCATTGAGGTTCCTTGTAAATTATTTTCAATAAAAAATGACAGGTGAACTGTAAACTATTTCAAAACAAAAAATTAGTTAATTTCACATATATATTGAAACCATGTACAACATATAGAAAATAAGCTAGATGGACCTGTGCCTTTAATCAATAGGTATTGTTTTGAAAACTGTCCCTACACCCACCCCTACTTTTATCTGTAAACAAGTCACACTTCACTATCTTGAAATTGGGAGTAATGGTATTTAGACATGGGGCAAGAAGCTTGCATGGTGCCACTGACTGTAAATGGAGGTGATAAGTCCAGATCCATAGATTTCAGCTGCCTGGGGAAAGAGAAATAGAAGAAATGAAAAAATGAAGAAGAGAAAATACATGGAGATATAGTGACACAGATAAAACAGAGAGAAGCCATTCTTGCTGGATTTTATCTGTATAACCATATTCCAAGTGTTCCAATGTAGTCAGGGTCGGATTTACACCCATACATACTGTTGGTTAAAATCTCCAAACGAAGGCAGGTCATTAAAAGACAACTGTCGGTGAAAATAAGTTATTTTTAATTGAAAAATTACATAAAAGGCATTTTAATTAGAAATGTTTTAATGAAAGAATACAAATAAAACACCTTATTGAGCCCTCTCTGCTTGTAAAGCACTATCAAGGGGCGGACATCTTAGGTTGATGGGTCAGACCTTAGATGTCCCAAGATTCTGAACAACATGTCCATCCCCTGAGAGAGCTATACAAGCAGCTCAATAAGGTGCATTATTTATATTCTTTCTTTAAAGCATGTCTATTTAAACTGTACAAACGTGTTGCAATCTTTCAATTAACCAATTTATTTTTTGATAACCGTTTAAAATTCTGAGCGTGTACACAGGTGATTCCATAAAATCAATTAAGTGTGCTTGAACAAGAGGCCAATGTGGAAAGAAGTCTCAGGTTTGCAGGAGATACCAGTGAAGTGAGTGTATACTCTTCTATGTGTGAAGAGACTTTTTTTTGTTCTTTTTGCTGTTTATTAACAAGCTGTAAGTCTCTGCAGTTAAGAGACTATGTTTACTGGGCTGAAAAGTGAAAATAAAACTGAGTACTCTGCAGAGACAAATACTACCACACAAACAAAAATATTTTTGTATGCCCATTGGAATTCAGGTTTTCATTACCTCTATAAAAGGTACTCTCAGTAATACCGTATTTGCTCGATTATAAGACGACTCTGATTATAAGACGACCCCCCAAAATTTGTATATTCCGTTAGGAAAAAAACTAAAAGCCTAAATATAAGACTACCGTATAGGAAAAAAAATGAACTTGTATATATGTAAATTGCTTTTTAATATTTAATAAAAAATGTATATTATACAAATGCATTTTTTGTTTTTATTTCCTTTTTATGTGCCAGTGCGGTCTCTCCCCCCCCCCCCCCCAGCATTGTCTCTCTCCCCCCCCCAAAACTTATTTTCTCTCTCTCCACCTCCCTGGTCTGTCTCCCCCTCCCCTTGTCTATCTCTATCCCCCCTTTTCTGTATCTATTCCCCTCCACTTTTCTCTCTTCACTCTCCCTCCCTCCCTCCCCTTGTCTGTGTCTCCCCCCTCCCTCCCCTTGTCTGTCTGTGTCGTCGTCGTCCCCCCCCAACCTGGTTTTGTTCCCTGGTGGCTAGTGGGGGCAGCCGGGGGGTGTCTGCACGATACGCGCAGACATCCTTCATGCTGCCCGACACGGCAGTCTATTATGACGGACAGCTGGTCCTCAATTTGAGGTCAGATTATAAGACGACCTCGAATGTAAGACGAGGGGGATTTTTCAGAGCATTTGCTCTGAAAAAAACCTCGTCTTATATTCAAGCAAATACAGGTATTAAATGTTTTCAATCTATACACATCATTTTCTCGGATTTATACCCCACACACTGCAGAAAGTGTTCATGGTCCAAAAATGGGTGGTATATGATCTAAGCCAACCCTCAAACTGGGGCACACAGCTTTTCGTAGGAGACCTAGGCAAAATAACTAAAGAGAAAAAAATTACGTTGCTTCTTTTATTGATAGTAACTTTTAATAATTAATCATTTGGGTGTCGAAAATAAGAACTGTCTGCTTTTCACAGTAATAGGGTTGGCAATATAATTTAATGTTTATTAAACACAAGTGAGCAGGCTGTACATATAGTGAAATTGTCCATACAGTGTACACACACACACACAAAAAAAACTGACAATAATTTGATAATGGTTTGATATTTTGTAAATAAGAGTGGGGTTAATAATAGATGGGGTTCCAGTATTGAAATTTCTTCACAGGGTTCAGCAAGGCCTTAAGTAGTTCCTGGCTAGATGCAGAAAAGCAGGCAGGGCTATTGGCTGCTGGAGTTAGAGCTAACATAATATAAAATGCACTATAGTTAATAGTGGCAAAGTGGGCACTAATTAAGCCATACCCTCTTGTGGCACCCCCCCTAAAAACGTGTTAATCTTGGCAAGTCCTTAACATGACTAATGAGAAATCCAGCCATGAATGTCATCTTTGGGAACAGGTGAAGATAAAATCAGAGATAAATATATGACTGGTAATAGAATCAGGCCCAAACATTGATCTACACCAAGAACATTGAGACACAATCTCTATCTATTTAGCTACTGTGACAGTAGATTTGTATTAAACCCTGGGGTAGATCATCAGACCACTTCTTTTTTTTTCCTTATGTAGTGTGGTTTCTGTGCAGTTATCACACAGTTCTAGTTCTCATATCTAAGAAACGAAACTGCTAAATTATTTTTTCATTTCTGCAATATCTTGAACTAACCTTTAATAATCATTTGACAAGTTGCATTTTAAATTGAATTTACTTTTCCTATATTCAAACTTCCCATAATGTTTATATTTTCTCATTTAAGGTGACCACATCATCGTTTTAATTCAGGGGTATAGTCCAGGACTGCATTAGTAACATGAAGACTGCAGGTTAGTCTACAGTCTGCAGCCATGGAGTATATTTTTTTTATAATTGTCGCTGAATAACACTGCAAATTGGTCACACTAATCTCATTACTTCTCAGCAACTACTCAATGCCTTTAGCCTGTATTCTTAAAGATTAATATATATATATTTACAAAATTAGTATGTTAATTTAACTATAGAATAAAAACTTATACTACACACATTCTGGAAGAGTACACTTAATCACGTTCTAGTTATGGAAGGGCCCTGTTAGTATTGTTGTGTACGGGTAGAATATGTTTTGACAGCTACACTTTGTGAACACCAATATAAAACAGCGCCACCATGATAAACAAAGTTCAGAAAGAGTACTGCAGCCAGTCTCTCAAACATGTTTAATAATTTGCAATTTACTTTAATAACACTTTTCAGTAAAAGCTGTATTCATTTAACAATGTTTAGTTCATAAGACTTAATTTGAATACCTGAGACAGAGAATTTTTAAGATGTATAAATCCTATTGAAAAGTAAAGATGTTCGATGGCACATTTTACAGACTAGTTAATTTACAAAAAAAACAAATTAAATGTACTCTTAAAACTGACTATGTGGTTACCTTATCACACGCTTCACATCTCAGGATGTATCGCTGTTTAAAGATCTTACCTCCTCAATATACAATAAAAATACATGTTGATGAAAATACCACTGAGTATATTCTCCCCACCACTCACCGGATGTTGTACAGATTGAAAACAAAACTGGTTTCTAGAAATTAAATCAGACAGAGCATTAATTGTGATAAAACAGGTTAAACAAGAAAGTAAAAGTATAGCAATTTAATCTTACAGTAATGTTAATAATGGTGTTTCTTTATGGCCCAATATAGAAAACAGGTTTATAAAAACCATGAAATTATTCTTTTATTTTCTGTATTTATATTTATGATAAATCACATTCCATTACAGGGTAATAGCATGGCTTCAATTTCTCAACTTTCTTGATGCCTCCATGAGATACAAATACCCTTTTTATTACTGCAACCTTGTCCATCATCATTTTTATAAAACTACTCATCTGTGTGTAAGGGTGCTGTATCATACATTTTTTTCAAGACACACATAATTTTGATATGCTTGCCCGGAGTATGTAGAAATTGTATATATGCAGAAGGAACCTAAATATTAACCAGGGAGACTATCCCATCGGACCAGCTTGATTAATTAACTGATTGCCAATTGAACCCATGTGAGGTCTACATACTGCAAGGGAGACTGTGAAAGTTATGTGTCCAGAAAAATGGCTGATCTGGCAATCCAAGCTATGTGGTTAAAACCTTAAGGACACATGATGGCACTTCATGAATGTAAATAATGTGTGTGACTATTTGTTCTAAAAAAAATATCTGATGTATACGGATAAATATGGCATCAAAAGGAAGTATGTTTTCAATTAAAAAAATTTATATATAGTTTGTATGAGTACACAAAATGAAAGTATGGATGTGAATATTTATAGGTCAAAATACGAGGAAAAAGTACGCGGAAAGAAACCCTACTAACATGCCAGTGCAGCGAAAAAAACTCATGCATTAAGGCAAAGCTAAGTGATGAACAATCGAGGGATGAGAGAGCATTGACCTGGAGATCAGGAGGGTGGTCCAGTAAGAAGAAACCATAACAGAGATTCTTATTTTAGATTATGTCAGGATGTATGTAATATTCCAAATAGTTGTCATCTTTAAAAGTCTAAATTATTTACACAGGTGCTTCTTTCCAAGAAATATCACACTTGAGTCTTTAGAAAGAAACATATAATCAATATACTCAAATACAAAATGGGGCCATACCAGTATAATGAATTGTTTGAAGCAGGGAGCAGTTGCTGCATTTTCCTATATTTACTTTGTATTAACATTTTCTAGTGCTACTTGTCTGCGTGTTACTATTTAATAAATGACTGAATAAGTTTATTCATACCTATATGTTTTGTTTTATTTATTGTCCTAGTAAAACATTTTTTTATTGTGCAGTATGTACTTATATTTTTGTGTGGAATCCTGCCTGATGTTTTCCAAACACCCTTCAACCCAGGAAAGACCATTTCCTCTTCTTCTAACTCTTCATAGCAACTTACTAATCCGTAGAATTTCTTACCTTGGCAGCAACGGCCACTTTGGTACCAGCGAATCAGAATGTAAAGGGCAGTGGCTCCCAGCATCACTGTCAGACTGCTGCCCAACACTACGCCTAGGGCATCCACCATAACTGTTGAACAAAAACAAATACTTTGTTTGTATACATACATACTGGTGGAACTATCAGGATCTCATGAAACAGTTGCCTTAGGGGGCTCAAGGGCATTATACTGAATTATACCAATGTTCCTTCATTACATTACATTAACTTATATAGCGCCAACAATTTACACAGCGCTATGTACACAGTAATATACCAAGTTAGACAAACAAGAACACACATGATACAATCCTTCCTTTACCACAAGAGGCCAGTTTTGTATCAAATGAGAAATAAGATTTACTAATTTGCACTGGTATCCATTGGTTTCTAGCTACACATATTCTGTACATGAACTAATCACCTTCAATAAAATGTAAGTTGATTGAACATGAACAACTGTCTTCCGGTCATTCACTGAATTACATGCATTAACTTCTCCGGTTCACACCTCTTCAATTGGATCTATTCAGGTCTGCTAAGAAAAAGTTCACACATTGTAAGTTGTGGTGAGGTAAAGGTGATTGGAAAACCCCTTCACTTAAAATTTCAGTGGGTAGCAGAGACATTATTAAACGCAAATCTGCACACTCCAGATTTAACCACAGATACCCTAAACTTGCAGTGCTAGCACCACAGCAAGGGATTCTGGGTAAGCATATGCAAATAAGGTTAAGTATGATGATCTTTTTGCCCCCATATCCACTTTATTCATGGGCCCTTTGGAGCAAAAGCTCACTGTACAGCAATGTTTTCATTAATAGAGATAGCTGCCATATTGCCATCACTCACTTGTGTATCCACTTCATGCTCATTGGATCCGTTTTCACGCAAGCACACACACAATAAACACAGGACCACACACAGGGTAAGTGATGGCAAAGCCAATGTGACACAATGTGAGTGGTAAAGTTGCCACTGACAAGAGATGTAGGGGGAAAAGCTGGCACTGAAAATTGGTGTGGGGGCAAAGCTTGCGCTGACAAGTAGTGTGGGGACAAAGCTTGCACTTACAAGTAGTGTGGGGACAAAGCTTGCACTGACAAGTAGTGTGGGGACAAAGCTTGCACTGACAAGTAGTGTGGGGACAAAGCTTGCACTGACAAGTAGTGTGGGGACAAAGCTTGCGTTGACAAGTAGTGTGGGGACAAAGCTTGCACTGACAAGTAGTGTGGGGACAAAGCGAGAACTGTGGAAAGAAGGGTGTATCGCACTTATCATGGATGATGTGTTCTGTGGTAGGGTTGGGAGCAGCTTGCCAATTTTTAGTTACGCCCCTGAATACACAGCATGCAGGCTGTTTCCCTGTGCAGTAGTTTGCAAGGAACTAGACAAGCAGCTAAAAGGAAAATAAAGCTCTATTTTTACTCATTATTAGGGACTAACATTCTATCTTGGATACTACAAGTTAGAACAATGTATTTTTTTTTCATTGAAGTAGATTTGTTTTTGAAGGGGGGGCAGTAAGAATTAACCTACATGATGATCCACAGACACCTTTTTAAGAAAACATGAAAACATAAAAGTCAGTATGTGGTGTAAGATGTATACAGACATAATATAAGACAAAATCACCCTTTGTTACACTGTTATATGTGAAATGGTTACAGAATAAACCAATGAAAATCTATTTATGTATTTGCTCTGTAACAGTTTCTTTAATAACAACCAATATTAATTCAGATGACAAAATGTGTTGTAGTTAATAATATTTCCTTTGATACAAATCCTGCCAGGACTCCTTTTCCTAAAATGCTGTTGGCTCATTTTCTACTCGTAACCAGGTGTTTTCTTTAAACTTAATTTACCAAGTGGACATAACTGTGAAAAACAAGCATCATGTGAGAGTTTTAGTAAGGGCCTACCCGGGTAGTTCTGATTCTTCAAACCAAAAATTCTCACTCCGAGTTTTGCACCACCACCGATGACATCAGTGTTTCAAATGGCCCTTATATTTCAGAGACCATATACGTGGTCCCGAATTGACCCGATAACTCGGCTACTTAGCTAGAGAATTGAATTGCCCGAAAATCAGCTAATTCTACTGAATTCAGGTAATTTACGGGGAACTTTGTCCGATTTTCCCCAAATCAAATGTGGCCGAGAATCGTCCAGGACTCGGTGGAAATTGGCGAATTTGGTAATATTGAGTAGTCAAATTGCAGATTTCTTTGCAATTTTTCAACAAACCTTGAGCTGGTCGCATTTCGGGCCAGATCAGGTTGTATTGAGTAGATCCTATAATAGGCAATCCTAAATCAAGATATTGTTATAGGAACAAAAGTAAACAACATGACAGGGGTCTTAGTGTAATATAATAATAATATAATACCAAGCCATTTTATAGTCTGCCAGAAAACCTCCATGTGTCAATGCAAAGCTTACTGTCACCCAGGGGCGTTGCTAGGTCTCCAAAAGACCCGGGGCTGGAGCCCATGACAGTTTTGATAGAAGTGGAGTAAATAAGCTCACATGCTTAGGCGGCATACAGACTGATATATTTGGTGCCAAAGAGCAATAGGTATATGTGGGTATATATCAGGGCTCAACAAATCCTGTGTACCAGGAAATTATACCTGGCGCCTGGTTATTGTTGTCCCTGCCTGGTGCCCCCACCGCTGGGATCATTTTATTTATTTATTTATCCAGCGGAGCGCGAGGGAGCATTGTGTGAACTGGCTGCACAGTCCTCCTGCTCCATCACCACATGCACCGCACTATAGTGCCTGAGCGCTTAGTTTGCTCAGCGGGTCTAGAAACAACAGCAGGGCACAGACCAGGCTAGAATGAGGTATAGCAGCCAGGAGGGGGACATATTGATAGATGCACTTTTTATATTGTAAACAACAACAAAATTGACTTGTGCGTAAGTGTATGTGACTGACAGTGTGTGTGTATGCGTATATGACTGACTGCATGTGTGACTGACTGTGTGTTTATGTGACTGACTGTATGTCTGCCTGTGACCCACTGTATGAGTGTGTGACTGACTGCATGTCTGACTGTGACTGATTGTATGTGTGTGTCCGTATGTGACTGACTGTATGTGTGTGTCTGTCTGTTACTGACTACATGTGTGTGTGTGTGTGTGTCTGTCTGCGACTGACTGTGTGTGTGACTGACTGTATGTCTGTCTGTGACCAACACTCAGTGTGTGAGTGTATCAGTCTCAACAGCAATACAACTCACGGTAATGTGCAGTGTGTGAGTGTATCACACACTCATGCTGCACATTACTCTACCACAATACACAATAGAACTCACAGCACACAAAAAACTCGAAGTTACACTTATACGCATAAATACACAGCCACAAATACACACATACAGCCACAGGGCCGATCCTAGGGTCACGGGCGCCTGGGTGCAGGTTTTCCTTTGGCGCCCAAGGGTGGGCGTGGCTATATTATGAACTCCTCCCCTTTAGACATTTCTGTTCCAGACATGCCCATTTCAATATTGGGGAGAGCGAAAACTGTATTTTAATGTAAAGGACCAACGTTTATTTTAAATAAAGATATATATTTTGCCATAATACTGTGTAGTGGTTTTATTTATTTCTATGATGCTCAGCCAGCAACATGGGAGACTTTTTGCTGGCTAGCAAAATGAGTTTTAACTACCGTTCCCATGATTCCCAACCAGCCAAAGTCTCTCATTAGTCTGGCTGAGCATCATTGGAAAAGAAGTACATAAGGAGTGATAAATAATATTCCACCAAGTCAGTCACTCACGTGTCTCTCTCTCTCCCCATACCCTCATGTCTGTCTGTCTCTCCCCATACTCTCATGTCTGTCTGTCTGTCTCTCCCCGTACCCTCATGTCTATCTCTCCCCATACCCTTGTGTCTGTCTGTCTCTTCCCCATACCCTCATGTCTGTCTCTTTCTCCCCATTCCCTCATGTCTGTCTCTCTCTCCCCGTACCCTCATGTCTGTCTCTCTCTCCCTATTCCCTCATGTCTGTCTCTCTCTCCACTCATGCTCCATGTCTCTGTCTCTCTCTCCATTCATGCTCCATGTCGGTCTGTCTCTCTCCACTCATACCCCATGTCTGTCTCTCTCGCCACTCATACCCCATGTCTGTCTCTCTCTCGCCACTCATACCCCATGTCTGTCTCTCTCCCCTCATCCCTTATAACTTTTTCCATCTCTATCTTTCTGTTCTCCATGCTGGCCTCTTGTACACACAGTCATACATAAACACACACAGTCACACAAACACATTTACACACTTAGTCACCCTCACAGACATACATTTACACAAACACCCTTATACACACTGTCACACACATACATAAATACACACAGTCATACATAAATACACACAGTCACACAAACACAATTACACACTTAGTCACCCTCACAGACATACATTTACACAGACACCCTTATACACACATACATAAATACACACTGTCATACAAAAATACACACAGTCACACAAACACAGCCACCTTTACACACTTAGACATAGGATACACTTGCACACTTGACACTCATGTACACACACTTACACAGACAGTAACACACACATAGTTATACACATTGACACACACATACACACTTATACACATACACAAACATTTATACAGACAGTAACACACACATAGTTATACACATTGACACACTTATACACATTCACAGACACTTCCACACTTTCTTTCTTTTTTTATTTTATATTTTAACACCCCCCAAACCCCTCCAACTGTTATTACCTCCTCCTTCTTGTTAGTCCAAGCACAGAGCAACGGGGGAAAGCTCCGCCCCCGTCGCGTTCTGGGATTGGCTGCAGGGAGGAGGATGTTCTCTATGGTGTCTTGGCAGATACTCTAGAGAACGTCCTCCTCCCGGCAGCAGCCAATCACAGAACGCGACGGGGGCGGAGCTTGCACCCGTCGCGCTGTGCTTGCTTTAACAAGGAGGAGGACGGCAGGGAGAGAGCTCCCTGCTTCAGCGCCTCTCCTCCCGTGCGCCTGGGCGCGGTGCACCCCGTGCACCCGCCCAGGATCGGCCCTGTACAGCCACATATACTCACACTTACACACAGACACACAATCCCACTTACACACACACACACACACACACACTTGTATGTGAGCAAATTGCCATGATTTCAAAATAACTGATCATTGAATACGTTGCATACACCATTTACCAGACTTTGAGAAAAAAGTTGACCAACAGTCTCATAATATGTCATAATATAGGGGATATCACACACACACAGACACCCACCCTTACACCCCCACATAGACAACCTTACACTCACACACGCTCTTACACACACACACATCCAGACAACCTTACACACAGACAACCTTATACACACAGATGGCCTTTCCCACACAGATATTCTGCCACGCAGACACGTGTGTAAACCTGCAACTCTCACACGCACATCATAAAGATTTTATTTTTTAATAAAAAGGGGTCAAAACCTGGGGAGAATAGGCTGAGGTATGAAGGTATGCTCCTTATACCAACCTCATAAAAGAGAGAAGTGCAGGGAATTGAGAGGGGAATTCAACTGAATGGGAGAATTTTTCCAACTCTGCTACTTTAGCCTTCATTTTGAAATTCTCATCTCACTTCCCTGCACTTCTCCCTTTCATGAGTAAAGCCCATAATATAATGAGCAGCACATTCACTCATAATGTATGGGTTTAATACTGTAACCAGGTACATGGGATGTTTAATGCCATGTGTATGGACTTTTATTGCCATCAATATAAAGACTAAATATAAAGATTAATTCTGTTATTCATATTGAATGTGATAATCAGGTGTGAAAAAAAAATAATATGAGATGATAACATTGTTTCACACTTGATTATCACATTCAATATGAATAATAGTCATTAGTCACATTTTCTCCTAGTCATCTCACTGGAATTCACACTCATAACTCTGCCACTCACGGTTTCCTTCTCGCACACTTACACACTGCCACTCACACTCATAACTCTGCTGCTCACGCTTACATTCTCACACACTCTGCCACTCACACACATACACACGCACACTTATACTCATGCTTACACTCACTCACACACACACATATAACTCTGCTGCTCACACTTATACTCTCACACACTCTGCCACTAACACACATACACACAACTCTGCCACTCATGCTTACACTCACTCACACACTCATAACTCTGCTGCTCACATTTATACTCTTACACACTCTGCCACTCACACACATACACATGCACACTCATAACTCTGACACTCACACTTACACTCACTCACACATGCATACACTCTTCCAAACACTCACACTCTGCCTCACACACTTACACTACCACTCACACTCTGCCTCACACACTTACACTACCACTCACACTCTGCCACTGACATACACACTCACACTCGACCACTTACACACATTTACATTCTGCCACACACACATACACACTCATAACTCTGACACTCACGCTTACACTCACTTACGCTCTTCAAAACACTCACTCACACACTTACACTTACTTATACTCTTCCACTCACACCCACTTACATTCTGCCACACACACACATACTCATAGCTTTGCCACTCACACCCACTTACACTCTGCCACTCACATACATACACATGCACATTCATAACTCTTCCACTCACATACATACACATGCACATTCATAACACTGCCATTCTCACTTACACTCTGCCAGACACTCACGATCGAGGGGCGGAGTTAAGCGCGAGGGGCGGGGCCGAGCACGAGGGGGCGGAGTCTGGGGCTGCTCAGCACCCAGAGTGCAGCATGGAGGAGGCGTGGCCGAGGGCGAGGAGGCGGGGCCGAGCGCGAGGGGGCGTGGCCAGAGTCTCCATTCGGGGCTATGGAGAGGAGATCTGGGGCTTCAGCCCCAGTAGCCCCCCCCTAGCGACGCCTCTGCTGTCACCTAGCAACCAGAAGGTCTGCTCAATCAAGAGAGAAGTGCAGGGAATTAAGTTGCTGAGATGGAATATTCTCCCATTCAGCTGCATTGGTGAATTTTTCCAACTCACCTACTTTGGCCTAAAGTTTGAAATTCCCACCTCAATTCTTTCATTATTGAGTAGACCCTTAGTTCTTCTCTAGTGGTAATGTGCAAAATCAAGACTGTCCCCCAATGTCAAATTGCATGTTTCCAATATTATTAAGCATTTATGCCTGTTATTATACTGTGGAAGCTGCCTTTTTATCTCTGCTTATTTACAGTTAACTGCAGTGGAAGATGAAAAACAATTGTGGGAGGTGTCATTTGACGCTGAGCTGTTTTTTTAGCATCTAATTTACTCACTGTTTACAAACTTTACAACCCTAAAGGCCATGATTAACTGAGAATGAGTCATTTTCCAGAAAAAATCCTCTACTCGGTTTGTGATCAGGCTCATCTTGAAAGCATTTATGGCCAGATTGAGGTGTGAAATGGAGGCCTTGCTATGTACCTATCGATTACCACTATGCTTTTGGAGTTTAGGATCTTTGGCTTCTTTCATGTTTGGTTCTGGTTCCCAGAGGCGGCTCTCTAATTAGGCAAGTTAGGCGGCTGCCTAAGGCCTCGCACTTCGGGGGGCCTCGCAGCAGCCTAACTCACCTAACAGATAATGTTTTGCCCCCATTCTGCTACCTACTCCATGGAGTTGGTAGTTGACATAGTAAGGTGACAGGAGCTTATCGCTGCCTGCGTGTAGTGTGTAGCAGGCAGCGATAAGTCAACTGTCACACTAACCTCCGTGCCATCAGCGTCGGCACTTTCAGGTAAGGGGCCGTCTTCACAGGCAGAGATTCTGTATTTTTTCCTCTCCTGCGCACGAAGATTACCGCTCTGCTCCGTCCCCACTGTAACCAACACGGCAACAGCAGAAGCGCCAGCATAACGTGGTCTATGAGACCACTGGACACTGAGACCCTCTTCTTCTCCCTGCACATGTCCTGACAGGTAACTAAGCAGGGAGGGAGAGGGACATCTAAAAGAAAAACTGTCTCGCCGCTCTGATGCCCGTTATGCTGGTCAAAAAAAAAAGTTTTAAAAAAATCTGCTGGTGTGTCTGTGTGCTGACCGAGTTGTGTGAGGGTGTGTGCTGACTGAGTGTGTAAGTGTGGGTGTGTGCTAACTGAGTGTGTGAGTGTGGGTGTGTGCTGACTGAGTGTGTGAGTGAGGGTGTGTGCTGACTGAGTGTGTGTGTGTGTGCTGACTAAGTGTGTTAGTGAGGGTGTGTGCTGACTGAGTGTGAGTGAGGGTGTGTGCTGTCTGAGTGTGTGAGTGATGGTGTGTGCTGACTGAGTGTGTCAGTGTGTGTGCTGACTGAGTGTGTAAGTGAGGGTGTGTGTTGACTGAGTGAGTGTGTGTGTTGACTGAGTGTGAGAGTGAAGGTGTGTGCTGACAGTGTGTGAGTGAGTGTTTGTGTGAGTGTGGGCTGGCTGAGTGTGTTTGATTAAGTGTGTGCTAGCTTATTGTGTAAGTGAGGGTGTGTGCTGACTGAGGGTGTGGGCTGACTGAGGGTGTGGGCTGACTGAGGGTGTGTGCTGACTGAGGGTGTGTGCTGACTGAGGGTGAGGGCTGACTGAGGGTGTGTGCTGACTGAGGGTGTGGGCTGACGTGAGTGTGTGAGTGTGTGTGCTGACCGAGTGAGTGTGTCACTGAGTGTGGGCTGGCTGAATGTGTGCTGAGTGAGTGTGTGCTCACTGAGTGTGTTTGATTAAGTGTGTGCTGGCTTATTGTGTGTGTGAGTGTTTGCTTGCGGAGTGTGTCTGTGAGTGAGTGTGTGTCCTGTCTGAGTTTGTGTGGCTGGGTTTGTGATTGAGTGTGACTATGTTTGTGATAAGCTGTTTGAGGACATAATGGCAGTGGTATGTTTAAGGACAATGATAATTAGTTGTTTAGGGACACTGATTTGAGTGATAAACAGTCTAGGCACAAATATGGCACCAATAAGAGGTTTGGGAACAATGGCAGTGACAGGGTATTTGAGGACAATGATTACCCCGATGAGCTGTTTGGGTACATAGATGGCCCTGATAAACAGTTTTTGCACATAGATGACCCTGATAAAATGTTTGGGCACAGAGACAGAATTCAAAAGCAGTTTGGAGACAAAGAAGGCAGTCAAATAGGTTCATGAAGGACATAGGTGGCACTGATAAGTCTTAGGGACAAGATGCACTGGGAAGCTGTTTGGGATCAAATATAGCACTGTGCGTACATTATTGGACTATTGTAATAATAATTTGCAAGTCCTGTGGATGATGAAATGTGGTGCTGTGATGTTTGTGTGTGTCTCCTAAATGTGAACACTAACACATATATACACACTCATACGCTGATCAGATGCACACACTAGCACACACATACACACTCAAATGCTGATCAGACACACAAGCACACATAGTGTATGTGTGTGCTAGTGTGTGTATCGGATGAGCATATAAGCGTGTATGTGTGTGCTATACCAATCACTTTTGATATACATATTTGTAGACTAATTATAAGACAAATAAAATCAAAGAGTGGTGAATTCCTAATTGCTGGGATTTAAGGCTGGTCTTAAAATATGCTATTTATAAACAGTTCATTTTTATTATAGCTTGCATATCTATTTTTAATTATGAGTGTCAGTGAGGGCCTCATTTTCGAGTTTCGCCTAAGGCCTCACAAAGTCTAGAGCCGCCTCTGCTGGTTCCTACTTCTCATCCTCGGCTTCCTTATTTCTCCTTATCTCTGCCTCAACCTTACTCCTTCTACTTATATGCACCTAAATTTCCATCCCACTTAGTCCTCAGGCCTATTTGACTCTCCCTTCTCCCAAAGCCTTCTTCAGTGCCACTGTCCTTCCACCTTGTTTTCCCTCATATAACTCTCTCTCCTTCCTGTGTATGTTTCTCCATTCAACTTCCAAGACAACCTTCATATCTCTCCCTCTATATTAGAGATGCTGAGGAGGAATTATCTTGAGAGTGTTCTGCTGGGATAGGGGAGGGACTACGGTTTACCTATATTAGCCTGGATCTGTGAATGTTATGCAGCCATTTTATTGTATTCTTCCCAAATCCGTTGCGCTACCTGTTGTGTTGTTTGTTCTGCATGTTTTTGTTCTGTTTTGCAAACCATGGATGCGGATCATGAAAAAATGTTTGATGGGATAGGCTCAGCGGTGTTACAGTGGTAATTATCCTGGATTCAGAGCCAGTCTATCCACTATTTTTTGTGAGGCTGCAGCTCCTTAGGCATCGCAGGCTGCAATGGGATGGCAGCATTAACATCGCTTGCAGACTTTCCAGCAAACAGTCAAGGAAGACATCCACCACTAGATCCACAAGCAAGAGGAGCATAGATCCTAGTGCTATGAAAGATGCTGTGAGGTCTATTCGTACCCTGAAAATCACACATGCATAATGTACGTAAGAGTCATCAGGTCCATACGCCTCACGCTCTCCATCAGTTATCAGCCTTTAGGAGAGTAGGTCACCAGGGGATTGCTCTTTAGTTCAACATGTCCAGCCATTCTTTACAGTTACAGTTTGATAGAAGAAATTCACGTGCTGAAGAGAAATGGCACCAACAGACATCTTTGGCGCTGGCCAATGCAGCTACTTCAGTGTTTTTTTCATTTCAGGGATGCTGGATTTGCAGCTCAGTGGTCAGGGATGTTCAATGGCCGCCAGTGGTGTTCATCCTGTAAAGTTCAGAAACAAGTGTTCCTGTTGTGGTGGGGCGCACAGTGCTGTATTTACCGCGAGGCATCCTAGGCGGATGCCTATGGCGGCAAATTTTGGGGGGCGGCAGCGCCCCCCAGCACTGGAAAAAAAATAAATAAATAAATAAATAAATAAAAATAAAAAATCTGGCCCTTTAAAAAAAAAAAAAAAACCCCCACCGCGCTTGCAGGCAGAGACTGAGGTGAGAGGGGATCGCAAGATCCCCCCTCACCAACGCTCTGCCTGCCAGGCTGCACGGGGAGCCGAACAGGCAGCACAGAGAAACCTCCGTGCTGCCTGTTCGGCTCCCAGTGCAGTGTGCCGACACGGAAGTGCCGACAGGTCACGTGACGGGCGCGCTGACGTCATATGCGCGCCCGGTCACGTGACCTGTCGGCACAATCGCCGGGAAGCCGAACAGGCAGCATTGGGAGACAGTGTGTGTGACCTGTGTGTGATGGGAGACAGTGTGTGTGAGTGAGTGTGATGGGAGTCAGAGTGTGTGTGATGGGAGACAGTGTGTGTGCGTGATGGGAGTAGGAGTGTGTGACTGAGTGTGATGGGAGTAGGAGTGTGTGACTGAGTGTGATGGGAGTGTAAGCTTGATGTGAGTCTGAATGATGGGGCATGTCTTAGGTGTGTAACGTGGGTGTGCAGCTTGGGTAGGGGGGTGCCCGGATTTTGTCTGCCTAGGGCAGCACAAAATCAAGATACACCACTGGGGGCGCACAGTTAATCGCGCTGCTTTAAGCGAGATTAAAATGGCTCCCAACAAGTTGAAGTTACAGGGGAACAGGGGACAAAGCCAGTGTGGCTAAACGTGATGCGGCAATGGCCCTTAAAAACTTTTTTTTATTTAAGATTTTTTATTTATTTTTGTAAATATTTCCTTTGATACAAATCCTGCCATGACTCCTTTTCCTAAAATGCTTTCTAACGATTTCTGACTCATTTCAGTATTCACGTATATTAAGCTATCTTACTTAGAATTCAGAGCCCTAATTATAGTAATAAGATTCTAGTGTCAATCAAGTTTTGGGGCTTGCTGTCAGCTAATTGGTAGTAATGGAGGAACTTCTTAGAAGTTTGATGTATAAGCAGCTCATTCGTAATGGAGTAGTGCCCTCTTGTGTCTATTCTTAGAATAACATTCAACAAACCTTCAAAGAATAAAATTAAGAATTAAATGAACAGCATGAAAAGAGGAACAATTACTTTCTAATTGTTTGAACATATTAAAGGAGGAGAGGAGGAGATGAAATTAGATCAAAATAGTAAATTAAATCAGATTGAAAAGGAAATAGGGGGAAAAGGTAACCCAAGAGAGGCTAACAGAGTGTGTGGCACAAAAAAATGGTCCTGAGTGGCCCTGTGGGTGCAGACAGTGCCCTGGGGCCAGGAAATATACTTAACAAAAACACATTTATTGTGAGGAGAGGTTGCCCAGCCACATTATGGTTCCGAATAAAAAGGAAAAAAAAATTAAAGAGAGAGAGAGTTATTGTGGAATCCGGGACTGGCTAGGGGACAGAGATCTCGCAAAGTAATGCGGCCCATTGTCCGCAAGTTACTTGCAAAGTCCATACAAAAGTGGGTGTAATGGATAAGGAGATGTGCTGTCAGTGGGTCCATAGACCTCCTCTACTCGATTGGCATGACGAGGTTGTAATATATGGAAATTTCTGAAGTTATGCCTGTGCATAACATTCAGAATGATAGACGGATGCGTATTAGGGACTTTAACTTGTGGCTTGGGGAATGGTGTCGGGAGCAAGGATTTGGCTTTGTTTCTCATGGAAGTTCACTATGGGATAGAAAGGAACTGTACAAAAAAGATGGTTTGCATCTTTCTCAAAAGGTAACGAATGTTCTCAGTGAGTAGTTCAGAGGTTTTGCTAGGAGGCTTTTAAACTAAAAGAGGGGGGCAAAATGGCGATAAAACATCAATCCAATTGCCCCCCATAACATAGGACAGAAGGTACCTGCAGTCAGTGTGCTGAAAAATGATAAGCTTAGGGTCATGTCTACAAATGCTCGCAGTTTAGGGAATAAGATCCATGAACTTGTGGCAATATTGGCAACTGAGAATGTAGATTTAGTGGCTGCTATTGAGACATGGTATAATGAAAAACATGACTGGGACATATCAATACCAGGGTACTCTTTATATAGAAAAGACAGAGAAGGTAAAAAAGGGGGAGAGGTGGCCCTGTATGTGAGGGATAGCTTAAAATGTAACGTAATACAAGTTAGTGAGGCGAACATAGAGTCAGTTTGGGTTACATTAGAAATGGTAATCATATGGTAACTCGGGTAGGTGTGATTTATAGGCCCCCTGGACAAATAGAGGAGTTAGATAATCTACTAGTTGAGGAAACAGCTAAAATGACAATGAAGAGAGAAGTGATCATCATGGGTGACTTTAATCTTCCTGATGTGAACTGGAAATACAAAATAGCTACTTGCGCCAGGAATACGCATATCTTAAACTCCCTACTGGGATTATCTCTAAAACAAGTAGTGGAGGAGCCAACTCGAAAGCAGGCCATACTAGATTTAGTGTTCACAAATGGAGATTTGTTATCAGATATTACTGTAGGTGGAAGTTTAGGATCTAGTGATCACCAGACAGTGTGGTTTAATATAAGAACAGTGACGCAGTCACACCACACAAAAACAAAATTTTTAGATTTTAGAAAAACAGACTTTTCTAAAATTAGATTAGGTGTAAAGGAGTCATTATCAGACTGGAGCAATTTAAATGGAGTCCAGGAGAAATGGGATTATCTAAAAGTTGCACTACTGAAGGCAACAGAAAATTGCATAAGGCTTGTCAGTAAGAACAAAAAATTGAAGAAACCACTGTGGTACTCTGCAGAGGTGGCCAAAATAGTAAAAAATAAAAAGCTAGCATTTAGTAATTATAAAAATACTCAGAGTGAGGAAGATAGAAAGATCTATAAGAGTAGGCAGAAAGAGGCAAAGCAAGCTATAAGAGCTTCCAAAGCATACACAGAAGAGACTATAGCCCAGTCATTGAAAAAGGGAGATAAAACATTTTTTAGATACATAAATGAGAAAAGGAAAGTAAAACAAGGATTAGTTAGATTAAAAACAAAAGAAGGATGCTATGTAGAAGAGGATAAAGGCATAGCAGACTGCCTTAATTAATATTTTTGTTCAGTTTTTACAAATGAAAATGAGGGTAAGGGATCTCATTTAGGGAAAAAGACTGATGAGTCTTTTGATGCATGTAAGTTTACAGAGGAAGAGGTTTTACTTCAGCTGTCTAAAGTAAAGACAAATAAGTCGATGGGACCTGATGGGATACATCCAAAGTTATTAAAAGAACTTAGTGGTGTACTAGCAAAACCATTAACAGATTTATTTAACCAATCATTGTTAACGGGAGTAGTTCCAGAAGATTGGAAATTAGTTAATGTTGTGCCCATTCACAAGAAAGGTTGTAGGGAGGAGGCGGGCAACTATAGACCAGTAAGTCTTACTTCAGTAGTGGGGAAAATAATGGAAACCTTGTTAAAGAATAGGATTGTTGAACATCTAAAATCGCTTGGATTTCAAGATTAGAGACAGCATGGGTTTACTTCAGGGAGATCATGCCAAACTAATCTTATTGATTTGTTTGATTGGGTGACTAAAATAATAGATCAGGGTGGTGCAGTAGACATTGCTTACCTAGATTTCAGTAAGGCTTTTGACACTGTCGCACATAGAAGGCTTATCAATAAACTGAAATATTTGCGTTTGGATTTCAATATTGTTGAATGGATTAGACAATGGCTGAGTGACAACAGAGAGTTGTAGTCAATGGGGTATATTCGATGCAAGGTCTTGTTACTAGTGGGGTACCTCAGGGATCTGTACTTGGACCCATTCTCTTTAATATTTTTATTAGTGATATTGCAGAAGGTCTTGTTGGCAAAGTATGTCTTTTTGCTGATGATACAAAGATTTGCAGCAGGGTTGATACTCATGGAGGGATAAGCCAAATGACAAATGATTTAGCTAAACTAGAAAAATGGTCAGAGCAGTGGCAACTGACATTTAATGTGGACAAGTGCAAGATTATGCACCTTGGGCGTAAAAACCCAAAAGCCGAATATAGACTATTTGGTACAGTCCTAACCTCAACATCTGAGGAAAGGGATTTAGGAGTAATAAGTTCAGAGGACTTGAAGGTAGGTAGGCAATGCAATAGAGCAGCAGGAAATGCTATCAGAATGCTTGGTTGCATAGGGAGAGGTATTAGCAGTAGGAAGAGGGAAGTGCTCATGCCATTGTACAGAGCACTGGTGAGACCTCACTTGGAGTATTGTACGCAGTACTAGAGACCGTATCTCCAGAAGGATATTGATACTTTGGAGAGAGTTCAGAGAAGGGCTACTAAACTTGTTCATGGGTTGAAGGATAAAACTTACCAGGAAAGGTTAAAGCATCTTAACATGTATAGCTTGGAGGAAAGACGTAACAGGGGGGATATGATAGAAACATTTAAATACATAAAGGGAATCAACACAGTAAAGGAAGAGAGTATATTTAAAAGAAGAAAAACTACCACAACTAGAGGACATAGTCTTAAATCAGAGGGGCAACGATTTAAAAGTAATATCAGGAAGTATTACTTTACTCAGAGGGTAGTGGATGTATGGAATAGCCTTCCAGCAGAAGTGGTAGAGGTAAACACAGTCAAGGATTTTAAGCATGCGTGGGATAGACACAAGGCTATCCTAGCTATAAGACCGGGAAAGGGGGACTAATAAAAGTACTCAAAAAAATTGGGGCAGACTAGATGAACCGAATGGTTCTTATCTACCGACACATTCTATGTTTCTATGTTTCTAAATTGGTGACTTTGCTATGGACATCTGTCCATGTTTCATGTCGCAGACATTAAGGAAAGCTTGTAAGCTGTTAATCGTAGACTGACCACCACATAGCTTTCCTTTTTCTGAAGCAAATTCATAAGTTGAGAATCCTTATTATTCTCACCTAGACGCAAAAGTGTGAACAGGTCAAGCAGGTGAGTACAGATGGCAGTGGGCCTAACTGTCTTTGGAATCATCCTTATCTGCATGTTTGTTTATCTTGACTTTGTGTCCTGTATATAGACTTTTCCCTGCAAGGTAAGTATCTGTTGAATTAAGAGCTCATTGAGGCTCTTAGTAACTTCATTGTGTTGTTTCACTGTGTTTATGTCAGCTTCCAGAGTTGCTATAAACTCCACTCAGCTGAAGAGTTTGCTCTGTGTAGGGACCTGTGGGACCCCAAGAGTCCACCTCAGATGGCTTTGATTCATCGTGAGTAGCTGTAGGAGTCAGCTTCCGAGTGGTCAGTTGCTGCTTTGCAGAAAGACTTCAATGTCCGGCTGCATTTGTGTCTGCTGCCTTTCATCAGTCCACACTTTTTACTGTATCAGTAAGTGACATTTGGTGAGGTTTTGCCTGGTTTGCCATGAATATAAAGCCTTTTCGGTCACTCTACTCAAGGTTTACGCTCCGCCCCCACACCTCAAAAACGTGAAATCTGCTGCTTCCTTTCTGCATGTAGTCCATGACGGACTAGCCAAGGGCGTTCACTTGGGCCATATTTATCTCACCTCCACTTCCAGATGTCTGAGTTTCTCCTTTTGGGAGATGAATCAAAGAGAGAATCCGGAAAATATAGGTTGTTTCACCACCTATCTTACCCACAAGGGCAATCAGTTAAGAATGACATCGATAAACGGCTAAGTTCAGTGTCATACATGTAATATGACAAAACTGTTGATCTAGCACATGAAGCAGGTCCAGGATTACTTTGGCAAATTTCAACGGTTGAGTATATTTTCAGGAATCCTCTATCTTAGCATAAGTACTGGAATTATACACAAATGCTTAGTAGTACGTTAGTACGTTAGTAGTGCTCATGTTATGGAGAGGTGTTGTGCACAATCGCCATGTTGGATTTTTCTTTGCTAACTCGCCGGTGGTTCAATCAGTGAGCCACTTGTCGGCCTCCTCTCTGCCGGCTGTAAAGCTACTCCGTCAGTTCGTCTTGCTATGCATGTTGTTAAACATGTGGTTCCAAGCACGAAATGGCCAGGGCTACTTCATTGACATCTCTGACCCTCTCTCTCAGTTGCAGTGGTAACAGTGCAGAGAGCTGGCACCAGACACAAACAGGGTTGGATTTCTGTGCCTGGAGGTGATGTGATAGAACGTGACAAATTGTTTGGGTGAGATCTTACCTTGCTCCAGCTACTGGAAATTATGACAGGAATAGCAGTCACTAATTTCCTTTATGAAGAATTTGTGCTGTGACTCATCTCATTTGGGTTTTCTCTTGTCCACTTTTCATTCATCTGTTGAGATGGTTTAATGGGGGTCTTGGATAACATTTGTTCATCGCAGTTTGAAGCTTGTCTCTTTAAGGCAGCCTTCTCAGATTATTTTTTCAGGGCTTCAACGTGTCTGAATTAGTAAGCGCAAGCCATCGGTTAAGGGTGGGCTTTAGTTAAGCAATGTTCACTGCTTATATAACACCAAATGGTTATGGTCATCCAAGACAGACGTTTTCAACCACAGTAACAGCATTACACTCTACGAAATTCCCATCAACGCACTCTCTCCCATTCACCTTTCTAAACAACTGTGAACTAATTTCCCTCAATTCCAATATTACAAGGTATTCAGACAAAAGCTCAGGAGGTTTGGCATTGTGGCTTCAGAGTTTGTTTGCCCTTACTAAGCTAGGTTTCAATGATAACCTGGTTCATATAATCAGATGATGTGAAAGAGAGTGCTTTCGCTCTTACAGACATCCACACAGGTTGCTGGAGTAAAGGGTCATTTGTGGAGAACATAGCTATTCACATTTGTTTTAGTTTCCTATTATTCATATTGGATTGTGGCCCACTCCTTCAAGTACTGGGCCAAGAGGAGAGCTACAGTCAGGAAAACGTCAGTCATCGGGGCGTTCCTCATGACCTTCTTCATCTGAAGTTCAGGGTCAGGTGCATGGTGTGGAATAGTGGATAATTGGAGATAACTCATTAGCATGTACTGATTGTCTACAATCAGTATCTGTTCCTTTACACAGGCACAGGTGAAAGACAGTCGGAAGTTTCATCATGTGCAGCCACGACACACTCTGAGTTGGACTTTGTCTTATTTCTGGAAGCGATCCTTCCTTTTTGATGAATTAAGTGTTTAGAGTGGTTCAGATTTAAGTATTTATTTGTTGCTCTATTAGTATACATTTTCCTTTTTTGTCTGTGTGCCTTCTAAATGAGTACTAATATGTATTAACGTTTGTTGTGTCAGTTACAGGTCTATTATAATATTCAGGAAATGCTCAGTTACCGCTGTAAGTAACCAGTGATAATTTGGACAGGTTCCTATGGGATTACATATGTAGCAAATATGGTGATGCATCAGAAGTAATGTTGTTTAAGGTGTATATTTCCTTCTCTACTTTGCATAAATAACAACATCAAGTCTACACCTGCCATCTGCAACACTCTCCCAAGCGATAACCTATACATCACACTAGAAAGAGATGGAGAGTGTGTGTGTGTAGCCAATTATATATGTAGGTTCAAGTATTGTTAATCGAATTAACTTTATCTAGCCCCAATATGTTTTTCTATGTCAGATTTTCAAGACATAATATTGATTGTGGAATCAAAACTCTGTTCTTTGTGACAGCTGAAATTAATCTGTATTTTTTTGTACTGCTCTATATATAGTCAGTTTTAATGCTCACGTCACTGGGTCTTTATGTGCATAACAAGACACAAGGTGATAAACATGAGACATCACAGACACATTTAAAATACATTGGAGACCACATTTTAGCTAAGACAAACAGGAACCTGGAATATCTAAAAAGTAAGTACTACTATAAAGGCAATAGGGCCAACAGGCTACTTTCAAATAAGGTAAACACGGAAAAAAGTTAATCTCAAGAATCTCTGATGGAGAGGAATTGGTAATGACCCCAGACAAAATAAGTAAGGTTTTTCAAAAGTATTACAGTGAGCTCTATAGCCTACCACTGAACCCTGCTAGTTCGGAAATAGAACAATATCTACACGCAATTAATCTCCCTAAACTAACTAAAGACCAAATAGAAACTCTTAACGCCCCAATTAGAAAAGAAGAAGTAGCGAAAACGATTGACAATCTGAAGCCCAGTAAGGACCCTGGGCCAGATTGCTTTAACAATACATTCTATAAAATATGGAAAAATCAAACAAGTAGCCAGCTAACAGATACATTCAACAACTTTGCAAATACAATGAAAATCCCAACAGAACTGTTAAGAACAAATATCATCCCAATACCAAAACAATACAAAAATATCTCAGATATCTATCTGGGCGTCAGTGTAAGAAGTATATATATGTATGTTAGTGTGTGTTTTTTTTACTATAATAATTTTTGGATTAATAAGTGATGTCAATTTTCCTAATTATTTCCCTTAGATTTACATTTACACCCACGGCTGCTCCCAGGCATTATTCAATTTCGTTGCATACTTGGGATCATTTAATATATTTGTGTGTCTGTGGGTGTTTTTTATTTAATGAGTTAGCAATCTTTGGTTTAATAAGCGCTCTCCGTTTTTGAAAATGATTTCCTTCCCGTTTACACCCACGGCGGCTCCCAGGCATCCTTCTGTTTGGCACCGTTGCATATTTTGGATCACTTAATAGCTTTACATTTAAGCAGTTCAGGTTATGGCACATTTAATCCTCCATTCTATTAAAATGGTTTATGTAGTATGTTTTCAAACAGCGCCTCATTCCAACTCGGTGACTCTACTTTAACTTAACCTCATGAAAGGTCAGAGAATAATAACTTATATGAAACTATAGAGGGTTAACTCAATAAAGAGAGAATTGCAGGGAATTGAAATGCGAAAATTAAGGCCAAAGTAGCTGAGTTGGAAAAATTCTCCCATTCAGCTGCATGTGTTCATTGATATGTAATAGCATATTTTATTTTTTAAAAAAGGCAATAATTAAATTATTAGTAACAAATATGCTATTATGGCATTATAAAACTATTTCCATACCAAGGATAATTTGGTTTGTAATTTTTCTATTATATTTATACATATAAAATTACTATACTATTTTTTTAGTATTCATTTTAATGTGTTTTTAATATTTATTTGCATTTAAATTATTTTTATTTTAATATTTTTTAAACAGTTTTATTTATTTTTCATCTATTTTTAATTTTAACATTACAGTTCACAAAACACTCCTTTCTACTTTTAGAAGTAACTACCTCTACCTCTACCTCTACCAGTCAGTATTAGTAAATATGTTTACTTTGTATTGCAGTTACTCCCTTGTTTATTTTCAGCTGCTCCTTCCAAATTATTTGTATCCATAACACCACTGTTTGGCAGCTTTTGGTTTGGCTGGAGACTGACCAGAGACCTGGCTCCTTAAAAAATATTTTCGGTGCGCACTACCAAAAGATAGAGCATAAAGGTGACAAACATATTATGTTACAAAGCTTTGTGGAAAAGCTACATACACGGTATGAGAGAAATCAGAGAGGTTTGTCACCTCATAAGTTTTCTTGTTCATTGGCAAATTATATAGTTAGTCTCTCCTTATAAATATCTTATCACTTCACTGTATAGATTCTCAGAATTGCTGTGACGTTGATTCTTCCCTATTTGCATTTATTTCCGCCACCTCCCTAAGCATCATCCACCTCTGACCTATATACAAGCATAGTATGATGAAAACACGTGCAGAGCCCAAAATCTGGGCAAGAATCCTGCCTCATGCATCACTTACTAGACCTGTCCCACAGCCAAGCAGTCACGTAGAAACCTGTCACTTTTATGAGTCATATACATCCTGACCCACAATCCCACATATCTAGGAGGACATGAATTAGCAATAACAATAACAATAATAACAAAGAATCTAAACAGGATGGAAAAATTACGTATTTCTGTATTTTTGTGTACATTCTGGGGATATTATAATTGCTCAACATTTAGAGGATGCTATCATTAGCCAATTTATTGGGTTATCTACCCCTAAAGAATGAAGGGCTGAATTAACCCTACTAGGAATCAAACCAGAGAATTCAACAGATCTCATAACTGACAATTAGGCCACTGTGCCATCTCACCTGCGTAAATAATGAATCCTGTGTTGGATGATAATCCTCGTATGTGATTCCTCAAAGATCAACTTTTAACCTACAATTATAATGTCGGAGAGTATCACTCAGTGACAAATTGAATGGCTATGTTATGTATAAGCAAATCTGTGGTAAAGAGAAACCAAGGAGCAATCAGCAGAAACATACCCTTAGTTTCTAGGGTGACTGTTACCCTTAAACAGATTTCTTCAGAATAGCACTTGAATACAAAATCCCCATTCTAACCTTCCATGTGAGGTAAGTAAATGCATCCTTCAAGTATGAAGAATAATTGGTTCATTTATAGCCCACACAATTACGTTTCATTGAGCATTCCTGTCAGCCACAAGGAGAAAAAAGGAGGAAGCTCGCACTCTGGACATACGGTGAAATGAAAAAGACATTTAATGGCAAAAAACAGGGGGGTTACAGCAACAAATATTGTGGGAAAAGGGGGAAACGACGCGTTTCGCGTGCTTAACACGCTTAATCATAAGTCATTCCTGTCAAACTAATAATACACCTTCTGACTTTGGATAATTAGCAATATTGGCTAAGACCTAAAGCACCAAGTAAAGGGGATATCAGATCAGATCATTTTTCCAGCATAGGTAAATTCATAACTAAGAAATGGAAGAAAACATGATTACATTGATTTTTACGAGGCAAGTCACACTTGTTGATATTTCTTGTCTTCTTTATTGTGATCATAAATAATTAAATATCAAAGAAAAGTGTTATTATTGCTGAATTGTCATAGGGATGGGAATACCTATATTTGAGCAAAGTTTTAAAAAATAGTGTTTCGTTTTTTATTGTCTTTCTTTTCTTTTCTTTTAGAGACACATCCCACAATTTTATAGAAAGTCAATATTTGTCCCAAATTTGGTTCGGAGTCATGGACTTTAGCCAAATTTCACAAATCTCCAAAATGCTGCTAATCAGTATCCCTCAGTTGGGGTCCAAATCAGGAATGCAGGCCGTTCAGAAACATAAGCTTCAGAGAAGGCATTCAGATCAGGAGATTTTTACTATTTTTTATTATGAAAACCATAGATTTTCAGCTACCCAAAATTCCGTGATCACCCCCGAACATGCTCCGAATTCAGCTAGAATAAAAGGTGGAAAATTGAAATGAAAATGGAAAAATCATGAAACAAAGCTCCCTGGGGGGGGGGGACTCAGGGCAAGTAGCCGACCCCAGATGCGATAAAAAAGACTCCCCTTCATTGTCTGGGGGATGCTTAGGGAAGGAACCCAGTTTTTTTTATGGCGGGGGAATTTTTATGTTTTGGGTAGCCCTTGAGGGTGTTGCGGATTATCACTGGACTTCAGAAACACGTAATCTTTGGGAGTTCCGTATAGTTAAAGCATGTTATTTTATCTATATCCATTGTCAATTTAAGTCCAAATCAAAGTTATATATTCTCCTCAGATTTTTCTGGTTATTGGATGTCAAATATGTCGAAATAAATAAATTTTATTTAGATTAAATTGGCAATTTTGCTATAAGATTCAATTCTTTTTAATAATATGAGAATGAAAGAGGCGAGCTTCATCAGTAACAAAAGGATGTCATCCACATTGAGTTATTCTATAGTTATTGTCCCCAATTGTTATTTCCTGTATTTCCTCATAATAGCCAAAGGTTTAGTTGTCAATAGGTATAACAGAGGAGTAAAACCTTGGTGAGTGCTATTTTTATTGGAAAATATTCTGATTAAAGCTGTGGCCCAACTACCTTGGCATGGGCATTAGAGACTCATGATTTTAATTTTGATATTTTTTTGGCTTATCACAACAATTTTTTCTAATACTCGAAAAAACTCAATCTGATGAGACCAGAAGCCTTTTTAGCTTTTTTAGCCATTAGAACTGATCAAATTCATTGTTCATTAATGTTATGAATCAAATCAAGGATCCTTCAGGTTTTACTTGAAGTGGGGTTTCTGTCGTGGACAAAGCTGGCCAGATCCACATGCACCAAATCTGGCATCATTTTTTTAATCTGTCAGCTATATATTTTTTTTATTTTTTTATATTTTAAAATTGTTGTTTATAAGTTATATTAGTCTATAATTCCTAGTATTTGATGAGTCCTTCTCAGGTTTTAATATGGGATTATTGGTAGCATTTAACATCTCTGAAGGAAAGGTATTTTTTTCGATATACTTAAGAAAGCTTTCAGTAATCGAGGTTACATTTTTAAAAACTTTTTATAAAAGGAGGCGGAAAAACTGCCTGAGCCTGGGGCCTTTCTTATTTTTAAGTTCCCTATTGACTCATCTTTTTTCAATAACGAAAATTTTTACCTGGTCTAGGTTATTTTTTGATAGCTCTGGAATTTCTACTCTGTCCAGGAACTCCATGATGTCATCTGGCATTGTTTTTATTTTCCCGTAAGTAATACAATTTACTGTAATATTCAACAAAGGCACTTGCTTTACCTCCTGGAGATAGGTATTGTTTGCTTCCCACGATAATTTTTTTCATTATTTTCTTGAAATTAAATTTGTTGTCAATATTTTACCGGTTCTATTAGTCATCGTTGTTCTGATCTTAATAGATTAATAGAATTGTTTTTTCAGTTTTAGGAGCCAGCAAAAAAAAAATGTTGGCTGGAAACTGCTTTGTCATAGACGTTCATCACAAAGCCGCATGCACACACTCACACATAGACTGTACATACACAAAGGAACACAGGGTCATAACTTAGAAACAGTTATATACTGTTGCAGGGGTGAGGGGCAGTATTGCCATCAATGCTATGTGGATGGCAACACCTAGGCTCTGTGATACACTAATGTGTGATGTAGATGAGTGTATCATAAAGCCCCCTCAGCATTATAACTAACATCAATCATGCATGAGTTTAAGCAGAAAATACAGAATTACGCATATGTTCACATACATTTGCACATATACAGTCACATAGACACACACACAGTCATATAAACAGTGCCACGGTCACCTGCAGTGTTGCTGTGACTTCTCCCTTCATGGGAGATCCATCCATGATTCCCGCTATTTATATCCTCATTCCAGTAGGTACAGGCACCTACACTGTCATCAGTGGGTTACACAGCCCTCGTCCTCCAGCATGGCTGGCGCACTTCCTCCCCAACACCGGAGGGAATCATCACAAAGCAAGTCGTAATAATGCATGTGCTTCTGCCTATGCGCAGAAGGATCTTTTTTGTTATACAGTAGTCCCCTTTTAAGGTCAATTCCTTTCCCGCTGGGTTCAACTCCATAATTTTCTGGCGGTGTGGCTCTTTCTTTGAACGGCTATTTAAACCCTTTTTACACACAAACTTGATGTCTGTGAAAGTGCTTTTGTGCCCTCACTAGTGTTCTGTGGCATTTATTCATTGAGTGATCATTGCCGACCCCTTGCTTGTTTTCTAAACCTATGTTTATTGCTGCCTGCCCTTGGCTACTCCTGATTTCATATTTTTCCTGTGTCAGGCCTCAAACCGTCTGCAGACTCACCCAAGCTGCTCCAGTGATTTCAGTATTTGTTTGCTTTACTCTCTTGCTTATTTTCTGTGCTCGCACCTGCTTTTGCGTTGCTCTTTTGTTTTGCTTCTGACTTATGCTCGCTCCTGCTTTTGGTTTATATCTTTGTTCGTTGTTACTTATCCTAGCTCAGTCACCTAGTGTATCCTCCCAGAGGGGCATCCCTCCTTAGCTCAGCACATAGTGTATTCGCCACAGAGTGGCATCCCTCCTTGACTCCGATAGGAAGTGTATCCTTCACAAAGTGGCATCCCTCCTTAGCTCAGCCGTGTAGTGTATCCCCCAGAAAGTGGCATCCTCCCATAGATCGGTCATAATTGTCACTTCTTTCACAGTTTGGCCCCAGAGCAGCACCTGCCTAAGCCTAGCCGTAAGACCAGGCACCTGCCTAAATCTGGCTATTGTGTGGCACCTATCAAAACCAATTAATAGTCCGGTACCTGACAAGTCTAACCCCAACTGGCACCTGCCTAAGTCTAGCTAGTCTGGTACCTTCCCACACCTAGCCATAGACCGGTACCTGACTAAGTCTGGCTATTGTCTGGCACCTTCCCAATCAGTCCAGATCCTGTCCTGTTCCTTGTATCCCTGTACCTGTATCCTGCAACACTGTAATGGGTCTGCCTTGTATCCTGAATCCCTGTATTGGTCAGCCCTATATTAGCTCAGCCCTGTATTTAGGGTTGCCACCTCTGCCATTTTTAACCGGCCACAAATAACTTTTGCAGGCTGCTTTGCAATATGTAAAATTCATTTATGACCAGAAGGAAATTTACCTGATTCCAAAGAACCACATTCAAAAAGGATCAGGATAGAGAAGTGGCCTGTAAATTTGGAAGAGAGTTAGTCATCTGACAGTGAGGGCTGTCTCAGTAGAGTGTAAAGGTTGAAAGCCAGATTTAAAAGGGTCATTTGTGGTCAGAAAGTCGGTTAGTTGCACAGTTCTATCCAGCAACTTGGACACACAGGGATAAAGGGATATAGGACGGTAGTTAGATGGAAGTGTGGGACATAGGAAATATTTTTTCAGTACAGGTATTATTTTGGCATGCTTGAAGGTTGATGGTACTATTCCAGAGGACACAAAAAGGTTGATGAGGTGGGTTAGAGTTGGGCAGAGCGGAGGGGAAAGAGAGCAGACAAGGTAAGATAGGATCTAGCACACAAGTAGAAGGTCTCAAGCAGGAGAGCAGTTTGTCTATGTCTTTCTCAGTTACAGGGGAGCAGATACTCAAAGAGGATTTGGGGGAAGGGAATGAGCAGGAGGAAGTTGCAGCAAGTTACGGGAGGTAAAGTTACAGCTGAAAGGGTCAACTTTATTTCTGAAATGAGAGGCAAGATCTTGGGCCATAAGACTGGTGCAGGGCGGGGGCAGAGGAAAGTGTTAAATGTTGAGAAGTGACGTTTGAGTTTTGATGAAAGGATTGATATTAAGGGTTGAGAAGTAGTGTTAAAAGAAAAAAATGCCAGTCTTCCGCAAACAAGAGCCTTACACCAAGGATTTGGAACAGCACTCTGTTTGGTCTTCTTTTTAGAACCCATAAACAACCAGCATTGATCTTCCCCCAATAGACTGTCTTGTATCTGTAAACTCCTTTCCAGAACCTAAAGCAACACAGCACTGATCTTCTTTCAACAGATTGCCCTGTATTTAAACTTCAAATTGAGACGTATCCAATGTTTATATAACAGCATATTGACAAAATAAAGTGATATATCTGTTCACATGACATCTGCGTAGATACATTATTCACATAGTAGTTCAGGACATAAAAGTATCCTTTGTATCTATTCCCTGATGGATGATCAAATAGTAGGTTTCTTTCCTTTGGATTTCTCAGCCTTAATCACAGGGACATTATTTCCACAAGTACTCGTGACCTCAGATGCCTTGTGTTGGTCATCCCCATGGTGCCCCGCTCCCCGCAAGTGACAAGCAGTGATAAGCTACAGTTAACAGATAATAAAACATTTTTTGAAAAAAGATATTCCTGATTTTTATTTACTTCCTCTGCCCCATTCACTACATCTCTTGTGTCTTGCTTTCATTATTACCCCCAAATTCCTTGCCATTGCATCCACAAAACTTGCTGTACCACCAGTTTGCACCCATAGTACTTGAAAGAGAACCCATCGGTCTTGACAGAGCACCAAAGTTGCCACATAGGACAGTTGCCAAGCACCCAGATTGCAATCACAGAAGTTAACAGAAGTTATCACCATGCGCCCACTTCTCTTACCAGAGCACCCAGCTTGCACCCACTGGTAATGACAGTGGATCCAGATTGCACACCCAGAACATGCCCAATGCAGCAGTCAGATTGTACACTTGGGTGGCACCATTTTTTTCGTTTAGTTTTTGTCCAAAATTAATTTCATCCATTGATGCATTAATTTCAGATAAAATTCGTCCATTATTTCCATTTCAGAAAGTCCACTCATACAAATGGGATTGACAAAATTCGGCTTATTTCTGGGTCAATTAGGCAGCAGTTTGACTATCGAAATATCAGCTGAAATGTATGTTGAAATCTCTGTTTATCACAAATCATAGTTTCCTGAGTGGAACAATGAATGAAACGTTTGTGATTTCCGTTCATTCTGCATTCATTCATTCATTTGTTTTTTGTCCAGGTTTGTACTTGTTTTCAGACGAATGGGCGAATGGACGAAAATGCAGATTTTCATCCAAATCAACATAAGTCTGAAAACAAATGCCCAAGTCTACCCAGGACATGCCCTGCCAACACCAGTGCCAGACTGGGAACAAAAAACAGCCCTGGACATAATTGTATACCAGCCCCATAGCATTGCATCATTATCTTTCTGTTTATAAAAAAGAAAAACATGCATTTTAAAGTTCATCTCAAGAGTGTTCATATATTCCTGTATAGGGCAATATATACCCCTCGTATATACACAAGGTTACATGAATTGCCTTGTTCACAGTTATAAATCAGAGCAGTGTGTGAGGTATAACCTTGTTTACATACTGGGTGGATATATTGACTTACCCCAGCACCCAGATTGCACTCACATGACTTGCCCCAGCACCCAGGACTAACATCAGCACCCAGATAGAACCCAGGACTTAACCACACCATCCAGATTACAATCACAGAACTTGCACCAGATCTCAGACTACAATCCCAGGACTTGTCCCAGCACCCAGGATTTACCCAGGAGTTGAAATAAAGGTAATTCACGTTTCCAGCTCAGCTATTGATGTTTGTAATTCAGTCCGGTGCTTTATTGTCATGACTGGATATGGTATGATTAAGGCAAGTACCTTTATGTACTCCCACTCCACTCGTAACGAAGAGAACTCAGGAATATATATAAACAGTACAAAATAAACAGTGTCTGTTATCCTTGCATTATTTGTTGCTAAATAATCAGTTGAGGGTACAGATCAATAGCTGTGTGGTGAATATTACTTAATTACTATGACATTTATGTTGTCTTTTGAGTCTGGCTCGAAATGTAGAGACACTGGTTATTTATATCTCGGAAAGTAAACTCTATCTTGGCGGGAATCTGACTGCTGAGCCAGCAAGTGGTATCTTTTATTTTCTCTAATGATTCATTGAGATTATCGTTGAATGGTGTTTACTCCTTGTGATCATTACTGATACAGATTGTGGTCACTGGCCCTAAATGCAGACCTGAACCATTAGTTTATATAAGAGAACTGACTGTGTGCAGGTGGGAATTTGGACTCCTAAGCAGCACCATGCGTTCCTTGAAAGACACCCCTCATGGCACTTGCCATGTAACTTCTATATTGCCACAGCCTCATGTCTGCGGCAATAAAGAATGAATACTGTGCATGCGCCATTGTCGATGCATTCACAGGAGCTGTCAGTTTAGGTGCATAGTGATGACACACAACCTCACAATCTCTGCCCCAGGGATCACAGATTGCAGGGCAAGAAGTTGGGAGGTATGCACCCACCAGGTTGAGAGGTATGTTCCCATGTCATGTGCAAGAAAAATGGTTTGATCCTGATGCCAATAAACTCCGGACAGCAACTTTATGTATAAAGTCCTTATTTATTAAATCCACCAACGTGAAGAGGATCACCCAAACTGGGAGGTAAATGGAAGCCTTGCGTGTTTGGCGCCATTCTCTGGCACTAAAACGTAGGCATAGATGTTGGTAGGCTCCCATGGCGCACAGCCCCAAGAAGCAGTTGGTCAAAAAGTTCAGCTGACGTATATATTTCTCGCAGAGAGAGTAGCCAAGCATTATGTTATATTAGCTTTACTTATTTTCAATATATAATATCTGCTTATATTTCAGTTTATTGTAGCACATACAAGCTTAAACAGCCATGCACAGTATGGAGAAGTCCTGTATCGAAAGACGCTGTGTAGCGCCGATGAGATAGTGCGTGGTATTTCCACATCCACTCCCCCTTAAGGTCGTATGCTCCTACGTAAATGCGTTTTCTCATTACAGCATCTTCAAATGGTCATCTATTCCAGTTCCCAGAAATACTAAGCAATATTTCATCGGACCTACACATCATCTGTCATGAAGCCAATCACAGCAGTCATCCCACTCGTCTGATCATGGTCTGCATGGAGGATGGGTCTGCAGGGAGCAGTGGTCTTTTTCTACAGGTTAAGGTCCCCTCTGTTGATGCCCTGTGAAAACAAGGGCCTCTGTCTCCACACTAGCAGAGAAAGCCAGCTGCCGACCAGACCAGGCTGCCTGCTTCCAAGGGAAGCATGGACTACATTAGAAGCACAAGTGAAAAAAATGAAAGTTTAATTGTACTTTAGAAAAACCAAAATGTTGACCACTGCACTCTCTGGATGATTTACATTGTTATACTGCTAAATAATAAAACAATTTATTACTGCTGTGAAAAACCAATAAACTGTTTAGGATTTAAGCAGAAGTATACTATAAACATCTACCACACTGTGGGTTTTACCGGAATAAAACAGTTTTGATGATTCTATAGCAAGCAGAGACACTAGAAAAATAAAAAAATATAACTATAAATACATGTTTCTCACTCACAGACCTGGTAAATTCTACATCATTTGTAAATGTTCAAATAAACTATTGTTTTATGTGATACTATCCCTTTTATTTGACTCGCTGACTATTATATGCAGATCAGAAGCAAACATAATATATCACAGGAACAGGTAATGAAAACAGACAGGCCAAATAAAGACATTACTATTTGAGAGTGCTGCCAGGTCCGCTTGCCTACCTACCCCTTTAGTCCTTTAGGTGCCAGTTGTTTTTTCCCCATTATCCCCCCTCTTTTTTGCTCCATAAGGACAGGTGCTAAGCACACCATTTGTTCTCCAGGATTTGGATAAATAAACTGCCTGGTACCATGGAGTGTTCTATTTACATTTATATGACTAAATTAGGTACATTTTGATAAATGTTCAGTTTTGAATAGTTGAGTGATAGACATACATAGATGTAAGTGTTTTTCTTGTACATGAATAACAAAAAGAATTCCCTGCATATAAGTATTACAAACACAACCAATAGAATTTTCTATGTATACATTTTATAAATGTTCTAACACATAAGTAATATAAATTCAATAAGGCTTGCCACTCAGCCAGGATTTTGTTTTGGAAGAAAAGGTGACAATAACAGAAGCGACAGCAAGCAATGGTTTAATTCAGACCCCAATTTACTGAAAGACTCAAGTTTAACCCCTACACAATGCTAGTACATTCTATGCCGTCCTATTTTTTTGGTACCAAAAGATGCTAGACTGCATAGAACGTCATTCAGTTAACAGCTCATTCATCGGGGTCCCCACTGTCAGATGAGGCCACTCATCTGAGGACGCTCAAAGTCCTGACACCTCATCGCGGATCCCTGAGATTAGCTGTGCTTGGATCCCACTGCAGGGATTTGCAGCTGGATCTCACATGTCAGATGAGGCCACTTTGAGTGGCCAACGCTACATTTTACTAGAGGCGTGCCCATGCCAAGAGATCTTGTTATTTTTTGGCTGAAACTCACAGGGTCTATCAAGACCCTGATCGGATCCCTGCAACTGTGTCCCTTGCTACCGGTCACCTTGTGATCAGGGCCAGGGACAAAAAGTGGCGTTTTGGTGCTTCAAAAAATGGTTAATCGTGCTTATTTACTCTGTATATTGTGTCATATTGGTATTACTTCTGTAAATAAATAGTGCAATTAATTTAGCAACCTTTTCACCACAGGTGTTCCAATTTGGAATGCTGTGGTCTGTTGACTTGTAATAGATCTAAGTGTCCTTTGCACCTACATGGGCAGATTACAATCACAAAGTTTAGGGGGCATAGCAAAAATGGCACCCAGGGCGGAACCCATGTTTCTCTTCCCCCATTCATTTTTTGCAGCACTGAGCAATATATTTTCGGCTCCATGGATTAGCAGTTAGTCACCCTTTAGGGCTGGCTGAGTGTCTTGGAAAATTATAATTAATAACAGCCCAATGGCTAAAGGATAGAACAAAAGATTAAGAACATAATCCCTGGCTATAAATGTTGCCAGGTCGTTTGTGGGTACATTAGGCCTAATCTGAGCAACAGAATACTTTAGTATTATAAAAATTAATAATTAAAAATGGTAAATTATATCTTATGTAGATGTAGTATTCTACCATAGATTGTTTCCCTTGCTTAGCAAACTCACCAGGATTGTCCCTGCACAGTGTATAGTTAAAGTGCTGAGATGACATGCTTATTTCACCTTTACTCACCTCATATCACCTGCAATTCACCTTTTAATGAATAGCTCCCAGTATGTAGGGACAAACCTGGTGTTTCCCCCACCAAGCAACTCACATTTTAATAAATAGTCCACTAGACAATACTGCTCTTGATTTATAGGCTTGAAAGGTGGCAAAGTTCATTCAGCTTTTCGCTAAGTGTTATCAAGCGACATCTGTCTGTGGTTATAAAGTTCACGAAATCAAGGCAGTACATATGTTGATATTAACTTCCGTGAGCAGTTTCCAGTAATCACACTTTGCAGTTTCTCACATGTCCAGGTGAGTCAGTGAGCAAGGCTGAGAGAAGTGTCAGGGGCAGGGCCAGACCTGGGATTCCAGTTTGACAACTTTCTCTCCTGCTCCTCTTTGTGAAACAGAAGTGTTGTCACAGTGTAAGAGACTGACATGCTAAAACACTGAAACACAGTCAAGCGGTCCCGATTAAAGGCTAACACACTCTTGTCACCTGCATCTTTGGAATTACTGATCTGAGAAGACGGGATAATTTTGAAATATCCAAGGCACAGAAACAAAATCAGTATGGTGAGTTTCAGTGGTTGTTGAGTATCAGACAAATGGATTTGGTTTACACTCTCCCATTTGACTGCTATGACTATAGCTTCTATCTGGGCAGAATCTCTGAAAGTCTGGGATTCTAGATAAGAAGATGTTGCTTCATGTGTGACCACATTGGTCTAGACTAGAGGCTTATGAAATCAAAAGGCAATATTCAAGTCATTCAAACCAAATGCTCATATGGAATTGTATAATTGAGATATTTTTGGAAAATGTACTTAATAGGACTTAATTCAATGCTACCCTTTCAGATGTGTTTTTGAAGGGTATCATCACTTGGAATCCTTTGTTTGCTGGACAGTCTACTTTAACTAAATAGTCTATTTTAACTAAGGGTATTATGGGACATGTATACCACAGAGCATCAAAACTGTTGCTCTGCATTGTAGGGTGTGTTATGTTGTTTTCAAGCTTTCAAGCTTCTCAACATCTTAAGTGTTCAAGCTCTTTTATTCTCCATCCCTTGAGCACAGGTGTATATAATAAGTGTACCAGTCCTTCTGATAAAGTTTAATGTGCTAATAAAGAAACTTTTGAGACCATCATTGATGGGGGATATATCAGAACTAACATGTAGGAAGTCTTGGGGGATTTAAGAAGGACGTGCAGACACAACTGTTGAGACAGAAAATTCACTGTGATCTATATATATATATATATATATATATATATATATATATATATATATATATATACTGTGATGTATATAACCTCGATTGCTTTTGGTTTCTCCTGACACATCTAATGCCTGAAATTCTGACAATACTGCATCTTTTATTTTATTTTTAAATAAGTATGTTACGTTAAAGCGAGGACCTGCGCAAGCAGTGCAAAATCCAGACTTTTGTCGGGAATTGCATAATATATTGGAGCACACAGAGATTGCGGCATTAATAGATGCAATCTATACGTGCACCACCTTAAGAAAAAAATATATAAGCCAATCACTACAACTTTATCACACTTTATAAACACTTGTACAAGATGAATGGAAGACTTGTTTCCAAGTTTTTCCAACTTTGCTACTTTGCCCTTACGTTTGAAATTCCTTTATCAATTTTTTTGTCTGTTTCATTTACTGGTTGTCATTTTTTCACATTAGAACATGTTGAGTCAGTAGATTTTCTGTGAATCTGACCATTCACCTTTGATTACTTACCATTGCTGAACTTTTTCGCTGACTGACAACTGTGTTAATTGAAAGGGGCCATGTTTGTTGTTATGCATCATGTTTAAATTTGCTTTAAACTCATGAAGGTCAGTTCTCTGCTAAGTGTGGAGTAATCAGCAAATCCTTTTGTTTCCATTCTAACTGAAACATAGAATGTGTTGACAGATAAGAACCATTCAGTCCATCTAATCTGCCCAAATTTCTAAACACTTTTATTAGTTCCCAGTTCCTTATCTTATAGCTAGGATAGCCTTGTGCCTTTCCCATGCATGCTTAAACTCCTTGACTGTGTTTACCTCTACCACTTCCGCTGGAAGGCTATTCCAGACATCCACTACCCTCTGAGTAAAGATATTACTTTTAAATCGTTGCCCCTCTAATTTAAGACTATGTCCTCTAGTTGTGGCAGTTTTTCTTCTTTTAAATATACTTTCCTAATGTACTGTGTTGATACAAAATCCAGAATATAATACTGTTTCTGCCTGGTTTTTATCCAGGGACCTTTAAAGAAAACATGATAACCACTACAGAAACCAACTTCATTGCTCCACCATTGTTACATTTTTATAAATAACCCTACTGCTGGCAGTGAAGCATGTCATGCTTTTACACTTGTTTTAAATCAGCAATTTGATTTCTGTTTTAAAGATATGATTTCTAGTTCCTTGCTCCAGCCTTTGATTCCCTTAATGGGTTTCCCTGTCCTTTATTAAGACTATCTTTAATGGGACAGTTCCTACAGAGTTAGAAAAAAATATTTTTAGGTAAATACTGGATCTTGCATATAAAGAAATGTATTTTTATAGTATTTCTCCCCTCCACACTTTTATATGTACTAAAAACTGCAAATGAAGTGCAGTAGATGTAGTTGCACACCTAAAAATAATACATTTATTTGAGGTATTGATGTTAATTTCCCAAAATAGCAAGTTATACTGAATTCTTCAACATTAATTATTACAAAACAGACTTTTAAAAAGTCAGAAATGCATATTTGTCTTTCCAGGTTTTAAGATAATCTTATATTATACTGGAAAAGTGAGTTCCCCAAATAATAATACACCAGGAAGGGTGCATCCAGCTATTCAATTATGTTCTGAGGATATTACTTTTGCCCAATTTAATGGTACTCCTATTATATACTGCAGAAGGATGAACAGAAATTAAACCTACAACCCAAAGTGTTCTTCTACAGCTAATGCATTAGCCCACTGAGCTAGGTCACAGGCTATAATATAAGATTATACTTTTTGCATTGAGGTTTGTAAATCTAATTAAGAGACAATGGCTATTATAGTCGGTTTAGCACTGGTGACATATACTATATGGCACACTCATGTACACTGTTGAACCACAGACCTTAATAAAATGTTATTGGACAAACTGAAAATTGTGCAATACAGAAGTATGTTAATTTTAATATTTCTAACAATATTTACATAGTAACAATGACACAAGAAGCTCTTAAAGCTTAAAGGATCTCCATCACCTAAATCTAATTTAGACTGTGCATGTAGAAAATGAATAATTATCAGTATATGAGTGTTAGCAGAATTGCAAGCAAATACATAAATTAAGAGAACATATGTTGTAAACATGTCTCCAGTTTATGACATCACCTGTGGATTTACATGCAAATTACACATTTTACATGGAAAGTTAGTTTATTTGTATGAAATTAATGTGAGGACATAACATACCACCCAAATGTCCCATTTCTGGCGGAACAGTCCCAATTTTGGGGGTCTGTCCCGGCATTTTTCTACCTTTTCGGGACAGAAGTGGCGGAATTAAAACCCATAAAACCACACTATAGGGGGATTCTACCATCTGGGACACAGGAGAAGAAGCGCTGCGCATGTGCAACGCCATAGATCTCGGCATCCCGAATCGCTGGGGTGAAATGTTGGGAGGTATGTTATACACATTCAAAGCATAAACAGTGTTTAGGTGAGTCCCTTTTAAAGGACCCCTCTAGTCTGAAAAAAAAATGAATATTAACACTGATGTTTTCAAACTTACCTCCTGGGAGTGAATTAGTGATGTCCTATAGAGACGCATGAGGCTATCACTGCACATGTGCAGCATCATAATGAAGTTCTTGCCTCACATGATCAGTGCAAGAGTATCCCGTTCATTTAGAGCTGGGGTGTCCAAGTTTTTTCTAAAGTGGGCCACATAATCAGAAATGCATAAGGCAGATAACACGCTTAAGGGTCTACTCAATAAACAGGGAATTGAGATTGGAATTTCAAGCTTAAGGCCGAAATAGCTGAGTTGCAAAGATTCTCCCATTCAGCTTTTCCACCTCGTCTACTTTGGCCTGCAATTCTCTTTTTCATTGAGTAGACCCTTTAGTGCTTGTGTGTGTGTGTAATTTGTTAAGTAATTCCACAAAATATTCAACTAGTTTACTTTATTGATATATTGTGCCACTCTAGACAAAACAAATGAAAACACCTTTGTTTGCTGTGAACAGAGAACAGCATATGGTTGTTTCACAGGCATTAAAGGGATACTACCAGATTTTTTTATTATTCTGTTATTCAACTTTAAATAGAAACTAAACCCTAATTTATTCTATTAATGAAGACTTCCGCGTCACAACCCGGTAGTGCCTTTTTGGCGCGTCGGGCACAGACTCACAAAATTTGTGCTTTTTACATTGGCATATACACCAACAATTCCACTATTTGGCGCTATCGGCTTGGTCGCCATCTCTATACATAACCCCCATAGTAATTTTTCTATATAAAAGTGCTGAAAAGGTTTTAGTCCTGATAGCGTGACATAGTTATTGGCTGGAGCAAACAGGTTTCAGACTGTGTGAGTTTCATTACAAATGACTTACCTTTAACGTCTTGCCAAGAACAGCCATTCAAATGTCACCTGTAAACTACTGAAAACAATAGTCTTATCTCTAATCTTTTTGAACATAATGAGTCACCTACTCTCCCCCCTCCCTCCCGCCACACAATTGGATCTTTTTTTAAATCTATTTAGGCAGAAAGCCATACAATGAAAGCTGGCTCTTCTTTTGTCAGCAAGAGGGAAAGAAATAGAGATCTAAACACAAGAGCAACGTTTTCTTATTATTTTATGAAATCTGATGTAATACTGAACATTTTTTCTTTACAATAATTTAAGTAGGTGAATTAAAAGAAAATAATTGTAATATCCCATTAGACATGTTTATTCATCAAGAAACTGTAAGTGCATTGTTGGTGCAGTGTCATAGTGAGGCCTGCTTAAATTGACCTAATCTGTGTATAAAAACCTGAAGTATATATTTTAATATATGAATAATAACTTTAGATGGTCACATTATGAACACCTAGTCAAAGGACATTGTTATTGAACCTTATTTGTGGGATCATTCCTCTAATTTCTATCCTGTTTCCCAACAGATTACAATTGCAAAATGCTATTTATTGATCATTAGCCATGACTACTAGACTTTATTAAGTCCAGGTTAAAACCATATCATTTTATAAATTGCATATTTATTGGGTTATAGGATTTAATCTTCTACTATAGTAGAAGTTTTTAAAAAATGGTTTAGTCTTTGTAAAAGTGATGTGTACAAATACATGTGGTTTGCATTCAGCTATGCCCCGCTGACTCTTTATGCATGCACTCACTAACGAAGATCAAGGGCCTATTGCTTGTATCAGTAAGGATCTGATGGACCCCGAATGTGTCTCCCTCTAATAGAGAGAACCTCCTTCTTAAATAGAATCAGAGGAAATAATTAGAGTTCCCTGTATTGATAACCTATAAAAACGATGAGTGTATTCAAAATGTTTCAGCGCCCCACCAGAATAACAAGTTATGCAAATATATAAGACACCTACACACACTTAAAATATCTGATATCACACGTGAAAAAGATAAATAAATGAACAGATACTTAATATGGGCTTGGTTTCCAAATAATGCATGTATGTGCTCTCATAATGCAAAAAATAAATACAAATATGATAAAACACATGGTATAGTATTTTTCCATATAAATAAAGTGCAAAGTGACATTTTGTGCTCTGGTATGTATAGTCTGTTTCCTTAAAAATCTTAACCCCTCAATGAGTAGAACGGTAATGCCATTTGTTATTCATTTACAGTACACATTATTATTATTATTGCTGGTATGAACCCGTCACAGTACTCCCACAATCTAGTATAGCAGGTATTTTTAGTTTAAAGGGACAACTACACGCTTGTTCTGTACTTACAAATTAGCTCAATTTTTGTGTTAAAACTAGCACTGGGGTGTGGGATCACAAATTGTAAATGTGTACTAGTTTTGAGACACTGCACACCTAGCTCTTTTCCTATTAGCCCATAAAAACAATGGTCTCCCCATGTGCCAAATGACTGGGTCACCTTGCATATTTCACAATAAAGCATGACTCCCAGCCGCTATATGCGGATTGGAGCTCTGTCCAATGAGCTCTACTGCTTTCCCACTTTTCGTAACATAGAGAGAGAGTTCAGCAGGACAGTGGCAATCCTGCACGTATAATCAAATTGCATGTGTTTGTTATCCTCCTTTATAATGTCTAGTTCTTTGCACTACAAAGGTTTTCACACACAAATAGAACTCCAAGGGTTAATTCTGCATCTCCTCATTTTAACTTTTTGCAACAATACACACTCCCCTAGCACATACTTCAAATTCAGTGTTACTCTATTTGGTCAAATTCGTTCTAAACAAACCCTACCACTGCAATGCTGTTGTAGATCAGTTTGGCCACACAGTTTTTCTGCTATTCTTGTCGACACCATCACTGTTAAATAACTGAGAGTCATTCTTACACCACACACCTACCTGTGTTGATGAATTCTGGTAAGTAGAATACACTGCTTTGCTGCTTAAGAAAAAGCAATGCGTTTCTCTATTTTGAATCTGGGATCCTCATTCCATCTGGTTGGTTTCTTTCCTTTTTTCCATCTCCAGTAGGCATCACCTAAGACTAAACACTGAGTTACAAAGGTGATGTTTCTCTGTGACACTAATGATCTGGGATTTGTGTAAATGGTTTCTTAGCAACCTAGCTTTTATGTCCCATTCTTCCCTTTGGGATCTCAATACTCTAAGCTGCCTTCTGGGTATATTAGCTGTTGACTAATTGTGGGGTCTATAGGAAATACAAGTTCAGTGTATTATGAGATTTAGTCATGTTTCCACAGCCTTTGAATAGGATTGTGCGGGCACATTCTAGCATGTAGCTCTCCCTAGGTGACCTTAGGACATGGGAGTTGTATTTCAACACCAATTACCTGTCATCTAGCCCAAACCATACAATATGGCAGGTTAAGGAAACAAATGTGTGTGAGGAAATTCTTCCGTCTTATGCTGAAGATGCTATACAGCTGTTGAGTCCAACTAATAAACACAGATTAAGCCAGAATAATACCAAATTTTTCAAAGGGGTTGGCTGAAACTGTGCCCGGGCATTGATGATCAATTTAATGTGACCTCACCACCTGTTGCTTTGCCATGTATACCAAAAAAGCAGAATGGCGCGAGATAGTGGGTACCTTAGATTCAAAATAAACACAGACAATAATAGTGCAGTATTGTGGAACACCACAATTATAAATATGTAAGTGGTGATAAATACACTCACAAAAATGCAAACAGCAACAAACATGTGCAGGACCTGATAGATGGTAAAAATAATGGCCCCTGCTAAAAACAGACTCACAAGATAAAATTGGACACAGGCAAAAAGTCCAGGACTTGGATAAAACCGTAACCTGAATATGGCAGAAGTAGAAGGCAGGATCAGGGAGAAAAACTGCAGCTGCCGGGGTCTCTGTCTCAATGCGTTTCGCCGGACCTCCAGTCAGGGCTTCCTCAGGAGAAGACGGAAGTCTGGCATTGGAGAAGCACTGAATTTCAAAATAGATTATGCATCAAGAAAATTGATAATTCAATAAAAGGGTCATAATAAGGGAACATATTTACAAATGTCATGATACATAACACAATTCCCAAGTGGATCTACGAGTTGAAAACAATGGGAGGTAAAGGGTTAAATGTTGACCTCGACACCATGTCATTTTACGATTGATGCCAGTCTTTTTTTAGCAGGGGCCTTTATTTTTACCATCTATCAGGTCCTGCACATGTTTGTTGCTGTTTGTATTTTTCAGAGGCTATTAAAAATCCATGAAGAATTCACGCTATTTCCAATGATTATTCTACACGTTGGTTTGTGAGTGTATTTATCACCACTTACATATTTATAATTGTGGTGTTCCACAATACTGCACTATTATTGTCTGTGTTTATTTTCAATCTAAGGTACCCACTATCTCGCGCCATTCTGCTTTTTTGGTATTCATTGTTTGTGAGCATTCTGGAGAGTGCTTCAGAGGGCTGCGTTTGTGTGTAGTATCGCAAGTATTACAATTACGCCAATTTTAGCACTTTGTTTATTTGCACAAATCACTTTGTTTTGGCATGCCATGTATAACAGGTATTCATGTAATTAGAAAGTCATTCCAAAAATTATATATTTATCCAGCACATTACAGTTATACAGCAGTAAAAAGGAATAGGAAAAGGGTTGAATTTGATGGACGGAAGTCTTTTTTTTCCAACCTAAACTACTGTGTAATATATGTAAGACATACAATGTATTTACTGTGGTTTAAGGTTACAAACACTGCGGATTCATTACTATAGAGCAGCCAAGCAGTTTGAGCTCCAAGAAGTTGTAGCTCATGGTGGGAAAGTTGGATTTGTTTCCAAACTTCGTTTGACCATCCAAGACAGGGACGACTGATAGGTATGGGCCAGTGGCAAGTGACCAGCACGATGGACATTTGCTGGACTTTTATGACTGACAATTTAATTATTTTCTAAAGACATTCTCAGACTTTGTCATGGACCTTTAGCCTGTTGACAGAGTCACTCTTCTCTCTATGATAATTTTAGTATATTTTATACTAATTGACAATAAACAATTTCCTTCTTGCTTGTGAAGGCAGACCCCAGTCTATCAGTAATGCCATCCAAATATTATGGAGCTCTAGCAAAAGACCGCTTTTACTTGTGTTACACTAAGAGTTTTGAGTCCATCTTCTATGAAATGACAAAGGAATTGTTTGTTTTTTATCCTTTTTGAGTGGTACAGATAGCTTGATCGGGCCCCACCCTGCTGGCTGGCAGTATTTGCGAGACAAGTCATGAACCATCCTGACTTTTAAACAAGCAGGCTTCATTCCCTAGATCAGAAGATAAAACGTATAACTTTTATTACTCCATTACAAAGATTTAAGTTAATTCTCAAAAAAGTGCATGAACAAACAACAGTGGGAGGCCAGTATTAAACGAACTGTCATTCAGTGACCACGCCTTGTAACTTGTATGGTGGACGGACCCTTATAAGCTAATGTTAGAACAGAAAAGTAGCAATAAAGGGACTCTGTCACCAAAGTTACAACATGAATTAAATCAATCTTCTTGTACTACCTGGAAATTGTTTTTAATAATGTATAATTCTATATTTGTAAGGGGTCATAAATGTGATGTCCACTCCGATATCCCCCATGATTTGCGGCTTTGTATGCTAATATGCAGCCAGTATGCAGATTTTATGAACAACGCAGATTTTATTGCCATGATACTTCAGTTTGTTACAGGCCTTCGTAGGTGGATTGCTGCTATTGAAACAAAATCAGCGCTACTAGACAATGGGGCTCACCTCCTAACCCCTCCAAAAGCAATACAAAAAAGTGCATAGAATACACTTAAGGTGCGCTGTGTTCACAAATCCAAAATGGAACAAAATGTCAAAAACGTGAAATCACACGTGTAACAGATATTATAGTTATGTTGTTCTTCAAATATGATGTCTCTCTTATACATAAAAACAAATGATAAAAACCAAATATAGTGTAGTATATTAGGTAAATATTCAGATAAACACACTTGTGGTGATAGGAATTGCACTCACATGTAACAGACCAAAAATGCTTGCTCAAGTAAGAAAGGCTCCTTCCTTGGATATGAAGCCAGGAAAGGGCTTATCCAGATTTGTTTGCTGGGAACAAAATAGACAAAGGACAAACAACACCATCAACAGATATCCAGAATAACAAATTTAATGGATACGTAGTATCTTACACTGTAAAAAGATGCAGTGTTAAAATACAGTCCAGTACAGCAGATAAAACAATGAATGCAGCTGCTTGGAAGTCCAAAGAAAAATCGTAGGGCAGATACACAAAACGCGTTTCGCTCATAAAAAGCTTCCTCAGGTGGATTGATGTAAGCCTTCAGTATGGCATGTATAATGCGCATGGTTGTCATGATGCACGCAGGAGTCCTATGGATGACCAACCATGCTTCTCCTGGCTATTCCTCACCCGCCTATATTCCTCTAGGCATATGTGTTTCAGTAAATGATTGTGTTTCAACCTACATATTATTTTGATGATCATTGCCACCTAATTAGTATAATTGTTTAATCATAAAGCTGACTGTATGCCTGCAAAAGCCCTGACTTTGTGCAGGTGTACCTAGAAGAAGGCAAAATATTGATTTAGATTCTTAATTCTTTAACATTCTTTATTTGAAGAAACCATTAATACATAAGTCCAAGATTTCAATAGTATACAATATACAAATGATACCATTACATGACAATACAAGAACACATACAGAAAATATTAAAAGGACAGTACATAAGTTCAAGACAACAATAGTACACCATCAACAAATGGTAACATAAATACAAAAACACGCATAAAAAACATTAATAGGACAGTAGAAATAGTTCTTCAATCAATATTTTTATAATTAATTAAGAAAAAATAAAAATAACATAAGCTCGTTGTCTGCTACTCATCAATTTGTTAAATCAACCAGGACAGACAAGGTTATGGGAAATATGATAGGAAAGTAGATAAGAGAGAACATACAACACTTAGGGTAAAAAACAAAAACTAGTAAAATAAAAATAACAAAAAGGGAGAGGAAAAAAAAAAAAGACATATATTACCCTGGGAAAGGAAGATAAAAAGGAAGGTGAATCAGAAAAGTATTAACGGGAATGGGTAAGGATAAGGGGGTATTGATATAATAATATAATAGGGGGACCCAAGGGTGGAGGAACGATTATAAGTTTCGAAAGTTAATATTATGTTATGTAATTTAGTAAACTATAAAGATTTAAGGGAGGGCCAAGGTCCATAATGACCAAATTTTTTGGAATCTGGCTGGAGTATCATGTACATATGCAGTTAAGAGGTCCATGTTTTTTACCTCAATAATCATGTTTTTAACTTCCGTTAACGTAGGCATGTTGGGTTGATTCCACAATTGTGCTATAGCTCTACGAGCTGCCAAAGTAATTTTAGTAATCAGTACATTTTCATGTTTGGTACATATGTCAGCAGGTTTGGACAGTAGGAACAGCTCAGGTTCAAATGGTATTGGCTTAGCTATAACATGGATGAGGAGTTTGTGAATTTGCCCCCAAAAGGCTTAGATTCTTAATTCTTAATCTGTTCACTTTGCATTTTGTTCACTGCTAAAAAATAAATTATTAACATGTCTATTTTTTTATCCATTCTTATCTTATGGTATTTTTTCACACCTGCCTAAAGTAGGCCAGTAAACATTTAGTTTGAGGCCAAAGTTTAGTCAGTAGAGGCAAAAATATGGCCACTATTTTTTTGAAGAAAAGATGGCAACAATTATAAACATGCATTTGGGTCCAACCACTACTTAACCTGTTTCTCAGTTTCCATACTTTGTCTGCCAACATATCTGTCTTACCTGATTATTTGTGTCCCTCTCTGATAATAGGTGACCAAATGAAATTGCACTATGCACCATTAAACAGTTTTTTCTCCTGGGGGCCACATTCTGCTCTGTGTGTGTGTTTGTCTGTATGTAAACATGTTATAGTCACATTGGAATGTACTGCAGTCCCAGACAGGAACAAACTTGCCAAGTGAAAAAAGCCACAATAACAATAACTAAAATGAAGTCAAATACATGTATGAGAAGAAATAATACATAATAAGTGATTCCGTACTTACCCCCCTTACCCCCCTTCGCCCTTACTACTATTTCAGTCTTCTTTTCTTCCTGCGACCTCCACTGCCCCCCGGTACTGAACCCCCCATATTTATGTTTAGAATTGTATATGTTTAGTGTGTTATTTATGTTCTTACTGCTTCATTGACACCATAAAATTTAAGATAACCTAGCTCTACTACATTATGACCCTTGGTGTCCTCTACGTACTGTCTCTACTAGCATACTTATGTTTGTATCGATACATGTATATGTCATTGTAGAATATCTATGTATAGATTGGCTCGCTGATATTACTATTCTTAGACAAATCTGTTATATTATACTGTCTACTTTTTATTGTTTAACGAACTTATGTATCAATTTATTCTTCAAATACTTGTATTTTCATATGCAGTAATAAAAATTTTTTAAAAAATAAGTGATTCCTTCACTTGTACACATAGCCTATGGACATCCAACATACGGACGGCAGCCACATACAGCTCATTTGATAGACAGGTGTGGCTCAACTGACATAACTGTCCATATTTTCATTTTGCCACATAAATGTGTAGTTTTCTTTGAATATACAGTATTTGCTTGAATATAAGACGACCCTGATTATAAGACGACCCCCCAAACTATGGATATTCCTTTAGGAAAAAAACTAAAATCCTGAATATAAGACTACCCTATAGGAAAAAAGATTAACGTGTATATAGTCACATGTAAATTGCTTTTTTCATATTTAATTAAAACTTATGATATAAAAAAAAATGCATTTTTTGTTTTTATTTACCTTTTATGTGCCAATGCTGCCCCTACCCCCCAGACTTAACAATGCTCCCCCAACGATGTCTGTCTCTCTCCCCCACCCTCCCCCCAATGTTGTCTGTCTCTCCACCCCTCCCCCAGCGTTGTCTGTCTCTCTCCCCCAAGTAGTCTGTCTCTCTCCCCCACCCTCCCCCCAATGTTGTCTGTGTCTCTCCCCCTAATGTTGTCTGTGTCTCCCTCCCTCCCCCCAACGTAGCCTCCCTGGTGGCTAGTGGGGGCAGCCGGGGGATGTCTGCACAATATATGCAGACATCCCCTGGCTGCCCATATCTCCCTGGTTTCTAGTGGGGGCAGCTGGGGGATGTCTGCACCATATGTGCAGACATCCCCCGGCTGCCCATATCTCCCTGGTGGCTAGTGGGGGCAGCCGGGGGATGTCTGCATGATACGTGCACACATCCTCCATGCTGCCCAAAACTTCCGTCCATAATAGACGGAAGTGTTGGGCAGCATGAAGGATGTCTGCACTATGCATTTGCTCTGAAAAAAACCTTATCTTATATTCGAGCAAATACGGTAGTTAATTTTAAACTTATTTTGTAACTGATTCTGCGGCCCGCAATGGAAAAAAACTTGGATACCCCTGATTTACATATTTCCTGTATTTGTAACACAGAGAATTGCCTTTACTTGGAATTTGTAGGCTATTTATTGGCACTATGGATTATTTCTGTGTATATGGACCTGACCTTTTTTCTACCTATTTCCACAGAGTACTGGCGTGGAGGGAACCGATATTGCATCACCTTTGAACAGATCAGGTGAGCTCTACTGATGACTTAAATCAAAGGCAGTAATAACAAAGCACCTTTTGTCTACAGGCTCTACAAGGGTGTGAGTCTGTCATCTGTTTGTTGTCTTGTTTTCATACAATTGGTCAATTCAACTGTAATTGTTCATCGATTAGTGTAGTATTCTATGCAGAACACACTGAATAACAATGAAAACACTTGTGATGTAGTTTGTTGGCGCTAGATGAGAAACTACGTTGTATGTTTTTCACGTAGCACCGGTGTCGAACTTACTTTAGGCCTTAGGGGCATCAAACACTGACGGATAAAATGTCAATCATTTTAGCTCTGATACATGCTCTTGTATCAAGTACCAGAAATTCAGTCCAGTTTGTGGTCTGGGAAGGCATGGAATTTGACATCCCTGGCTTCAGGTATATGTGAATTTATGAGAGAGAAAGGGTCCTATTTTAAAATGGTCCTATTTTTTTTTTTTTACTTCTCTGATAGAAGCAAAAGTTAAAAAACCCTGTGTCAGTTGTACGGAGTACACACAGGATTTACTCTCTGCTCTGCCTCTCAACGGAGACAAAGCTGATCTATAATGCTGGTGTGGACTAACCATATCTGCACACATTCAGCCAATCATGGAGTTAGTGGGGGACCATTTTTGTGTGTGTGTGCGTGTGTGTGCTTCAATGTTTAGTGGCTCTTTAAATGAGGTGTACTGTTCGATGAGATGTTCACACCCAAATAACATTGCTACAATTAATATTTAAGAAGGTGAAATTCGATTGACCTAGAGGAGAATCTAATTGAACAGGTTTACGTGACCTACCGTTATAAACTCTACTAATCTTAGTGTATTTCATATTTGTGCTAACCTCATTCTTGATGGGATTAGCAAGATCTAGGAAGTTGAGGTGACCTTGGGACACTTGACATTCTTATGACAGAGATGAGCTGTTTGTGAAAATGAAGGTTCATTCCAGAAAAAGATTTTTATTTTTTTCAATCCTACCTCAACAAACTGGTAGGATTGAGTCATCATTTGTTGGGAACAAATAAAAGAGGAGGGGAAAAAACACCAGTGGCTGTCAATCAAGGAACAGGTGCAGGGCTTTTTACCTGCTTGAAGCATTACAATAATAACAGAATAATGTATGTGTATCAGTTGAAGCACTAAGACCTTTCTGAAAGGTTTCTCATCACACTTAATATACACTAGGAGTGAAAAGCTCTGAACTGATTAATCCATTGGACCAGTTTATTTCAGAGGTTAAAATTAGCTTTTATTGACCACAAGCTTTGTGAATCAAGGAAAATGTGGAGATGTTGCATGACAGACTATTTAGTAGTTTGTATGTAGTGGATTATAAAGAGTTAATACTACCCTAAACCACTTTAGAAAGCTACAAAGTCCATGTCTTTTCAAAAATCAAATCTGTCAGAGAGGCATTGGACAAACATGTCTACAGCCATTTTAAAATAGGCCCTGGTTTGGGGTGTATACCAGAACACCCAAAACCTTTTGCAATGGGGTCTTGTTTAAGAAAAAAAAATGTAATAAATATATATTAAAGGCAGATTTCAGCTTTTGTTTGGGGAGTGAGAGAGAACATCCCCTAATGCAATTTTGAAAATAGTAAAATGTGTACTTCAAATTTAACATACACACTACTTCTACCATTATGTAAAATGGAGGAAGCACTGGACACATGCAACAATGTCCCAGAATAAGGCCGTGAAGGACTCTCGTGCAGAAACATTTTGTACATCACCACAAGATCAAAATGTTCTCCTATTCTTATTTAAAGGGACAGTCATTTCACCTTGCTGGGTATACCGCTGTTTGAAATGTTCAAACCTGAGTAACATTGCTAGCAGTAATGTCTAGAAAGGTAAGTTTTAAAGGTACATTTCCAAGATCAGGATATACAGATGAGCCCTGCTATAATGCACCGCTCGGAAACCATGAACTCACAAAGCTATCCAAGCTTTCATTGGTGTGTGTGAGAACATGAATCATATATTGATCAACCTTACACAACCTATAGCTGTGACTGAGCTCAGCATCTACTCCCAGCTGGAGGTGTGTTCCATATGCCATACCTCAACATACCAATCACTGGAGCTCTGTGACATGGCAGCTTGGAATTTTTTAGAGTATCATTCAAAAAGTTTTTTGTTTTTTTTAGCAGACAGAAGTTCCCTTCTGCCTGATTAAATCAATATTATATGTTTAATCCCTTTATTAAAGTTCCATCACAACTTCCTGAATTGTTGATCGTTTAATACTCAGATTCCATTTCTCCGGGAAGAATATTTTTTTTAATGAAGGTTAATTGTATTGACTTGGCAAGCTCTATCATAAAGTAAACTGCACGTGTTTGTTTTAATGCAAGGAATTTATTTATAGAACACATATTAAATGATATGTACAAGAATATCCGTTCATTATACACTGGAAACAAGAAAAGAAAATATTTATAAATGTAATTCTAAAATTTCAATGGATCAGGGATTCAAAAGAGATGTCGTGATCATGTTGACGAGAGAAGAATAGACCAGATGGGAGGACATTGAAATCCGTTTCATTCACAGGGAAAAAATATCTTGTTCACTAAATTATAGAATCCATGAGGTCCATATCTTGTTATACAAAGATATCCTATTTGGATGTTTATTGAAATTAAATATATTTTAGAATATCATTTAATTTTATTCCCATCCATAAAGGAATTCGCCAGTATCTTACGATAAATAACTTAAATGCCAGCAAAATATTGATAAATCCATATTTTGTATAGTGATCTATAAGGGGTAGAATGTTATCACAATCCCACCAGATATGTAGTTGTGTTCCTTCTGCTCTCAAGCATTGGTAAAAGAGATTTGAAAGATTTGGTTGGAACTTACACAGTCATGGAGGAACCAAGTACCATCTGTGACAAATTTAGAGATATAGTGATTGTAGAAATGAATGCAGTAGACTGCCACGATTTACACCACATCTGTAAATATAAGGAGCAGCCAATATCTGTTTTCCGTGAAAACAAGGTAGAAAACGGCACTCCAGGAGCCGGAGATCCAAATGTGAAAAGTGGTTTTATTTGTATCCAATCAAGGTGAATGAAGCACATCAAAAAAATGGAAAAAACACAGTGGCAAAACCTGTAGTCAAAAGGCTTGACGCGTTAAGCGCTTATAGCGATTACTCATAAGCCAAATATCTGTTTTCCACCACTCTGTAGAGGAATTGAGTTAGTAAAGCAGACTCAGAAACTAGATTAGAGAGGAGAACATCTTTTATCCTAAAATATTTAAATATGTCTTGGGAGGATACATTAAATGTTTCTGTAGGTTTGTGACTGCCATTGAACCAGACTTATATTATCCATATATAAAGAGAGAACTGCACTGTAACTAGTCCTATTAACATAATCCCTGCATCTTTTTTTTTATGAATTTGTTATATACAGATGTCATAACTTAAAGATATGGTTTAATTATATTAAGAATAAATATGGCTCAAGGTTATTTAATTTCCATCTTTTAATATTATTCCAGCCTAGTTGTTTTGTTTCTCTTAATTAACCAGATGATAAAATATGAAGGCACACAGGCCTCGTGTATCAGTCGGGATAACCCAGACCATCCCGAATGATCTTTCTATTAAGAACTTCTCAAGGGATTCTGAGTTCTTAGCTCCCCAAACATATGAAGAGAGAAGCAGATCTAGTTCTCTTTATAACACATCAGGCTCTAAAAAGATACCAAATCTTTGGGACAATATATGCTTTAGTAACATTGATCCGTCCTAGCCAAGACACCTCAAGGGCTTTCCAGCTAGAAATCAGCATCTTTAAATCTATAATCAAATCTGAGTAGTTTAATGTTATAATGTGTTTTAAATCTGGGCAGAACTTAACTCCTAGATATATAATGCTATCATTAAATCAGTCCAGCTGAACCTGTTCTCTCAAAGCCTGTGATTTGAGCTTCGGATAGATAAAATGGTATAGCATGAGTCTTAGAGAGATTCAATTTGTAATTAGAAAAACTACTAAATTTGAATAGTTCATTCAAGACTGTTGGCATAGAATATCTGCTCAATAGTTAGAGCATAAATAACGGGTGCTAAATGGCATTTTTCCGCACTTATTTTCTAACCTTATTTTTTCACTTTCCCTTCCCTTTTCCTTTTCATTATCCCACCAACCAATAATTCGGTGAAGTTTAAAATAAATCTAACAAGTACAGATTAGCTACAGATACTATTGTGTTGTGAAGCATCTGTCATATATTGTGATATAAAACAATACATTTCAGTCATATGCTTATATGTATGCAATTTGTGTAAAATAGTATAAAGAATAGTAGTATAGAAAAAAACACCAAATATTAACTATATAAAAAGAAATATGTCTATTATAATATAAAAGTCACCACTTCTGCATTTTTAAGACAGGGCTATTCATATTCTTTCACAACCGATACCAATCCAATTACAACATTCGTTTATAAATTACAACATCAGCAACAAAGGCAAAGTGATAATGGGAAAAATCAACCTCACCACTATACGAAGGCCCAACTAATTTCAAAGAAACAACCCCTCCCCCCCCAAAAAAGGAGCATCTCAGTCAGCAGGGTCTATAACTATGCTTTCAGATTGGCCCTTTCTTCGCTGATGGTTCAGAAACTTATTACAAAACTGCCGCTCTGAACTATCAGCTGTTGTAACGTTCGTGATGAAACATCTGCTCTGAAAGCAAGGCCCAGTACAGTCCCATTCTCATACAGCAATTTATGCTATAGTCTGGGGCAATGTACTACAGGGGATGTAGATTACAGTGAGTGTGAAATTGTAAAGTGTCCACTTTCATTCCATTCCTTTGCGTTCTCTGAGGCCAAAAAAAGCAAATGTAAGATGACGAAAAGGCTTCCAATCCTTCAGCAGGCCTCACGATATTAATTTATTTTTTGTTTGTGCTGGATCCATGCAGATATGAGACTTACAGTACATACAGTTGCAAGAAAAAGTATGTGAACCCTTTGAATGATATGGATTTCTGCACAAATTGGTTATAAAATGTGATCTGATCTTCATCTAAGTCACAACAATAGACAATCACAGTCTGCTTAAACTAATAACACACAATGAATGAAATGTTACCATGTTTTTATTGAACACACCATGTGTGAAGGGAGAGTAGCAGCAGTGCTGAACTTTCTCCATTTATAGACAATTTGTCTTACCGGGGACTGATGAACAGCAAGGCTTTTGGAGATACTTTTATAACCCTTTCCAGCTTTATGCAAGTCAACAATTCTTAATCGTAGGTCGTCTGAGAGCTCTTTTGTGCGAGGCATCATTCACATCAGGCAATGCTTCTTGTGAAAAGCAAACCCAGAACTGGTGTGTGTTTTTATAGGGCAGGGCAGCTGTAACCAACACCTCCAATCTCATCTCATTGATTGGACTCCAGTTGGCTGACACCTCACTCCAATTAGCTCTTGGAGATGTCATTAGTCTAGGGGTTCACATACTTTTTCCACCTGCACTGTGAATGTTTACATGGTGTGTTCAATAAAAACATGGTAACATTTCATTCTTTGTGTGTTATTAGTTTAAGCAGACTGTGATTGTCTATTGTTGTGACTTAGATGAAGATCAGATCACATTTTATGACCAATTTGTGCAGAAACCCATATCATTCCAAAGGGTTCACATACTTTTTCTTGCCACTGTACAGAGTTTTGTGGGGAAGCCCCATTTATAAGAAATATCATTCTCTAAAGGAAAAACCATGGCTCCAATAAAGCTTCTTCTATTTATTCTTATGGCTGCAAATAAATCTGTAAACGTAGCTAAGGAAGCACATTTTCTTCATTTCTTCATTTCTCCAATAAATAGCTCTTTGATTCAGCAACTGTTAAAACCTATAATAACCTCTCTGGGAATTTGAGATTGAGAAAGGTTAAGATGCTTAGTTCGTTAAACTCCCCAAAATAATTTTTAAAGATCATTTTTATTTTTGATATGTAAATTATCAAGTGCCGAGTTCAAGTCTGTATGAGTTATAATGTTTGGAGGTTCAAAAGCATTTGTTTCAAGGACATGATCTGGTAGAAGATTTGGTAGAAGAATCTGAGATAATTGATTGGTTTCTTGGAGAGCGGAAAGAGCTTACAGGCTTAGGTTTTAGTTTATCAGGCTTATTGGGGTTCTTGGGTTTAACCCCTTTAGTAGCCATTTAATGATGAGGCTGAGTGAATAATAAATGTGCAGAAAATGCAGAGTGAATCCTCAGCATATCAGTTGGATGCATCCTCCGAGGGGCTCTTTTGTTGCTGTAAAGCCATTACCTATTTCTCTTTAAGCAGTGTGGGAGTTTAGTTGAGATGGGGATCCTCTGCATACAGGCCTGAATAAGGTTGTTTTTTTCTCTGCGTGCTGTTAATCAGGTTACGTGTTTTCAAACCACCATCTCTTTCACCCCACCGCTCCTCAGGGACTCTACGCAACCCAAACATATGTCGACATCCTCCCTACATCATAACGTCTTAAATAAAAAAAAAATCCCTCTGATTGTCAAGATTTCTACTTTATAGAGCTAAAGTTTGAAACCAATGTGTTCTTTTTCATATATTCTAGAAATAATTTGGTACTATGTTATTCCAGTGTTAATTCCCCCAGCATGTTGTCTAGCATATTAACCTAAAGGTTTCAAACAAAGTCCAATGTCTACCCGGAATCTATAAGTTATATTTTTTCCAACTGTTAACAGGTATCAACATGATTTATTTTAGTGGTAGCTAAGGCAACAGTCTACCCTTGCAAGTTTTACATTTTTGGCATGGGGTAACCTCACCAAAGTTTGCAGGGGGCCTCCAGGAATAGACTCTAGACAATCCCATTCCACTCCTTATGCTTCTTGGCTACTAATTATCAGGAGTGTCCCAGTACACAACATCTGGTGTATAACAGATTTATTGTGGGGTAATGGTGTGCTGGAAGACTTAGATTTAGAAACTTTTACAAGGCAATGTATCTTTAAAAATGTATTTGTTGTTCACAGTTGGAATATCAAGACTGTATGCATAACCTGTGTAATCCTAGTCCCGCCACATAACCATCACAAAACATGCCATGCGTGCTTTCATTTTTTTTAATAAACATACTTTATGTTGTTTGCAACACTACTAGTGTCTATTTTATAAAAGAGATATCTTTTTACCAAACTGTACCTTGTATTTGTTCTTGCTGCTGTCTTCATTCAAACTTTCTTCCTATAAATTATCACACTACAGAAAGATAAGTAATTGTTTACCTTTTTTTTATCTAGTAGCAAATGAGCTAGGAGTCAGACATTGTACTCAAATAAATTATGTCTATAGATCGCTATCAGTAACTGTGATTCATTACAATCAACACCTCATGCTGACCATTTTTATATCAGTTTTTTTATTTTATCTATTTGATAAGTCTCAAACTATGTGTTTATCATATTGTTACATGTGATATATGAATCTATGCATTATATGAGTTTACCTATGCACTTTTGATTAAAGGAACACTACCACTTACATAAGATGTAACTAGATAACCTGGTCATTTAAAACAAACACATATATAAATCATATGCCACTGTCTGTTTGTTTTAATATGATTAAATAAATTGCAAATAAAAAGGAAAAATAAAATGAATGTTTATCTCCTGGCTCCATTTTGTGAATATTTCCCATGATGCAACATCATCCAAAATCTTCCAGCCAGTCTCACTTTACAACTGTGGCCAAAACCTGCATGATGATGTCATAAGATACACCCCTGCTCTCTTACTGCTGCCTGTGTATCATAGTGGGCAGGACTAGGTGGCTGTGTACAACACTTTTGCCTGCCTTCCAACACAAAGAGAGGAGATTGACCTGATCAAACAGGATCATAACTCTGCCCCCTTGTGATGTAATTGTTACATTACCCATTCAGTGTAAGTCTATGATCAGAATTCCGACTTATAGACTGCATTCTGTGTCCCCAGCCCCAAAGTAAGAAATTTGTGCTGTAAAGTCACTAGGGGGTGGCACCCAAAAACAATATATTTCACAAAATGGCACTGCCCAGTCACACATGTTTAGTTACATATTTTATTAAATACAGTCACATGACGAAAACAAAAGACATATCTGAAATCAGCATTACAAATTAAAAAATAAAACCTTTTCATTTCTTGGTGGGAGTGTCCCTTTAACTATTTCTAACAGCATAACTGTATTTTCTGTAATTATTTTTTCTTCAGGTAAAGGGCATATCTTGCACCACTGTGCAAAGAAGGAAAGGGGATACACTGCATTGTACTGAATTGTTGAGAACATACAGCTCAACCAAACATTTAAGAAACAAACAAAATGGTGCTTGAGGAGAGTTTCAAAAGAGTAATGCAATTAAATATCTTCAAATGTTATTGAAAGCTAAATTGACTATAGCTTGACAAGAGAAAAATATTATTAATGGTACTCTGTCAACCTAAACATTGCTTATTCTGTAGAATTAGAGAATACAAAATGCTGAAAAATGATGTGTACATTGTGTTAACAAAATAATTGTAAGTGTCTTTTCTGTCTCATATTGATGACATCACCTGTGGCTTGTTAAACAAATGAACTAATTTTCAATGAGAAATGTGTAATTTGCAACTCAAGAAACACAGAGATGTCATAAGCATATTTAAAACATATATGTCCCTTATTTCTTGCATGCAATTTTACTAACACAATGTATAGATCATTTTTTATATGTTACAGTCACAGAATAAGCCATGTTTAGGTTGATCTCATTAAATTGTTGGGACTATTTTTTCAAAATGTTTTTATTAAAAGAAAATATTCAGGTTATAGATCCACTTGAAGCACTGTGACTTTAACTAAATATTCTCACTATAGTTCCAGCAACTGATGGAAGAACCTCTGGTCCGCCAACTAGAACCCCACAACCAGCAGCACCTGCCACTCGTATCACATCTCCAAATACACGGGCAGGAGGTCCCGCACGTACTCCAAGACCAGCTAATGGTGCTCCAGTTCCTACACGCCCTCCTGTGTTACGGACAGGAGGCCCTGTACGGCCTGCAGGCCCAACTAGGACACCTGGGCCTGTACGAGGAACACCTAGGCCTCCATCATCAGGCGCAGCTCCAGTTGGTTACAGGCACAAGGTCTCCCTCCTCAGAAGATACTGTGTTCCTATTACAACCGTGATACTGGTCTTAGGTTCGCTTGTGGTCATAGGTATTCTAAGTAAGTGCAGACAGTAGAAGTGTGACACAGTAATTCTTAATGTCTGAGCAGGGATAGGCACCCTAGTAGTCTAGCTGTTGTGAACTAGAAGTTTGATGCTGATCAACCAGTCACGCTCCTGGAATTTTAGGCGATATTGTTGGTTGTACAATGGCAGTGAATATGGAAATGTCCATAATATACAATATTTATTCCACTAGGATCCACTGTTTTAGACACACCCCCACATGCTTTTTGGTGTCCATGAAACCGTAATATCAAATATAAGAGAGCATTTCTGCTTAAATTGAGTTACAAGCATTGTAACTATACAATATTATCTTTGAATCTATTTACAATCTCTTGGATCACTGGATCACCAGGTGCTCCTGTATATTTATAAGTTTCACTGAGTGTTTGTGTTTGCTGTGTCCCATTCAAACTATAAAAAAAAATACACATAGTTTACATAAAGCAGTCCCTGCTATCCATTTATCATATCACATGTAGGGTCTCATCCTTGGTGATGTAATATGAAGGGATCCGAAGTCTTGTGTTTACAGAAACACCGACCTCTGCTAATGTAGCATTGTTTATATCTCCAGTGTACGCGTGAGAATCTATGGAAGTTTGTAGTAACAGAAGAGCAAGTGTAAAGTCTGTATGTGTTGCAGCCTTTTACTACATGTCTATGTGCTTACTGAACTTCTAGGTCCCTAAATAGCTGTTCCATTTACATGTATAGAGAACTTCTGTAAAGGAAAAAGGGAGTGGAGTTGTATTTTAAAATATAATTTTTTTTTTTATTAACCATATACCTAGCCCTATTAGCCTGACCATTTAAAATTGCTCTCCATGATGTCCGCCTCCTATTTATTGGGCAGGTTACCCCTACCCCCAGTAAAGAACCATGACAAATGGGTAGCTTGTTTTGGGTATTTTAAAAACATGTGCATTTATAGTCCATGTGCAAAATAATAGAATTGTCCTTTGATGCCTGATTTTTGCAGTTCACTTTAAAAAGCAAGGCTAGATTTCAAAATAAGCTATCTGACCCTCAAACCTTCAACAATCAGCATCCACATTACCCTAAATCCCATTTCTCTGAACACGCCTGCTCTAGTTAGTGTCCTGAGTACACAAAAAATCAGGTTTGTAAACATTTAGCTATGCCATTTCCATATTCTGTTCCATTACTACAGACTTTTAATAGGCTCAACATTTATTTTTATCAGGCATTCAGTTGGTATATAAGAACTAAAAGTTAGACGTTTTGCATACGTATTTGTAACCTATTATTATGATTTAATACATCATGGTTTTACTTTTCATTGCAGTTAAGGTTGTACTTGACAATTACTACTTTTTCTGCGTCAAATCGTTCAAGTTCATCCCTCTGGATAAAAGGTGTGATGGCATTATAGATTGTTTAGGTAGTGAGGATGAAAACCTGTGTGTGCAAAGATCAAACATCACCACAAATGGCATAGGTGAGTATTACAAACTATCCCTTTTTGCCAGCCTGATACAACATTAAGACTCTGTTAATGCTAATATCATGAAGCCTGAAAGAACGATTTATTAAAGTGACTGATTATTTTATGTATCACAGTTAGGATTGCTGAGGAGGGCTCAATCCTGCAAGTGTTTGTGAGATCTACACAAAGATGGAGTTGGGTGTGCTCGGATGGTTTTAATGCCAATTATGCAAAGGCGGTATGTGCAGAGTTCGGATACACCAGGTACGTAAGCAAGCAAACATATCTTAAGACATATCATATTAAGAACAAGTAGTGGAAAGTTTAGGCATCATGACTGTCACGGGAGGGCTACTAGGATGGGTAGCTCCTACCGGAATCAGTTCCACAAGGTACACTCCTCAGTTCCAGGAAAATACAAAACTTCAAATGGGGCTATAATCACTGGTTCCCCGTAAGCAATCCCACAACATAGCGGGTTAGACCGGTCGTGTTGGGTAAAATCAGAAGAACTTTTATTGATACATGAAACAACATATTTAGACAGTCAAACATCTTGATAACAAACAGAGTGAACAAAGGAATATAACGGGATTAAGTTTAATATAGAATAGTGAATGGAGACAGGAGATGGGGGATTACAAATTAACACATTACATAAGGGATAATTGAATTAGGTGCCAAACTGGTTGTCGACCAATAGGAAAGGGGAAAACTGGGAGCGACCAATGGCAGGGGAGGGGCGTGGTTTAGGGCCAGACTTGGCGGCACTGAGGAATTCAAGTCTGCCCTTTAACTGGGAACCAATCAGCACAGCGCCAGCTGGCACTTTAAATGAGCAATCAGTGCTGTGCTGGACATTAAAACATGTTAGACGAAATATGGCTGAACGGTTACACTCCACTAGCCAATCAGAGAACAAGCGATATAATTCGTTTCTATTTCAGCTTTTAAAACGCCAGCCAATCAGCAACGTGCCAACAATTCAAATGCCAGAGACCAGGCTAACCTTTATTGAGGAACTTGGTCTCTGGCTGGTCATCCAAAATACAGTGAACATAGCCCTTTTGACAATGGTACAGGGAAACACACATAACTTGGCCGGAACATAGGCACTGATGAAGAGGTACATTAGCTGGTCACGTGGACTACCTTGAAAATGACCAATAAGTGTTCTTTGTTGTCCTAGTGTTGCAAATGCAATAGTAAAATGGAAAATTACAGGTGCATAGGTGCTAGAAATTATGTCTAAGTATAATGCAATAGTAGTATATGAAGTGCCAAATAATAAAGGGCAACGAATAAATAACATATAAATTGCAAAACCCAGTTTTGATATAAAGTGCATCAAAAGACTCACGTAAAGTATACACAGTGCTTCAAAAGTGCATAGGTAAACTCATATAATGCATAGATTCATGTCACATGCAACAATATGATAAACACAACGTTTGAGACTTATCAAATAGATGAACTAAATCCAGAATATTTTATTCACAGACTTAAAAAATTATTTGTATCTTTTATGATTGCAGTAGAATCACTGGCAATATAGTGGCATTAGTCAGCACAATGTTGCTATTAATTTATTCCTAAGTAGCTTTCACATGTATGAAGCATGTGCAATAAGCTAACCAAAGATGACCTATATTTATAAGTAGGAGAACACCAGGTTAGGTGCATCCTGCTCACACAGGTTTAGAAGGCAATTAGATTACACTTACACGCAAGAGATAATAAAATGTCATGCCTGCAATCTGTGTGAAGATCTTCAGCATACTTTATTTTTTAGTCTTATGACTGGTCCTAAAGAGGAAGACACTCATATGTGTCATCAGTGGGGTTGGCATCTTCAGGATTTTACCAGTCACTGTAAAAATGTTTTATTTGACACTAATAATAGACCTACACAAGTAGAAACATGACCAGCATTCTTTTTTTTTTTTGTTCTGAAATGTTGTAATCCTAGTCGCTAACTTTCATTTAATCAAATGTCTAGTCTAATTTACAATGACTTTAAATATATGGCACATTTGGGGGCAAGTTGTGTTTTTCAGAGTGCGTTGTTGGGACATTGCAGTAGTGTCTTTCTCCCTAGGTGAGAGGTGTCCCATCCAATCCCAGTAACTCCTGCCATAATTGTGTTTGGAATATATATATATAAGACATGCCTGTGCTCATATAAATTAATTTAAAAAGCTAAGCTTAGCACATTTCCTTGTTCGTACCACACTTGCCACATGATAATTTCAGGGAGTCTTGGCATACATCTGAGATTTCAAAACCCCACGATGCACTTTACTCTTAAATCTGCAATAGAAAGGTCACGTTGATTGGTGTGGCAAGTACTATCCTGTACTGTATAAAAGTTTGCTTTCTTTCTGTTCCAGAAAAGGTTCATAATCTTACCTGACATAATCTGTGATTCCGTAAAAAAATATATAATTTTTTTCAGTTCTGTTCTTGTAATTTACTGAAAGACTCCTTCTCAGATAAAGGGAGTTTATCTTTACAAACATGTCATGTCTTCTTAGTCAGTACCTTCTGTTGTTTGTTTGCACCACACCCTGTTTAATGAAAGAATATAACCCTTCCTATCTCCTAAAGACTTCATACAAAAGTGTAAAGAATTAGTTACTTTGCTATAACAACATTCCTATCTCCCCAAGCCCTCCTTCTCCCCAAGCCCACCTTCTCCCCAAGCCCACCTTCTCCCTAAGCCCACCTTCTCCGCAAGCCCACCTTCTTCATAATCCCTCCTTCTGCGCAATCTCTCGTTCTCCTCCAAGCCCACCTTCTCCCCAAGCCCACCTTTTCCGCAATCTCTCTTTCTCCTCCAAGCCTACCTTCTCCCAAGCCCACCTTTTCCGCAATCTCTCTTTCTCCTCCACGCCCACCTTCTCTTCAAGCCCACCTTTTCCACAATCTCTCTTTCTCCTCCACGCTCACCTTCTCTTCAAGCCCACCTTTTCCGCAATCTCTCTTTCTCCTCCACGCCCACCTTCTCTCCAAGCCCTCCTTCTCCACAATCTCTCCTCCTCCAATCCCACCTATACTACTTTTGTGTTAACTAAAATAGTGTGCATTTGCTATATGTAGTAAATGTAGACTGTCTGCCTTGGTTTACACACCCATATGTGACTTCTGATTTCTTTTCTCTTTCAGTGACCCTGTTTATACATCTGTGCCGCTCTCAGACTTGGCAAATCCATCTGCCTTTCCATTCAGTAATGTTCAGCTGCTGGGTACCAGTGGAATTGAAGCGATTTCTGCTCCAGGGTATGTGCTCACCAAATGCAATACAACTTTGGAGCACTGCTTGTTATCTTCAAGCATCCAACATGTATGGGGGCTTACCTTATGGGGGATTTAATGAGGGGGCATAATGAAATGAGGTGCTGGGACTGAGGTCATGATCTAAATCAGAGCACCCCATAGATTACTTTCTGCTAGTCCTAATGGATATCTGGCTGTGGATAGTCCAATAATAAGGTGATTCTGATTATCTGTGATAATAAAACAGAAAAGTCCACATGAGTGAAAAGAAGGTACCATTCCTTACAAAAAAAGTGACGTTAAAGGCCGGTTACTGACAGTATATCTGGCATAAGTGCACACATTCAGTTGACACACCTGAATTCCTGGATCAAATTAAGAATAGGCAGAGGTGTGCTGTTATATCATGAATGCCCATTTATATAGACTAAATGATATTTTATTTATAGGAGCTAAGCTGAAAATGTATTTTTTCGAAACCACCTTGGATGAACATACTTGGAATAGTAGCAGTGACAGGACTGCACGGGCACAATGGGCCAATTGGTTCCTATCTGTCATTCTCCCAAATGTCACTATTGAGCACCATTTAGACTGTATGCATGCATATTTCTGACATATTGTGTTTTTGTGATCTCTTGTAGGGGGTTCTGTCCTTCTCGCTCAATTGTGTCCCTCAGATGTATAGGTGAGTCTAAATCCTGAACTGCTAATGGACAAGAAAAAAAACTGCAGTTGATCTCCTGAATGATGACCATGAAATATATAGTTTACCTTAGGCTGGCTTACCTGCGCTAATAGAAAGTATCCGGAAATTACCAAACGGAGTGGCCTAGTTTCCACAAGACAAATTGAGACTTTTCTTCATTATCTACCACTCTTGAAATTACCCTTCTTTTATCTGAACCTTAAAGGGTTACTTAAATATATTGTTTGTACTGTGAATGTAGAGTTAGTAGTGTTAACAAAATTGCAAGCAAATGCTTAACGTAAGAGAAAAATATATTTAAAATGTGTAGTACACCACCTGTGCCATAACCTCTTCACAGCACGGTGCTTTGGTCCTTCAGGTGTCCTCTTTTTCAGAGAGATCAGGAGGCAGGGACACATGGGCAGAGATCCTATCAAGGTCTTTACAGACCCTGTAAGGCCCCTGCAGAAATACCATGAGACTTTGCATCACGTGTGACCTCGCAAAGTCGTGGCCAAACCCGGAAGTTTGGCCAAGTTGCAATTTATTGAGCCGGTGCTCACTTTGATTGTGGCCTAGATTTTCCATGTCCTCTCCAAGTAGCCTAATCTGATAGAAAGAATCCACATGCAGCGGGATCTGTAGCACAGCTCACTGAGGGGGCTGCAATGAGATGTAGTAGTCAGGGCATTCAATATACTATGCACTGTAAATTAGGACTGCATAATGTCCTACATGCGGGAAGGGGTTAATATGCAGATTACTGATTTCCATTAAAAAAGTATTTAAGCCACAGGTGATGTCATGAATAGTAGACACAGACCCATTTAAAACACATTCTTCACCTAATTTGCGTATTTACAACAATTCTTTTAACACTACATTCACATTATAAAAATGTTAAGGTGATAGAGTTGCTTTAACCATTTCACCTCTCATTTTAAGGAATACCTACATATAGCATGTACCAGGCAAACAAAAAGTTATGGGGGAAAAACAACAACCGATTTAAAAAATCCATCATTATATGATAGTCAATAATGGGTGGTGCTATTTGAGCCCATACAAACTGGCAAACTAGGCATCAATATGCCACTGGGTGGCAGTGTTGTTGCACTAATAATCCATTTAATTTACACCTAGCCTTGCAACTTCCTATAAACTGATGCCACTAGTGGAAAAGAAATACCTAAAAGCCTTTTACCAGCAGACTAGCTTGGCACTCTGCTCAACCAGTTAAACACAGATAAAGTTAATCCCCTTTCATATGGGGTACAAAAAAACTAAATAATGGAGATTATTTACTAAAAGGTGAGAGAGTTACAGACAAGTTGAACAGTTCATCTCACCAATTTAGCTATACATTGTGCAAAGACAAACCTGGCGAGTTTGCTTAGCAGGGGAAACACACCACGTTTGTCCCTGCATAATATATAGCTAAATCTGTGTAATATAATATCACCTCAACTCACCTACAACTAGAGTTGCCACCTGGCCGATATTTTACCTTCAGGCCAATGTTAAGTCTATGGAGACAAAAGCAAGGCCGGTATTTTTCTGAAGAAAAGGTGGCAACCCTACCTGCAACTCACCTTTTAGTGAATTTACCCCTATATGCCAAGTATTTGTAATGTTGTCAGAATTGGCCCACCTGCCACCAGTTTCATGTGCTTCACTTTGTTCTGTTGGAAACCTGAATTAACGCTGCACCCTTGTTATACAGGCAGCGCTCCCCACCAGCTGATTACATGTCTGAGCTTCACCAATATCTCTAATTACCTCCAACTCCAAAAACATAGCATTGCATCCAAAAACAGGAGCTCACTTTGCATATAAGTAGCCAAATAAAGAAAACGGGGTGCACAATAGGGGCTATGCATGAAAGTCATTTTGGGGGGATAAATTCAAAATGTGATCTAACCATCAGGAACATTTCATTGGTTTCCATGGTGACTGGACCACTTTAAGAAACTGACATTTATACATAATCCTTATTGTTCTGACACAAGCTCCTTTAAGGAAGCAAGAGTTAAAAATAAAAGTTTAGTTATACTTAAAGTATAAGGTCAAGCTTGTCTACTGCCTAAAGCTGAACAATATACTGTATATTTATTTATCAGAACTCGCTAAGTAACATTGTTTATATCCCTTCTGTATCTCTTTGTTACTTTTTCTTCTTCACTCTTGTCATATGTCACAGTGTTTCCTTTTTTCCCCAACTAGCATGTGGCGTCAGTCGAAAACAGGACAGAATTATTGGCGGCACAGATACTGCCATTGAGAACTGGCCTTGGCAAGCCAGTCTCCAATTCATGGGACAGCATGTTTGTGGCGGTAGTATCATAAACTCTCGCTGGATCCTCACTGCGGCACATTGCTTTAAGTAAGTCTGAGTGCTGCACAAAGGGAGTTTGCTAAATCACCTCATTGCATATGCAGGACTTTACCCTGCATCCCAGAACATACCCCATCAACCACATTGCACAGGACTAACCAATGCACCCCAGGTTATGTCCCATCACCCACATTACATATCCAGGACATACCCCTACACCGCATAACATGCCACATCACCCACATTGCATTTCCAGAACTTACCCTTGCACCACAGGACATGCCCCAACACCCACATTGAACATCCAGGACTTACACCTGCACCAATGTCCAGCAGCACCCTGGTGTCTATTGGAGGCAGCAGGAAGTCTGTGAAGCAGCAAAGACATTCCCCTGCTGCTTCTTGTGCTGCCAGCTCTTTTCGGAAATCTGAGCGTGGCAGGTCCCACAGGCATGCCCGAGGGCTCCATATCTGTGTAAGATGTCACATCTTACCTAGAGCTCTGTAACCCTGCATGGGATTCACCAGCAGACACAGATCATTGGCTTAAATATAAGTTTGTTTGTTTTCCCCGCAGCTGCACCTGTCATCCCCCTCACTCACTTGGTCCCCCTTTCAATCTACAGTCTGTGGCATCAAGCTGGCTGTCACTCTGTCTGTCATTCTCCATGCTCCCCAGGGATGGTGTGCCCCCTTCTTTCTGTTTTTTTTAACCTTGCTTCAATGGTTTACCCTTTTCTGTGTGGGGTCTAGGGGATCAAACTGTTGGTAAAGGCCAATGTCAAAGACAAAATTGAAAGAAAAGAAAATTGGCCGCCAGGGGGCATCCCCCAGCCTCCCACAGACAGGCCCAGAATGCTTAACAAACTCTTCCTAGGATCTGCCGTTCAGGAGCAGAAAAGGCAAAGTTTCAGCTCACAGAGGGCTGCATGGGATGGGAATATCGAGTAGCTATTGTACTATAGAACAGGTGATTTTAAGTCCTGTCTGTTCTCCCTGAAATGCAGCTCCCCCACCTCGTTTTGTTTCCAGTGCAATGTCTTGGAAGTTATTCTATATAATTTGCCCGCTGCTGTTTTTCAAGATGGACCTGAATGTTGCATTAATTGAACTTGAAAGTCTACTCAATAAAGAGAGAATTGCAGGGAATTAAGACTGGAGTTTAAAACTTAAGGCCAAAGTAGCTGATTCTACCTCTAAGCTGCATTTGAGGATTTTTCCAACGCGGCTACTTTGGTAATGTTACCAAAAGGCAAAGTCAGACATCAAGAGGGATTATAATCTGATTTTTGGGGTTTGATTATTTTCATACAAGTATAGACGAATGTAAAACTAAAAAATGTCTTGGACTGAACCTATTTCCATCTCTATTGTAGAGGGCAGGCACAGGTTGACCGATGGCGGATCCAGTATGGGATGGCGAAGCTTACATTTACATTCGGCTCTCCTGTGGACAAGATATTTATTCCTGGCCAATATATCAACGATGTAAAACAATACGACATAGCGCTGATGAAACTCAAGAGTGATATCAGTTTCTCAGGTAATAATCAGAACTGCTTTTGTATTTGCAAGTTTTGACTATAGGTCTCTCTTTACACTGCTACATTACTCAAATTTAGTTCCTCTCTGCTATTGCTCTTGTGATCTATTGTTCATTCAGTCAACCCCGCATAGACTTACATATAAACATATGCTGATTGTAAAAAGTCCTGGCAAGTGATGTCTTTCCTTGGGCTAGCTCGGTGGTCTAATGCATCATATGGAGAATTTAATCTGTTCAAACCTATGGGTTACAGGTTCAGTTCTTGACAGGGTGGACTCAGTCCTTAAGACATATATAAAATGAGTACCAATAAACAGTGAAGCACAGCGCTGTATTTAGCACGAGGCAAAATAGGCAAGTGTCTAGGGCGGCACTTGTCTTGTATGCCTTTAAGAGGCGGCGCAAAAAAAAACGCGCCCCCCCTTTAAGAAAAACAAAACAAAAACATTGGTTGCCAGCAGAGACCTCTGTGCTGCCTGTTCCGCTCCTTGTGCAGTATGACAGGGAAGTGCTTGACAGGTCATGTGACTGACGCTCTGATTTCAGACACGTGTCGTGTCACATGAACTCTCTGCACACACCGCGGGGGAGAGGAACAACTAGCGACAAGGGTAAGTCCTGGGGTAATGGGGACATGTATTGAGGTTGATGTGGGGATGAATTCAGGGCCATCCTAGTATTGAAGAGGATAAACAGACCCTCTGCAGTGCTATTCTTGCATGCACAAAGTCTGCACTGGTATTGCTGCCATTCATGTGCATTGTAATGCACTCTATACAAGAGCCTAAACAAAAAAAAACAAAAAAAAGTGTACTGAACCCAGCAATTCCAGAATATGGCCTGGGAGCCATGTGTGTTTTGTGGTATGATATGCTTTCACTGCTAAATGACATGTTTTTGTGATGTGCCTGCACTCGGGTATGATGTGCCATTAGGGTTGCCACCTTTTCTTCAAAATAATACCGGCCTTGGTACTGTCTCCATAGACTTAACATTGGCCTGATGCCAATTTTTTTACTGGCCTGCCTATGTGCCATTGATATTATACCATATTACTTGTGAAATGTAATATATGTGATAAACTTGTGATATGGTATAATGTGCTGGAGAAGTGGTGTAATACTATACTAAATCACACCTTACCATTATCATGCAAGTATAAATATGTGTGTGTAAATATCTAATTATATGATTTGAGGCTGTTTACACAGAATCATCAGAGCAAACCCTTTCATTGGGCATCTTAGAGAAAGTATTGTTTATAGATCTTTGCTGTTTCACTTGCACTAGCAATGGATGATAGGTGAGGGGGGATGTAAGAGTTCTCCTTGCAGTGATGTCTCAGAGGAGGATCTTTGTGTGACTGGTAGGATTCTGTTGCTAAGAAGCTTCAGTATATACCTTTTTTGTTCATTTGTTTTTATGGGACAGGGAGCAGTAGTTATCTAGCTCTGCACCTCTGTCCAGGTCTATGTTTAAAAACTGTCTTGTACAACGGTCATTGGTTCCAAGAGGTCCATGTATAAAGTGGATATAGAGACAAATCTAGAGGCACTGACTCAAGATGTCAGAGAGGAATTAATTAATTTTTTTTTTGGTTGCTTAACATGTTCCTCTTTTTATTTCTCAGCCCTCATACAGCCCATTTGCCTTCCTGGATATGATAACAACCTGCCTCCATCTTCTAAATTGTGGGTGACCGGCTGGGGTAACACACAGGAGGGAGGAAGTAAGTAGCATTATAATTTTGTTTTATATGGACTTAATGAACTAAATCATGGATAGCTAGAAGAGGCCCCTATTTATTTTAACTCTACCTTATGCATAGCTATGCAGTGGGGGTGGTGTTGACCAGTCCATGGTATATTATTACAACATGGCTACCTTGCAAGGTTCCCATATACTAGTGATATCATATTCCTTATACAGTGACTTTGTAGAAGGTACAGCAGGAGGTCAACCAGTGACACAGATCTCGTTTCTTTAAGTTAGCTCACGAGGGACAGACAGTTACACGTCTGTATAGTTACAGAATAGTTCATAAATATTTTGCACTAACTTGTCACCAAAATTGCTGGTGTTTTTGGCTTGAAAAATTACAGCCCTACACTGGTGTCAAATTGTTTAGGGTCACTTAGAAATGTCCTTGTTTTCCATGAAAACATACATCAAATGAGTGGCAAAGTGAATAGAAAACACAGTTAAGACATTAACAAGGTTACAAATAATAAATTAGATTCTAAAGAAGGCAAGTTTTATTGGTTCTTTAATCAGCACAATAGTTTTCAGCTGTATAATATATATATATATATATATATATATATATATATATATATTGTCCGTGCTTATTTATTGCTCATCACTTTAATTGGTGCCATCCTTCCATTCTATGTCCAATTATTGGCAAGTGGACCAGACGTGGCCCTCAAGGCTTTTTGTGCAGCTTGGCAGAAAAGCCAATAGATATATGGCCCACCATATAAAAAAACTGGTCCATGCTGACGTATGCTATTAAACTTTATAACCCCCATGTAACCTTTCGCTCTCGCTTCAGCTACTCAGAAAATCCTCTTTCTTTATCATAATCGTTCTTTTTTTTTCAGGTGCAGCCAGTACCCTGCAAGAGGTAGCAATTAATTTGATCTCCATGGCACAATGCAACAATGATTATTTTGGCCAAATCCTGCCCTCCATGTTGTGTGCTGGGCGAGAGGCGGGAGGAGCTGACACTTGCCAAGTATGTACTGTATACAACCACTTAATATAACCTAACACATTCATGTGTATGTTTATATTTACTGAGTGCACTCAGGCAGAATGCTAAGCAAATTATCTTGCCCACAACCAAAGAAAAAAGTTTGCTGCTTTTATTCTCTTTTTTATTTCTTATATAATGGGTAAATAAATAGTTAGTTGTTCTTTTCAAATGTTTACTATTGTTACAGTATTACAACACTGGTAACCTAACACATTTCTGCTTTCTCCATGTTTCTCTTTGTCCAGGGTGACAGTGGGGGACCCTTGGTATACTATGGAAACAGCTCCCGCTGGGAACAAGTTGGCATTGTGAGCTGGGGAGATGGCTGTGGGCGTCCTGGCAAAGTCGGGGTGTATACCAAAGTACAATGGTATCTGGAGTGGATTTTTGGAACAATTAAGGTGAGTCACTGTTTGCTCTGTTATTGAAGTATATGAGTATCGAGTATACCTGTTAAAGCACCACACAAACGATATTTTTTTTTTTTTAAAGACAAGAAGAGTTTTGTTTAGATACCACTATTTTTAACTGCAGGATGTGCCAGCCACTTGCAACGTCAACAAGGGAGTGTTTCCTTTGTCGCCAATGTGTTAAGACGGGTATAATACATAAAACTGTTAGCTGTTTAATAATCCTACATACAATAGTGTTACAATATGTGTGTGAGAGATGGGGAAAGGTTATGCAGTTCTAAGCACTGATGTAATGCTGGGAATAGTAGTCAGTCTGTAAACTGAAGTGCATGCTCACTGGTTAAAAAGTTTTTTTTTTTTCTACAGAGGGAGTTGTGATCCTTCAATCGGACCCACTGGCACAGATGTTTTATCATCTTCCAGCCTAACAAAGGCATATTATTATCATAGCAATATAACATAATGTCGTGTTGCAATGCTCGGTAAAACAAAGTACTACCTCACGTTCTCAGGATGCTCTGCAGGACACCAGCAAGCCAGGGGACCAAGCTCTGCGGACACTTTAACAATGGGAGACTACTCTTGACCGGTTCTTCCAAGCTGCTTGAGCATACTTGAACTCTACCTTGTGTTGTTGTACCAGAAATTGATTATGAAGGCTTGTCACAGATATATTAAGATTGTCTTGAGTCATATTTCACTGAGCTCTATTACAGACCGAAAGACATGACATCATTTTTATACTAAGGGCACAGAACCCATAACCTGAGCTAATTTGAACTGGCATATACCACTTCATACAGATGTACATATATGGATATATTTTAACGACAGAAACACCTGCACTTCCTCACCCACACATAGCTTTATTTATTAACCCGCCCACTCAGATTGCACTAGTAATTCATTTGCTGATTACATATATAAAAAGGAGCAGCATGAACCAACACACAAAAGAAAACCCAGAATGCAATACAAGGAGTCCACGCCTTGTCCGTGTCACTTGGGTTATTGCATGTATGTACATAATCATATTTCAGTACAATTGTAAATAGTTTTTTAAATACTGATTAAATGTTTATTAAAGACGTGTGTGATGCTAAGCATGTCTCCTTTTACACTAAGTCTCTTTTCCCATTGAGTGTTGGATTGCAAGCTTCTTATTCATGCGAGTAAAATTAGAGTGTGTGAACATTAGGAAATATGTTCTAATACTGGGTTAAACTTCCTTTAATTTGTACAGGAATAAGCACCACAAGGTGTCAAGTGTTCCAGAGGTCCATCTTTATTCTAGAGCAGCAAACCCACTCTAGTACAGCCACCTCGAAGTGTACCAACCAAGATCAAAAATACAAACAGTGAAAAACATGCAAAAGACTTATCTTCTGGTCTTTAGTAAATATATTCTGAAGAAAATTCTTGAAGGGAAAATAAATAAAAAGGAACTTATAGTGTAGTACGTCAGCTCAATTGGAGATATATGGTACAATGGACAGAACTGACGTGATCGAGCCTAATGGATCTTGGCTCAGGGTTATAACGTACATTGATGGCGGCCTTGAGTCAGTGTGGATATGCACCGGAAACTCATGAGCATGCTGAATCTTAACCCCTTCGTGACAAAGGCTGTTTTAACATTTCTGCAGTGTTTGTGTTTAGCTGTAATTTTACTCTTTCTCATTTACTGTAGCCACACAAATTCTATACAGTTTGAGTATTCTTTATCCAAGATGCTTGGGACTAGAAGTATTTTGGATAGCTGGTCATTTTGGATAACAGATCATTTTCACAAATATATATATATTTTAGCCTCACTGCACTCAAAAATGATTACAATACATAAAACACTGATAGTTATAAAGTAAACCTAATTGCCAGCAAGTGTAGTCACATGTTTGACTGTTTTAAACAGTGTAACGGGAGAAAAACAGTGACAAACTCAACCATAAAGGACCATTCCAACTTGGAAACGTCCCACATTTTTAATGCATATTAAAGTTGAAGAATTACGAAAAAGTTTTATATATTTATTCAAATTTGAATATCTGCACTCTGAACAAGTTTCATTTACTCACGAACCTCAGATTTGGAGCTTCTACTGATACTACCAGTAGGAGGCAACATTGTATCCCAATGATAGCTATACTTGCAATGTGTCTATTCTTACATTGCACAGGAGCCTGTACAGAGCACGTATCGACAGATTTGTTTGTCAGGTGTATAGCTACAGATACAGTTTTTTGCTGGAAACTTATAACTTTGAAATGCTCCTCCTGCACAATCTAAAATGCATGTTTGTCCTATTAAAGATTAATTTCATACATTAATTAATCGAGGATTTAATTAATCCAAATTGCCATTGATTTCACTCTGAAATATACATTCTGTAGGGCAGGATTTAAAAGTTACATGTCTCCTCAACAGTAGAGCAAACCATATAGCAGTATGCATGGATGCAAATAGTGGGTGTAGTTATCCCATTCCTGCCCATAGGATGGTCTCTGCCGTATTAAAATACTGAATCAAAAGACACTCAGCACTTGTAATGGGCATTTGAGCCCAGCATTTTAATACAATTCAAAAGCAGGGATCACAGCACTCCAGTGTCAAGTGCTCCACAGCACCTCCAATATACAAAATCACACTACACTCAGCACTTGTAATGTGAGGTGATTTTAATCCATCTTAAAAGGCAACATTTCAACCCCAAGAGGTCTTTCTCAAGCCTTGAGAAAGACATCTTGGGAGTCAAAACGATGATTTTAAGACAAATTAAAATCACCTCACATTACAAGTGCTGAATGTGGTGTGATTTTGTATATTGGTGGCACCCCCGCCAATAAGCTGTACCGTGGATCCCGCTACAGGAGGCAGACGATTCTCATCATTGAGCCACTTTGTGCGACTAATGAATGTTAAAGTAAGATCTGTGCAGTTAATAGCAAAAAAACCATAGCAATTTAGAAAGCATGTATGATTCAGAGGCCTGCTTAGTGTACAAATAATAAACCCATGGAAATTGTTTATTTTTGGAGTGGGCCAGTGTGGTTATTTTCAGAGACCCCAATTGAAGAAGTATTTAGGGATAAAGATGGTCACAAAACTCCATAGACTATTAGGTATTAAAAAGTAAAACATGCTGAACTTGAGTGTTGTATCACTGTCATCAACTATCACACTATTTACAAAGGTGCAAATATTCTGCACCAAACATGTCGTATAAGAGACTTCATAAACTTAAATGTTGAAAGTTAAATCAGAACTGTTGTTCTTCTTTGGTACATAGTAAAATTCTATATGTATGCTGTAAAATAGATGTACTGAGACAAATCCACTGAGCAACATCAACTGCAGTCCAACTTACTCAATGATCCTTCCGACTATTCAGACCACTCCATTGGGGATCCACGCCGCTTCACCTTAGAACAAAGAAACACCTTCCTCCACACCAAACAAAGAAGAGACTCATTGATCAGCTGGGTAAAAAAGAGCCACAGGATCTGGAATGGTAGTATAAAAATATAACAATGTAATCTATATCCTTTAAAAATAGACTGTGTTGGTACTTATAGCGGTAGCAGAAAAAAGCTCAGCTTAAGTTGCTCATTAGCGACCATCTGATGCGTTTCATCATCATCATAGACTTAAAGGTAGGATGAAAGCATGCCTCTAGCCTTGACTTAAATACACCTCGCAGTTAGCACAAGCGGTAACTGTGTGTTCACATCGGCTACCCCTATAAGCACCATCTCTGTCTTCTGTTAAAGGATATGAATAAAATGATGTTATTTTTATTCTACCACAATATCCTGTGGATATTTTTTACCCGACTGACCAGCGAGCTTCTTCTTTGTTTGGTTTTCGAGGAAATTGTTACTTTTTGAATAAACCATTATAAATCAATGTGTTTTATTATTACTATGCAAAGTGTCGTACAAGATCCGTGAAGGTCCACAGAACATCCTTGATGTGAATAATTTTAAATTAACCATCTCCCTGCCAACTTTAAATACATCACTTATATACAGGCAGCTTCCAGCTATTCTAGTAATCCCAGATGTTTGTGGTTCAATAGTCAGTTACATTGAATAGACCCCAATATGTTTAGTTTATGGTAAGAAGTAGAGTTCCAGATTCACCTATACAAATAGGAAATTGTTAATTGTATGCCACCCAACAGATATTACATTTTCCAAATTTTACTTCAGCTGACATACTGAGAAGTACCGATTCAGACTTGTTGACCTGAAATTATAAACTGGTGCTTGGCCATAAATAGGTCAAATTTGGTTATCATCCACAACAACCTTGTCATTTAAATCTAACAGAACAGTAATGAGATGCATCAAAGAGTGACAAATTGCAAGGCCTTTGATCAGGAAATCTCTTCAGATACTGTAATATTCTACAAAAGACTATGTAATAAAATATGTAAAGTCCCTCTCTTACCTTAGAACATCAGCTCAATGGTAAAGTGGTACAAAAATGACTCATGAATTAATACGTAACTAGAAATCTCTATTAGGAACAATTTTCTTTAAAGGTGGCATTTTTCAGGCTAATGCTTTGTAAAGATCAAAATAAAATAATAACACTGATATACACCATCACTGATAATAAATACTAAGCATTTTTATTACATTCATAATGGAAGCAGCGGCAATGCCCAGGGGGCAACTGCAGTGGAAGCCAGTCAAACAAAGACTGGCAGCCATATTATATGCAGGCAGCAAAAAATAGAAAACAGGCTGAGACTGCCCTAGAGTTAGAGGCACTGTCCTAAACGGTGAATTATGATGGGTGAGTATGGAATATATAGATGATTTTTGTATCTAGAATGCCCTGTTTAAAACTATATCTTTTCAAAGTTGGTCATTACTGACCTCTGCAGTGCAGTTCATCAGGATGCATTTCACCATTCATGACTCTTCCATTGATACAAGTTAAAAACGTGAATAACGTTTTTAACAAGTTAATAACGAGAAACTGAAGCTGCCTGCGCATCCCAAAAATCTACGCTGATGGGAGGTTTGAACATTCGACTTTGAAAATACATGGCATGAATGAACTTTGTGGTTACATTCTTTATTATTATTTCATGTGTGTGCTTGATATATAACCATTCATATTGTAGTTACAGCGGAATTAGTATGAACCAGAACGTGTTAAAGAGGCATGCCTGGTGTTTTCCCGACAAGTATCCTCATGGGACATTTCAGCTAATGAACAGAAAAAAACTTGTTTGCAATTTATACTTACCCTGCTTTGGATCCTTAAGCTGCACTAATGTGCAGCAGAGGTATCCTTCATCTTTATCCATGCATAAGCTGGGAATGCACTACTGAGCACTAGTACACACCCTTGTGATGTAGCATAAGCCACTGGCATGCTGAGAATTAAGTCTACTTTCAAGAAACAGATACTGCTCATCCTGAAATGTTAAATGCATATTGAAAACTGGCTTAATCCTATTGCAACTATGGAGAGGGGTAGCAGCAGAGGATTCTTGGGCACTTACTGCACACTCTTCCAGCAGATTACTTCATTGTTGCTGAGGGGAATCGGGTCATCCCCCGGTGCTGCCTATGTCAAGTCTTCAACTTACTGAAGACTTATAAACATCTCTTACTTGGTTTATAAAAATGCAAGTAGAGAGGATAAAACTAAAATACAATGATTATAGTGCACAGCTACGTCATGGTATAACGTGAAAGAAGGTTTTTTTTTTAATACAAAAATAATTGTAATTAATACCACTGTAACTTATTTTGTCATTGCCCTTTGGTTCTCTTGTCTTCCCTCCCATGCATAGAAAACTGGGGACAGCAGTGTGTAGTGAATATGAGGCCCCCACACTACATAATATATTTAGTGCTATAATTCTGACATCCTGCTGTATTAAACCCCCCTGATGCGAATCCTTTCTAAAAATCATGTTCCCTTATTATTTTTTTGAACATAACACCCATATATTGATAATTAGAAAGAATTGTGTAGCAGCACTTTCGACATAGATCCGTTGGACAATGTTATACTATTACAGTGCACAGTATGAATGTAAAAAAAGGTGTCTGAAGTTACTACATGGGATGCTCTGCCTTCTTCCTAGGTTCCTATTATTTCAGTTATGGGGATTCCACTGTCCATTCTGTATGATCGTAGGCCCATGGTGGGTTTGTCTTCTGAAGCGTTGAGAGCTCATGCTTTAGGTTTGACTTTGCTGTCTGGCTTGGAAGCGTTATCTGTATTTTCATTGACAGAAGAGCTCACGAGACAGTCCTTCCTAGGAATGCAAACAAATTTCCATGAGCATCTGTGTTATCCTTGGCATGCACATTTCTAAACTGATTTCATTCTCTTTGACTCACACCCATAAAACCAGGTTGAAATTTGCACATTAGGTCTGGATCCCACCACACTAACAATACTTACTTCTTGTCTTGGTTTCTCTTGATGACGAAAGTAATAATCTTCTTCATAATAAGAATTAGGATAAGGAGCCCAATCACACCCCCAACAGCACCCACGATAATTAGAGTCAGTGTGTTATCCACAACTTCAACTGTATGGAAACACAGGGAGGTAGAGTTTGAAAAGTAGGACAGCAGCAGGCGTGGAAAAAAAATATATAAGAAAGAAAGTGGGAACAAAGGTTTAGGAACACATCGAGAAGGATATGGAGATGAGAAGGATTTGCAGTCAGGCAATAGGGACAGCTGTATTTAGAGGGTTTTAAGAAAATGCTGACATAAGCCAAAATAATTTAAGGTTTAATCTATTTGTGCCTATATCATATTATGAAAAGCTGCAATATTAAGTACTTTGAGTACTTTAATTAAAGAGTAACTTCAAGTAAAGATCTGCAGGTCAGATGTAGGTGCTGTCATGTTTTTATAACCCCCACTCACTGAGAACGTCATAAAAAAGGGTCATTGTTTTAATAGAGGATGAACCATTAGATGAGCCATGGACCACGGCACAACAAAAATGGGGATCATAGCATAAAAAATGGGATGATACAGTGGTTCGAAGAACACTATGAAAGAACACAAGAGGGAGTGTTACACTGGTCCATACTAGGGACCGGAAAAAGAGAGTTTTTAAAAAGTTGCTGAAAAGATATTACAATGCCTTACTCAACTCTCCAAGATGTAACTCAGTCCCTAAGTAGCGCTATAAATGATGATCCTCCAACTAGAGGATCCCACAAAATCTCATTTACATTAATGGTAAACTAAACGGTAATAGAAAGTGTAAACCGTTTTTTTTTTTTAAGCTAACTCTATTACTTTTCCAAATTTACATTCGTAACCTTTCTCACCATATATGGTTTTTCATCTGAAGTGTCTCTTTCTAAGGACCAGAGAAAATTACCATTGTATTTGTTTTCCTGGAATGCTCTACCCTGACGTGAACAGACCAGTGACACTCACACTTGTCCACCACAGTAAGGTACACGGTGGCATTATGGCTATTGTCTTTCTCCTTCTTGTTAATCACTATACAGGTATACCGTCCAGCGTCATCAAAATCCACATTCTTCAGGAGCAATGACAGGTTGTAATCTTTGGTATTGTTGCTAGGAAACAGTTCCACTCGGTCCATCCGCTCATTCCTATTTAAGATTGGTTGAGGTTTAGGGCTTGACTTCTTGTTCTTGAGAAACCCCTTGTAGAGCTGCGAGGAAGCATTGGCATGAATTAAAAAGGCAAATGGAAGGGAGACAAGGAAAGTTAGAAGATAGGAAGTAAAAGAGGAAGATAAAATAAAATAAGTTAACATTTTAGGAAAGGTACAGTATATGATGCTAGACAGGGAAACTGGGAAAAAAAATTGGTACGTGCCCAATGAAGAGTTCGGTGAGAGTTTCTGAGTAAGACAATTGGCAACAGAATGGATTAAAAACAAGAGAAAAGACAGGCAATAATACATTTTTATATAGTATACACTGCTGAACTTAATGAAATTGGTGTCTGGTAACAGGTGTGGCTTAATGGGACTAATTTCATTGACGTAAAAAGGATGAAAGGCTAAGCTGACCCTGTCCGGAATCAAACCTGCAAGTCTAAGGGGGGGGGGGGGGGGAGCTGTGAAATTTGCAATCTGAGCTATCACACAGGCAAGGTTAGAGAGAATTATTAGAGTATCTGAAAATAAAGAAGAGGGCTTGGGATGGGATGGCATACATTGATTGTGATTTATAGAGGTCAGAAAGACTAGATATTTCAGTTGTACATTTGTGTATGGTGTAAAGTTGTTGGTCGCCTTCTGTGATCAACCCCCTATGCCCAATACCCTATTGATCCTAGGTGTCCATTGGTGACCCTGCAGCTTTTTCTGGACCACTACTTGTAGTTCATCAGCATCTGGAGGGTCGCAGTTCAACGCGTATGCTTTTGATCAGTGATGGTGAGGGATTGTCAGACAAATTGCCTATTATTAGGACAGGAAACAAGTGCCATTTCCCCTAAGTTATGCTCTACATTTTATTTTTCCCTATCCCCTTATCCCTGGTTTTGTTACCGTGCCTTTTTATGACGATTTTGAGAAGGCAGTGAGATGCCAAGGAGTGCCACCTCCGGAGCTCCCATGCCATAGGTGTGCTCTAGATTGTGAAGCTGCGGTCAAGTGTAATGACCATCTATATTTGAAGCGTATTTAGAAAATTGGGCAGACTAAATGGACCGAATGGTTCTTATCTGCCGACACATTCTATATTTCTATGTATGCTTTAAATACCATCTTACTGGCACATGCAGTACTTCAGGGTTGACTGTGCAAGCATATATATATATATGCAAGTTCTGGTTGCACCACCACAAATCCCTTGCTTTCTATGCTGAACTTCAGTCCCTTTCATGGGAACCACAAGGTTAGCAATTTGTCTGCTCAGCTTTATGAAACATTTTTCACCGCTCTCCAAAAACATCTAGGTAATAAACATAAGAGATGGATAGTGCTGATTCCTGAATTCCATACTGTGATTGCTCCAAGAGTGTTGTAATGGACACTTACCCAAACATACCCCCCATGGCTGGAATTTATGAATTCTTCCTCATGCTGGGGAGCATATTCTTGCTATTGGCAGTGAGCTGCAGGTCCTCTCCTGCCTGCTGCTATCGTCATGCCCCTAGTGCTTCTGCCTCTTTGGGAAGTCCTGCTTCTGTAAATCTGATATCTAGTTCATCTTTCCTTGGTCCTCCCAATTTTACTGACTGAAGCGCTTCTTTCACCCCCCACTCCGTGAAGAGGCTGAATTCGCACTCACTGTCTGGAACCATATGAAAAACTCCTCCAGGGCATTGCCATCGTCAAGTGTGACATGTCTTCTGTTCCACTACTTGCGAATGCTGCTATTTTAAAACTGCAAGCCCACCTGCTTGGTTTACCCAGTATACGTTCCCAAATTGCCATGCATAGACTGATCGAGGCACCTTGCCACTGGCTCCTGGGAATAGAATTCGAACAGGAAGCTTTTATTTTCCTAACCTTTGGATCCCAGACATTTTGAGACACATTGTTTATCCTTCTGGTACTCACAAGTTCCCATCGGATTATTAGCTCACTACCATTGCCTCCTATGATTGATACAGCATAACAAATTACCTTTGTTTTAGAAATAAAGCTGTTTATGTAGTGGAAACATTTACATATAATGTAAGATTTACTGTTCTCTAACTATGGCTTCCTGAATTCCTACATGAACATCAATGTTATGTTATGTAACAGCATATACGGTGCACTCCACTAATATTGGCACCCTTGGTAAATATGAGCAAAGAAGGCACTGAAAATCGTCTTTTTTGTTTAGCCTTTTGATCTTTCTTCACAAAAATACTCTGCTCTTATGGATATCAAACCATTACAAACACAACACAGGTTTGTATAAAAATTTTAAATGACTTCCTGTTTCACCGGGGTGAAATTATTAGGTAACACAAAGGCCAAATTCCCTTAGTCATTCATCACAATGGGTCTATGGAATATCGCTGAGATGCACTGGAAAATAAGTGGTTATAAGAAAATAGGGAAAGCATTGAAAATGACCATTTCAACCATCAAGGCAATAATTAAGAATTTCCAGTTATCTGGAAATGTTATCATTGAACCGGGAAGAGGAGGTGTGTCTATATTGTCTCAATGCACTGTGATAAAGATTTTTCAAGTGGCCAAAAAGTCTACAAATATCACAGCTGGAGAACTGCAAAAGCCTCTACTCTCATCTGACAATCTCAGCCGTCTTCAGTTTGCCAGACACTACTCGAACTGTACAATGGGATCGAGTTCTATGGTCAGATGAAACCAAAATGGAGCTTTTTGGTAATAAACACCAGAGATGGATTTGGCGCACATAGAAAGGATGTCAGATGGCTCTTTAATGTTTTGGGGATGTTTTTCTGCAAGAGGACCTGGACATTTTGGATTCTATCAAATATCAACAAATATTAAATGAACACCTGACTGCCTCTGCTAGAAAGCTTAAAATGGACTGTGGTTGGATCTTCCAATGACAATGGTCCAAAACATACATCAAAATAAACACAAAAATGGTTTACTGACCACAACATCTAGGTCCTACCATAGCCATCCCAGACCCTTGACTTGAACAACATAGAAAACCTGTGGGGGCGAACTCAAGATGCAAGTCCACCAACGTCTGAAATTTGAAGGAGAGAATCTGTATAGAGGAATGGTCTCAGATCTCCAACCTCATCTGGCATTATAGGAGAAGACTCAGAGCTGTTATCTTGGTAAAGGGAGGTAGCACAAAGTATTGACTAAAATGGACCAATAACTGTGCCACACATATATTTAATAAAAAAATAAAAAAATTGTGTTGTATTTGCACTTGTTTGATATCCATGAGAGCAGGGTATTTTTGTGGATTTTTTGAAGAAAAGATCAAAAGTTTACTAGAGGGCACTATACGTGAAAGATTCCGTCACTTCTATAACATATTAGACATTCCATGTGCTGAATGTCTTTACAAAGACTTCCAGAGCAGCCTGCTGTAATAGCCGATAGGAATTAAAAGGTACAAAGGAAAATTGATTCTTCCAATCCATTTACCTAGTGCTATAAAAAAAAAACCTCTATAAAATATTTATTTGTAAATGCCTTAAAAGAGAACTTATGTTTTAGCATCCACTTTCACCTAACTGGGACATTGAAGCAAGTTTTCAAATTTTACAGGGAAACGCAGATTTAAATTCTGATGTCTCATTAAAATTTAGAAGAAGCATTGTTTTTCAGAAGATAGACACTATTGTTTGGTCGAATACCTGGAAATTTCCTGGTAGGTCACCATCCCTGGGGCTGGTTGATTCCTGCTGATTGTTCCACTTTTACCACTATTTAACAGGGATTTTTACATATAACCAGATTAAACATTCATATGTCTCTTACCTATAAACAAAGTATTTTTCAAATGTGCTTTAAAAAATATATGCTTTTCTGTACTCTTTTCTGAACAGTAAAATAATAATGGCACAATGCTATTTGGCTGGTATACAATTATTTCCAGAGCTGGTTTTCATTCTTAGTCTGGTCCTATTAACAGTATAGGTTAGCCAGTGATGAAACCATGATTCAGACAACTGAAACCCTAAAGGGTTCACTCAATATGCCTTGATCTGGCCCATCAATTTCCACCAATTTCTGGCAAGCTTTAGGCCATATTCGGTTCAGGGGGGGCAGACAGTGAAATCCTATGGATTTCGCTTACTCCTAAAGGAACGAATGTCCCCAAAGTTTTCCAATGAAGTAGAGTAGAAGACTAGGTACGACAAGTGAAAAAGCTACATTTGGGAGTGCCAAATGGGAGATCATCACAGTAGTTGAGGCAGGAGTGTCACTGCAGTGGATGGCTGTTCCAGCTGGAGTTTAGATGGGACTGGCAGGAGCAGGTGTAACACTCTCCCCCAAGGGTGGAGCCCCAGGCTTTGAGCAGCCACAAACAGGGGTTTTAGCCTTCCCTTTGCACATATCAGATAGACAGGAATCAAAGGGCAAAAACAGGAATGGTCGGGGTCACTAGCCAATGGGTCAGGGCAGGAGAGAGCAATACAGACAGACAAACAAGGTGAGTCAATACCTGTAGGTCAGGAATAATAATAAAAGTTAGAGAAACACAAACAAATGGGCGGGCAAAATGTTTCAGCAAAGTGCACTGGGAGCAGGGGGTTTATATAACAGAGATGCAATGAGAACTAGGAACACCTGAGCAGATACAAGTACAAGCAGGAGGTTGACTGCAACATAGCAAGTCTGAAACCCAAGCCCTCTGGTGGTGAGCAGATTAAGCACAGGTACCATAACAACAGAGGCTTCAAGGAGATGCTTCCTCAATGCTAGTTTTTTTTTTTAAATCAGGAATTGGTGAATGTGAGAAGTGTTCTTTAGGTGTAGATCAGTGCTTCTCAAACCTGTCCTCAAGGACACCCAAAGGTCCAGGATTTAGGCATTACAACGTGGTGTTTAAATAAGAATATGTATAACTCCCCAGGTATTTTACATATTCTTATTTAAACACAACTGGGTAATTCCTAAATCAAGGACCTTGAGGACGGGTTTGGGAAGCACTGATGTAGAGGACAGGATTTAGCAAGGGACTGAATGTGAGGGACAAGAGATAGGACCTAGTTAAAGATGACTCCAACAAAACTGGCCTTCTTAGGTGGAGATATCAATGTGAAGGGGAAATATGGGTAGAAGGCTAAACATTTAAAGAGTGAAGCTTATTAGTTCTATTTTAAGAAGATTACATTTTAGGAACATCCAGGATGAGATAGCAGTCAGGCAACCATTCTCTGGTGTCTGGGACACCGGAGAATGCGAACAGGACTGCGGGATCCCGAAAAGCGGGACAGAGGTAGAGCACAGCTGGACATAGCTTCCAAATTGGGACTGTCCCACGCAAAGCGGGACAGTTGGGAAGTATGCATTCATATTAAAGCATTACTGGCTCTTTAAACAACATGAGTATGGAGGTAAATCTCTTAACTGTATTCATGAAGAATGATATTTGGGGTGCTCACCTCCTCGGGTTTGAAGGAGTCGTTGAACGTCCTGTAAGTCCAGGAAAACCTCACATCTTCAAATCCAAAGCAGGTGGTGAATATGCAGGGAAGAAGGAAATCCGTCCCATTGCGTGCCTTCATCTGATTGTTCTTTCCTACTGACACTTCCAGTGTGATGCAGGTTTGGGCATAGAATGCAGCTGGAGGGCAGATACAGGGGAATCAACATAAATATTCATAATGACATATTAACACACCGAAAAGAAACATGTACAGAAACTAAATTACATTTGATCAACTTGCAGGTACAGTTGGAACCCGTTATAAAGAAATACACTATTATGTCAGTGTGAAACAGAATTCCTTTCTACATAGAAAAGTAAAGGAAAGCTGAGAGACAGCAATTCCAAAAGAGGGTCTGTTTAAATAGCAATCATGCACATATCCCAAAAATATACAACAATTTAGAAATATAGAAAAATTTAATAATTAAAGAAGAAATACCCTATATAGGGATTGTGTGAACCTTGGATTAATTCCTTGCTGCTAACGCTTATTTTCTGCTTTCAGGATTCTGTTTTTGATTATTAGTGCTTGCTGTTTGATTCTCTTTGCTGTGGACGCACAGTTGGGGATAGCCTCTCTTTTTTGAATATTTGATCTTTTAGCCCCACAGGATTTTTTGTTTTATTTTGTTTTATTAACTTTTTTGATTTTTGATTTATTGAATATTATTAATATATCTTTTTGACTTTTTTTGACTTATATTTCTGTATTTAGGTTATTTGTATATGCTATGTATCACACGATCCCTATATGGGGTATTTCTTCTTTAATTATTACATTTTTCTATATTTCTAAATTGTTGTATATTTTTTGGATATGTACATGAGTGCTTTTTAAACAGACCCTCTTTTGGAATTGCTGTCTCTCAGCTTTCCTTTCCTTTTTTATGTCAGAGTTGGGCCTGTAAGAACTCAGGTGAAGCAGGACAGAATTATTTATAATGTTCCTTTCTACATAGGCTGCCTACTACATCTACCAAAAACAATTACTAGAGTGACCAGGGTACAAAGACTCCAGGGTCTATTCACTAAACAGTGAACCTTGGTGAACAGACACACAAGTGCAAAAATCATGCATTAGTAGCTGATTTCGAATACAGAAAAGTTGGAAAATGTTTCCAACTCACCTCATTTTCTGCAGTTCCCTTGTTAATTCACCACAGTTCACTATTTTGCGACCAAACTCCAGTGTCTGTAACACAGAGTAAGACCTGAGGAGGGAATCAAAGCACTTGACTATTGTGTGTGTAAAATAAATTGAATTACAGAGTTTTGCTTTGGAGCCATCCTGCCTAAAACAGGACAGACTAGGCAAACCTATAAATTGTTTTTTTTTCTTGACTGTTTTACAGCTTATTATAATTATTATAGCCGTGATAACTCTTTGTCATTCAGCAACAAAATGGACAGAGATAGATTAACACAAATGAACCAGTTCCATTCCATAAATATATGGTGATTGGCAATTTGACAAATAAAAATAAAATAATAATTAATATCACATCTGTCAGATGTATGGCTCAAAGATTTAGTTAAACCTTTCTGCATAGAGATTCCATCCATCAAAGAAAGAAAGATATTTTAACATTATCTTCTAGAATTGTGGCTAACTTATTTTCCACACTTTAATGGAACCATGAACTTTATCATGTCAAGGCAGTGACCTTACTGAAAGCACCGCACTGTCTCCTGAACTAGCAAGATGTCATTCACCCCCAAAAAAGGAAGAGATGTCAGTATGAAAAGCAATCAGTGTTGTAGCATGCACACAGGTGTGGGATTTAATAATTAGTTTATTATATTTTTATATCCTTTTGCAAATGTTAATACCGTATTTGCTCAAATATAAGATGACCCTGATTATAAACTTTGGATATTCCCTATGTATATTTTTTTCATATTTAATAAAAATGATGATAGAAAAAAATGCATTTCTTGTGTTTATTTCCTTTTATTTGCCCATCTGCCCCCCAGACGTAGCCAATGCATCGCCCCACAGCCATTTTCCCATCAGACTTAGCCAATGCTGCCCATACCCCATAGACTTAACCAGTGCTGCCTCCCCCTCCCTCCCCCAGACTTACCCAAAGCTGCCTCCCCCAGACTAACCCAATGCTGCCTCTGCCGCCTCTCCCTCTCCCAGACTTACCCAAGGCTGCCTCTACCCCTCCCTCCCCAAGACTTGCCCAATGAGACCTCTCTCGCTCCCTCCCCCAGACTTACCAAGGAAGTATTACTTTACTGAGAGGGTAGTGGATGTTTGGAATAGCCTTCCAGTGGAAGTGGTAGAGGAAAACATAGTCAAGGATTTTAAGCATGCGTGGGATAGGCACAAGGCCATCCTAGCTATAAGATAGGGAACTGGGGACTAATAAAGGTATTTAGAAACATTGGGCAGACTAGATGGGCCGAATGCAGTGGCGGATCCAGGGGGGGGGGGGCAACGGGGCAATTGCCCCCCCCCCCCCCCCCCCCCGAGAAGAGAGAAATTTTTTTTTTAAAAAAAGACACTTAAAAAAAAACAAAAAAAAAAAACGCGCTTGCAGGCAGAGACTGAGGTGAGAAGGGATCATAAGATCCCCCTCACCTCTTCTGCCTGCCGGCAGGCTGCACGGGGAGCCAAACAGGCAGCACAGAGAAACCTCCGTGCTGCCTGTTCGGCTCCCCGTGCACTGTGCCGACACGGAAGTGCCGACAGGTCACGTGACCGGCGCACTGACGTCATACGCGCGCCGGGTCACGTGACCTGTCGGCACAACCATCTGTGAGACGAACAGGCAGCATGGAGAAGACCATGCTGCCTGCCACTAGCCACCAGGGAAAGGTAAGAGCTGGGGAGATGGGGGGAATGTACTGGGGAAAGAGGCAGGGGCTTATTAATTATAGGAAACACTGGCATTTTACTGGGCAAATTGGCTGGGGATATTAAATGGCAAATAACTGGCATATTACTGGGCAAATTGGCTGGGGATATTAAATGGAAAAATAACTGGCATATTACTGGGCAAATTGGCAGGGGATATTAAATGGCAAATAACTGGCATATTACTGGGCAAATTGGCTGGGGCATTTAAAATGGCAAATAACTGGCATATTACTGGGCAAATTGGCAGGGGCATATAAAATGGCAAATAACTGGTATATTACTGGGCAAATTGGCAGGGGATATTAAATGGCAAATAACTGGTATATTACTGGGCAAATTGGCAGGGGATATTAAATGGCAAATAACTGGCATATTACTGGGCAAATTGGCTGGGGCATATAAAATGGCAAATAACACTGGCATATTACTGGGCAAATTGGAAGGGGCATATTAAATGGCAAATAACACTGGAATATTATTGGGCAAATTGGCTGGGGCATATTAAATGGAAAATAACACTGGAATATTATTGGGCAAATTGGCTGGGGCATATTAAATGGCAAATAACACTGGAATATTATTGGGAAAATTGGCTGGGGCATATTAAATGGCAACTAACACTGGCATATTATTGGGCAAATTGGCTGAGAGAGCCATACATGGGAAGGGAGAAGAGAGAGACATAAATGGGATGGTAGAGGAGAGACAGACAGACATGTGTTCGCAGAGGAGAGACAGACAGATATGGGAAGGGGAGAGGAGACAAACAGACATGGGAAGGGAGAGGAGAGAGACATAAATAGGAAGGGAGAAGAGAGAGACATAAATGGGATGGTAGAGGAGAGACAGACAGACATGGGATGGGAGAGGAGAGGAGAGACAGAGAGATGGGAAATGAGAGAAGAGACAGATGGACATGGGAAAGAAGAGGATACATAGACGGACATGGGAAGGAAGAGGAGAGAAACGGGCATGGAAGGAAGAGAGACAGAGAGACACGGGGAGTGAGAGGAGTGCGACAGACATGGGAAGGGAGAGGAGCGTGACAGAAGGACATGAGAGAGAGGAAAAGACAGACGGACATGGGAGAGAGGATAAGACAGACGGACATGGGAGAGAGGATAAGACAGACGGACATGGGAGAGAGGATAAGACAGACGGACAAGGGAGAGAGGAAAAGACAGACGGACATGTGCCCCTCCCGAGATCAGACTCTGGATCCGCCCCTGGCCGAATGGTTCTTATCTGCCGACACATTCTATGTTTCCACTTGTTTTAATGTGGAACACAGTGACTGTGGGAAGAGGTTTCCCTGCAGCCAATAAGAAAAGATATTCTTCCCCTGTCACTTCCAAAACTGCTCTTCCTTTCTTATGATTGGCTGTGCTGCTGTCAGCAGAGAAACCCTATCTAAAATATTATACAAAAATTCAATTATTGGTGAATAGTGGGAAAAAAAGCTTACAAAAGAAAAGAATCACTGCTTGTAATGCAGTTAGAGTACAATGTGTGGCTATATATCCATACACATGGATATACACGTTATGGACAAAAGTATTGCAACACACCTCTTATTAATTTTATTGAATTCAGGTGTATATACTCAAGCACCTAGCCATGCAGTCTGCATTCACAAACATTTGTGAAAAAATTCCAAACTTCCACTAGCATTAATATCAACACAAAAACTGTGCAGTGGGAGCTTCATGGAATGGGTTTCTCTGGGCAAGCAGCTGAATGCAAGACTCACATCACCAAGTACAATGCCAAGTACCAGATTGGGTTGTGTAAAATACAAGTCCCTGTTGGTGTAAAAGGTCAGGTTTCCCAATACTTTTGTCCATCCAGTATATATGTGCAATGAAAGCTGTGATACTGCGAGTGTCCCTACTTATGGACATAAACAGTGACATATATTATAGTAACCTTGTTAAAAACGAATCAGTAGGATTAATTTAAATTAACAAAAGAGAAAAATTGCCACTCTCATGTGAGTGACATAACTGGGAAATATTCCATTTAAATCCAGGCAATGTTACTCAACATCACATAACAATAATGTCATGTAAGGTCCTAAACAAAGCAGAGCAGATTAGATTTTAAAATCTCTGAACCAGCACTAAGGATTTTACAGTAAGACATTATATATTATGGATGAATTGTGGTAAATTGTCAACCGAACTGCAAAAATCAGGTTAAAATAGCTAAGTTTGAAAAATTCTCCACTCACTAATACTGCTTTTCCAGCTCAGCATGGTTATTATAGTTTACAAAGCCATCCAGTACTTGGATGCCAAGTGTAGAATCTAACAGGAAGCTTTGTACCTATGGGACACATTTGTTTCAAAGGCAAACATCTACAACAGACCTTGGAGAATTCGTAATCCCATCTCCAGATAATTAACTCAGTTGACTGCACAATATAATGAAGGAAATGCATTATAAAAAATAAAAATGTTAACTGTGCTTTATATTTCAAGCACAAGGAATGAATGGCCAGATATCATTTTTACATGCAAGGCTTGTCAACTAAAACTAAAAAAATAAATGTCAATTGTTATCTTGTGTTTTAAAAGTATGTCCTATGATTCCGAGTCATATTATACATATTCTTGTAAAGGTCCCTGTCGGAGAGACTAGATTTTACCGGTTTCTCCCATTTTTGCCATAAACTTCCACCTGCGAAGTACTTTTGCTTTAACCATTTTTTTTTTATAGTTAATGATTGGGAAAGTGTAGTCTCTGTGCTATGGGTTACCTGTAAATAGCTGGACCACCGAACCATTTGAACAAAAGTATGTGTCGACAACTATTTGCCGTGTAAGGGAGCGTAGTTTAGCACATCCCATGGTGAGCCTGGTCCTACTCACTATGTCAACTTCCTTCTTCCTTCGACAGTAAGAGGAAGTGAGAGAGAGCTCCAGGGGGCAGGAATGCCAAGGTTAAAATTTGTTCTTATTTCCGTGTATTTTGTCTACACAGGCACAAGTGTTATTTTGTGTTGCATTCCCCTATCCGAGAACAATTTATAACCTGATAAATGTAAGTAATAATGATAATTCACTCCGCTGTATAAGTTCTCCAACCTTATTAATCCCTTCAAGGTTGTACATTAAACCACAGAACGTTTCCTAACCTAAGATATATGATTAGATTACACATAGAACTCAAAGCCTAAATAGCACCAGGTAAAACCTGCTGATCATTATCTGAAAGCGACGAATCCCATGAGCTATATATCCTGCTTACTCGGAAAGAAACACATTAACAGTCATTAGAATGATATCAAAAATATGTTGTGTTATCAGTTTTAAGAAGTTCAGCAGGTTTTGAGATATTATAAAGCATTGATTTTAAATTAACTACCAAGGAGCTCATTATGGAAAAGCACAAAAAAAAGCTTACACCTCATCCAGTTTTTTAAAGGGACAGTCAACCATTAAGAGCATTAGTGAGTAGGTGAAGGAATCAGAATGACATTTCTATTAATGGCCATGTACAGTATGGCATTTCTCAGAAAAATAGCTTCTGACATCGGTCTTTTCTATAACATTGACCCCCCAGCCTACTTTACCATTGCATGGGTAGAGGCTCATGAGTTTTGCACTGAACTCTGAGGCCACTGAGAATGTAATAGGAGGACATACATGCAAAGTACCAATTTATATGCGTCTGTGTTGATCTGTGTCTCCTTCAAGAGGGACGTATCGTGAACGGGCTCTATGTAGACTACTGTAAAGACCCAGAGCACCCAATGATGGAATTCAGGAGTCACAGTGCAGATATGGAGACACAGCGCCCAGTACAGGGTTACCGCACTCCCCTGGAGGATTGAGGCCCCAGGTTGGTGTGGCCACATATCATGGCCCTGAGGTAGCAGCTGCTGTATCCAGTATACCATGGCATAAGCAGGAGAAAGCCTACAGACATCCTGGAGGAAGTATGAAACATAACTTTGACAGAAAAGCAGGATGTTGCAGGCTGAGACAGGCCAAGCAGAGCGTAATAGCAGAAGGTAAACTGAGGCCGAAACAGAACTGAAACATACAGAGTACAGGGCCAAGGAGAGACTGGAGCAGGACAAAGACAAACAAAACTAAGGATACATAATACAGAGCACAGAGCTAAAGACAAAAATATAAATACAATACTGAAACAGACAGGGCACAGAAAAAGGGCATGTAAAGAGAACTTAAAGGCATACAGATGATAAATAGTACCCCACAATATGGCAAGTTCTAGCACTATCTCTGCCTATTATAACTAAATATAATAACTGAAAATATATAACTGAACTAAACAGACACACAGGAATTACCTGAAGCAGGATTGACAAGTCTGGGAGGTTGAAGGAACTGAAGACAGAGCGCAAACGGGCAGGGTACATTACATTGGAGAGTTGCAATAAACAGAAAGAAACAAAAAAATATGGAATGGAACAGAACATTAAACAACCGAAAATCCAGAAATGGAGCAGGAATAAAGAAGCATGGAAAGGGAAACCCTTTAACAGGGTTTAGGAAAGGATTTAACAGGGCTTTAAGACAAGGCCCAGGATAGCCCACTAACAGGACTGGACATCCGGTTACATGGTTTCAGAATACAGAGCAGCCACACAACAGGACTCTAGGACTCAGGGTAGCCCCATAGCAAGGCTTCAGGAATCAGAACACAGACACAGAGATACAAGGAACAAACAAGAGTGAGAATAAATAATAAACAGGAGAGCAAGGCACGAAAGCATACTTTCAACCATATTTTAAGCTGACATAATCATCTCCTCCTTGGAATGGTGTCACACTGGAGTGGGATGCTGGTAGACATGTGCATTCGTTTTCTGACTAATGCATTTTCGTCAGAAAATAGCATTTTCATCCATTCGTCCGAAAAACGAATAACGAAAATGCTAAGCTAACGAAAGCCGAATGAACGAATGGTTAATAAACTAAAATCATTCGTTCATTCGTCCATTCGTAGTACTATTGCATTCTATTAGCCGAAATAGAGTCGGTTTATAGAATACAATAGCATTACACATACATAGTACATTCCATAAACCGACATAATGAACGACTTTCGGTTTATGGAATGCATGTAAGTCTATTGGCATTCTATAAAAAGAAAGTTCGGTTTATAGAATAGCAATAGGATTACATGTATTACATAAGCCGACAGCCTATAAACCGAACGTTCGGTTTATAGGCTGTCGGCATTTCACTACATGGAGACAAAGTCTCCATTCATAAATGAATGGAGACTCTGTCTCCGTGTAGTGAAATGCCGACAGACTATAAACCGAACGTTCGGTTTATAGGCTGTCGGCTTATGTAATACATGTAATCCTATTGCTATTCTATAAACCGAACGTTCAGTTTATAGAATAGCAATAGGATTACATGTATTCCATAAGCCGAAAGTCTATAAACCGAACGTTCGGTTTATAGACTTTCGGCTTATAGAAAACATGTAGTACTATTGCCTTTCTATGAACCGAATGAGAGCCCCATTCATAAGAATTTCTTATGAATGGGGCTCTCGTTCGGTTTATGGAAAGCCAATAGTATTACACGTATTCTATAAAACGAACAAATAAAACGAACGAAACGAATATAATGAACGAATAATAAAATAATGAACGAATTTCGTCTGAAACGAATGCAGTAATGAACGAAATTCGTTTTAGACGAAATAAATAACATTTTCGTCCGAATGGACGAAAACGAAACGAAAATTTTAGTTTTGCACATGTCTAGATGCTGGAGTCTGGAGTCTGGGTCTAACATATTTCACTTGACAATGGAGTCCATGAAATCCCTATTGAATATGTTTTGGACATTATAACCTTAGGGGTTTCAGCCAATTCTGTAAAATGGCCTCCATTCCTTGTCCATTATGCTATCATGCAGAACAATCATCAGACCTAACAACTACCACGATTAGTGTTGAGCGAACCCGAACGGCACTGTTCGGGTTCGTACCGAACATTACGGTTTTTAGACCCCGGACCCGAACACTTCACTGTATGTTCGGGTTGGAGTTCCGGGTTCGGCGATTTAATGGCACGTTTTGAAAGGCTGCAGGGCAGCCAATCAACAAGCGTTTGACACGTTTGCCCTTAGAAGCCATCACAGCCATGCCTACTAATGTCATGGCAGTGCAGCATGTGACCCAGACTCTATACATAAGCTGAAGTCACCACACATCACATGAGCTCTTCTTAGTGTAGGGAGAGGATGCTGCAGCTGTGAGGGACAGATTTAAAAAAATTCTGGTGTTGAATCTGCAAACTACAGCGATTATTCAAACTACAGCGATTATTCAAATGACAGTGATTATTTTAGTGGGTGCTATACTACATATTTCTACCCTGCCCTGAGCCCAGTGTCACAGAGAGTGCAGTGCACTTGCAACTGCATGTGTGCCAGGCACATGACTTTTATCATGTTCTGTTAGCTCAGTCGACAACATCTAGGCATTTTTAAATACTGCAATTTGTTGGTGTTAAATATTACATTTGCGTCCTGCACTTCATATCTGAGAGTCAAATAGAACCGTCAAATACTGTGCTTACAGCGCACTTTGAAAAATTGTAATAGTTTTGGGTGGTAAATAGTACATTTGCGTCTTGCGGTGCACTTCATATCTGAGAGTCAAATAGAACTGTCAAATACTGTGCTTACAGCGTACTTTGAAAAATGTGAATAGTTTTGGGTGGTAAATAGTACATTTGCGTCTTGCGGTGCACTTCATATCTGAGAGTCAAATAGAACCGTCAAATACCGTGCTTACAGCGCACTTTGAAAAATTCTAATAGTTTTGGGTGGTAAATAGTAGACATGTGCATTCGTTTTCGGACGAATGCATTTTCGTCCGAAAATAGCATTTTCGTTCATTCGTTTGAAAAACGAATAACGAAAATGCTAAGCTAACGAAAGCCGAATGAACGAATGGTTAATAAACGAAAATCATTCGTTCATTCGTCCATTCGTAGTACTATTGGCATTCTATAAGCCGAAATAGAGTCGGTTTATAGAATACAATAGCATAGTACACTACATTCCATAAACCGACATAATGAACGACTTTCGGTTTATGGAATGCATGTAAGTCTATTGGCATTCTATAAACCGACTCTATTTCGGTTTATAGTAGTAATGCCAATACTATAGCATGAATGGACGAATGATTTTCGTTTATTTTAAACCATTCGTTCATTCGTTCAACTTCTTAGCTTTCTATAAACCGAAACAGAGTCCCCATTCATAAATTTTTATCAATGGGAACTCTAGTTCGGTTTATAGAAAGCCCATAGTATTACATGTAATCCATAAGCCGAAAGTCTATAAACCGAACGTTCGGTTTATAGACTTTCGGCTTATGGAATACATGTAATCCTATTGCTATTCTATAAAATGGAGACTCTGTTCGGTTTATAGAATAGCAAAAGGATTATATGTATTCCATAAGCCGAAAGTCTATAAACCGAACGTTCGGTTTATAGACTTTCGGCATTTGTAATGAATGTAATAGTACTATTGGCTTTCACTACACAGAGACAGAACGTTCGGTTTATAGAATAGCAATAGGATTACATGTATTCCATAAGGCGAAAGTCTATAAACCGAACGACCTTCGGTTTATAGACTTTCGGCTTATAGAAAACATGTAGTACTATTGCCTTTCTATGAACCGAACGAGAGCCCCATTCATAAGAATTTCTTATGAATGGGGCTCTCGTTCGGTTTATAGAAAGCCAATAGTATTACACGTATTCTATAAAAACGAACGAATAAAACGAAACGAAACAAAAATAATGAACGCATTTCGTCTGAAACGAATGCAGTAATAAACAAAAATTTTAGTTTTGCTCATGTCTAGTAAATAGTACATTTGCGTCTTGCGGTGCACTTCATATCTGAGAGTCAAAAAGAACCGTCAAATACTGTGCTTACAGCGCTCTTTGAAAAATTATAATTGTTTTGGGTGCTAAATAGTACATTTGCGTCTTGCGGTGCACTTCATATCTGAGAGTCAAATAGAACAGTAAAATACTGTGGTGACAGTGCACTTTGAAAAATTCTAATTGTTTTGGGTGCTAAATAGTACATTTGCGTCATGCGGTGCATTTTTTGCAGTCCAATAAACAAAAAAAACAAATAAAAAACAGTGTTGGCTACCTCCTCCTCCTCCAGCGCCGCTTCCACCTACACCGCCACGGTCACCGCCTCCTCAACCTATGGGTCACTTGGTATAAACTGTAAGAGAATACCCTGCACTCCAACCCTCTCTAAAATGGATAATTCTGTTGATCCTCCTGGCAGCCATGCTTTAGATTTAGATTTATGTTCTTCCAAAGCTAAAATCAAAGATTCCATCTAGTGCTATTTTATCGCTCAGCTGTATTTGTAATTTGTATGTATTTTATGTTATTTTAAGCTATCCACATTTGCTTGCAGGGGCACTTGTCCTACTCTTACCCACATTTTACTTCATTTTGCAGCCCTCTAGCCCGTTCCAGGAATTTTTATAGAGGCATTTTAGTGGCCAAAAGTTTGTGTCCCCATTGACTTCAATGGGGTTCGAGTTCGGGGTCAAGTTCGAGCACGGACCCAGACATTTTTTCGAAGTTCGGCCGAACCTGCCCAACCCGAACATCCAGGTGTCCGCTCAACTCTAACCACGATCTGTTCATACTAATTACAGATCCCCCTCTTGTTGGCAGCTGACACTGTGGGTTGGTATCATGTAACTTTCTGCAAAGTTCACAGAGAAAAAATGACCATATTATATTATTCCATAACTCAGGGGTCCAGATTTTGTACTCCTTAGTCCAGGTTATGTTTATTTGCCTCTCATACTGTTCCAAGGAGAAAGCCAGTAATTAACCTCATGCTGTCCATTAGTGGTTATCTGTCTCTGCACCTCTTATACAATGTAAATTTGCTCTAACGGGGGCTATTTATAACGTTGATACAGAGGCAAATCGGTGATCCACCTTATTTGTATATGCTTACCCAGAATCCCTTGCAGTGGTGGTAGCACTGTGAGTTTAGGATATCTGTGAGAAAAGCAAGTCTTTTCGGCTTGTTTGTAGGTTTGTTCTTGATTAAGTCAATTCTTGAGACTATACTTTGGAGCATTTAGCAATTATCCTGATAAGTGTCCATCTAGCACTGTGAGTGAGCTACTACTGGCAACTATTACTTCTCTTTGTTAATGCAGTTTGTCCATGTTTGATTTTGGCTTTTTTTTTTGTTGACAGATGAAATCATTTTTCCAGTGTTGTGAAAAATACACCTGCAATTTCGAGCACCAGCTTTTTAACCTCATTTTGCTTTGAAAACTCACAATTCATAGTGCTAATTGCAAATCCTCTTGTTGCTGACACACATGTATCTAGCATAAAATAACTTTACAGCCATGCTTATAATGGTAATTAAGCTACTTATAAGTACGTTTTCATCTTACAAAGAGTTTCCGTTATACCCTTTGTACCAAAAGTGTGTTCTTTGAAAATAGAATGAACATTTGCATTATTGTTGAGAAATTCGGTGTAGGCCTGTGCTAGTGAGAAAAGAAATGTACAGAGTATGGAAAAGAAATGGGGAATAGCTGCTAACAAAACACCAGAGCATATTCCCAAAAACTCATTAAAAGAGAGAAGAATAAAGAAAAATAACTGTTTTATGTAAATATCTTTACGTGTGTATTCTTATTGTAAATGTACTTTATGTATAATTTTTATATAATTTATTTAGTATGAAATGTATTTTAAACCCTGATATTTTTACTCTTTATAAGAGCTCACATCAGTTATTTTTCTTCATGATCATTGTTCATGATTATTTTTGTTTATATAATATAATTTTGAGACACAATTAATGTTTTATTAAACATAATAAAAACTGTGAGATTGTATGAGGATTTACATATATTTATACATATTGTGCTCTACTGGTTAGTTTGCAGTTATATTGGGGACATGTTTTAACATAGAGTTATATGTCAGGAGTCTTAGACAAGATATTTCCAGTTAATTTAGTGTCTGTTATACTTGGGGCTGTCCCCGTTTTTCGTATGTTGTTGCTGGGGACCAGAATCCTTTATGTATTTTTTGTGGTGGGCGTATTAAACTGTAATTTCCCAAATGATATAGAAAAATATAGGGAAACATTGAAAAAACAAATACTTTTCACACAGCAAATTCAAACAGAGAAAAGAAACCCACATTAGATTCAGTACACTGTCCTGATTGTAATATCTCATTTGTATAGTACTTTCATGTGAAAACTCAAGGTTTTCAAACCTTGAGTTTTCACAATTTGTTATGTTGATACTGTAACCTTAGTAATACCTTAGTAATAGTCCCACAACCCAGAACCGCCTCATAAATATATATATATATATATATATATATATATTTTTTTTTTTTTTTTTTTTAAGTACAATACAAGTGGTATTTTCACATGGGGCATGTTGACACATTTCATGTAGCCATTTTACCACTAATGTCTGCAAAGTTTGCAGTTATACTTTTGATTGTGTCCTTTTTTTCCCCTCAATTGCATCTCTGCTCCTGGGAGTCGGTGCAGAAGTGTGGTCCTCTGCTGTTTCTGTGATTGCCTTGGAAGCACCCAGTAACAGTGTTTACTGCCAGCTGATCATGCTAAAAGTAGCACACCGCAGATTTTAACTGTGGACATTCTGTGATGTCAGTCGGTTATCAGTGCATGGACCTGCATGAAGGCATGGAACATCCTGTGGTCCTAGAGTGTTAAATGGCGGGTTGATTCCAGGTAATTTTCCTGCTCAAAGCCATTTTCTTGAAAGGGAAATGATTGCATCACTCACTGTCAACAGGGGGGCACTGAGTATATGTATATAAAATATAGTCGTTTAATGGACAATTAAAAATTCTTTTAACACATACTTCCTTGAAGCAAGTTGAGAAGCGCGTCTCCTCTACTAATTCCAACCAGGGACGTATCCTGCCCCTGAGTACTAGGTGTGTGCCAAACTGGCAGCACACCGATGCAAAATAGATACGAGAGGCTGATGGCAGCAGTGAATTCGGCATCAGAGTCACTCACTCTGCCACCAATTCGACCAGTACAAAAAGTATATGAAAATAACTCAGTATACTTTTCGTGCTGTCGAACTGGCAACAGAGTGAGTGACTCTGATGCTGAGTTTGCTGATCCCGTAGGCCTCTTGGATATATTTTGTGTATACTCAGGGTTTGCGTGCTGTCTGTCCGGAGTACACAAACCCGGGAAATACTGCGCAAGGTCATGCTAGGTGTGCGGCCCTGGGTAATTACAAATATTCCCGCATTACAACTTAAATGGCAAGTATATCAGTACCAAACTTATATTGGAAAATGTATATGCAATATACATAGTATATACACTACAGAATACAATGCACAATTCACACTATTTGGCATAACATTTGCAGCATTAAACAAAGGAGATCCAAGGGTTTGGAAATAATGTGTATAATGAAAGTTTCTGTGAAAGAACCACTAATACACTTTTAATTGATTGCACAAAAATAGTGAATTACATTACTTTTTGCTCTCTGTGAATTTACACACATGTAACTAGTGAAAAGGCAAAGCAAGAATGCATATACATATTACAATTCTTTTTCCTTTTATAGAACCGAATTCTGAATTAAAACAGAGCCCAAAGGCAGCAGTAGCTTAGAGGAGAGAGGGGAACATATCTGACATACATTCATTACACAGAAGGGGACCAGAACGAATGCATAAACCTACTACCTAGCAATTGCTTATGGTAAGATTATAATAACGATAACCAACTAACTGATTCTTTCATCATAGTTGATAACTAACCATAAATGAATAGAGGCATGCATTAAAAAATGATGCTGTCTTTCATATAATATTTTACATACATCCAAACCTCTGTGGACTCTGGCCTAATTAATGTATGTATATTGAATGCTTGCTGAGCTCATATTAGTTTTCCTAGCAGAAATCTTGAAAGATTCCGAACTTCTACATTAGGAAAGTAATGTTTATTTCATTTTTTGTCTACACATACTTCAGAGGCTTTTGCATACTTTTCTATGTCCTTGACCATGGAGGACAACCAGTAGTTTCTTACTCATCTGTGACCCAACCACAGGTGAATGATGGGGATAGCAAGGTCTAAAGTCCAACCTTTTCTATGGAGGACACCGAAAAACCAGCAAGAGTGAGGTGGAGGTGTTAACCATAACAGAAGAGTAGAAGACAACAGGCTAGCATTGTGTTATCTTCTGTAGGTGTGTCTTGGATGCCTCCAGTACTCACTGTTGAGTTGGAAAGCACTTTAAATAAATAATTAATGTTTTATTAAATATAATTAAAACTGTTAAATTGTATATATATATATATGTGCTCTATTGGTTAGTGTGCAGTTTTATTGGAGACATGTTGTAACATTGAGTTATATGTCAGGAGTCTTAGATATTTCCCAGTTACTTGTTTAACAAACGACACAATTCTGCATATTATACTTGTGGCTGGTTCCGTTTTTCTTACTTTGTTGCTAGGGACCAGAGTGCTTTTGTCTTTTTTGTGGTAGGCGTATTTAACTGTAATTTCCCTCTCATTTAGCGCTCCCACACAAATTATACATTCTTTTTTTTTAAGGAGAATAATAGTTTATTTTGAAAGTTGAGTACTTTTCTATTTAACACATAGAAAAATATCCACATATAGAGAACCATTTAAACAACAAACACGTTGATTTTAGTGGGTATTGAGTGGTCATTTCTTTGTTTTTGAATATATTTTCTTAAATACTGTTGCACTACAGGGGTGTCACTCTTATTCTCTTGAGAATTTATGCAGAGGTTTCTTTGTGTCGAGTAAAGGCTTTTGAAGCCATTATTTGGAGACCACACAGAGGAAGAACATTTACAAGTGAGTTGAATTTAGCTTTTTTGATCTACAGTTACATAACAGTATCACATTATTGTGCACTTTTTTTCATTCTACATTTGCTGTGGAATATCGTTGTGGGACACACAAAGGGGACTTTATCTAGTTCTATTTGTTTTAATTTGTTACATTATCATTATATATGCCCAGCACGTGGACCATTTCGTTCTTTCTGTTTTTCACTACTAACAAGTGTTATAAAATGTATCTTTTATTATATATTCATTCCCTTGGGAGCTCACTTTGTTCATTTTCTCTGTGTCTTCATATATCTGCAATTGTTGGCATCCAATTATTTTAGTGCATAGTCTGAAAGTGACAATGTATTTAAATCTTGTAAAAAATGTTAAAAAGTGTCCATCTCGCTTAGGTGGACTGTCTAAGAGATGTCTCATTCCTCTAAGGTATTGAGATTCATTTTGAGCCCTTGTGTAGAAATACACCGTAACAAGGCAATTCAGTCTTTCTCAAATTCACACTTGTTAGGATTGGCATATACTTTGTTCTTCTTTTACTAAAGAAGCTATAGCACAGCTTGCAGGTTGGACATATAAAGAATGTTGGGGTCTTGCTCATGCCTAATGGCTTTGAGAAATCCATTGTATTTTCCAATTGTCGCTCAAAGGACAATGAAGTGTAGGACTGGAAGAAGTGGTGGTTCTTCTTCTAGTGGTCTCATTGCTGCCCTTCCACGTGCTAGTTACATCTGAAACCGTACATTTTTTCATCCATACCGGAGAAGCCTTTGGCCAGAGATTGTACAGCAGAGTTCCTCAGGGCTTCCTTGGATTCTGTGTTGGGTAAACTACCACTGTTTTTATGCTTTCTTTGCGAACTGAGCTAGTCTCATTTTGCACATTTAACTTGTGAGTGTCATTCTTTATAATAAATCGATTTTTGTACATTTATAGTACAGTTTTACACTATGTTATTTCCCTACAGACAACCTTGTGGTCTGTAAAAAAAAAAAAAAAAGGACCTAAAAGTGCAAAAGTGCATCAAAGATAATAATAAAAACGGGTAACTACAATATAGTTCTGTACCGTTGTAACATGTAAAAATTATAGAGGGGTCAGAGGAATCCGCTGGAGAGTGTGCTTTGGGGCGTATTGCCCTTTGTTTGTTTCTATTCATTGTTAGCTGGAGAAGAGGTCCAAGCTACAATGGGAGATCTTAAAAGTCTGAATTGTATCAATTTTATGTGGGGTTGGCATGACTATAGTGACTCTAATACAAAGATGAGTATAGATAACCTCCTTCTCTATTTTCCTGCACCCTTTTAAGTTCTCTGCGAGATCCCTGAAGGTGAAAGGATCTTTCAGGCATTCATTCAGCTATCTATGAAATGCAACTTCAGGACATTGGCTCCCCAATCATTCTCATAAGTCAGGGGCCAAACCTTGAAAGTATACTTGGTTTCAGTTTCATGACCTTGCGGTGAATGCAAAAAGGCACCTTCGGCAGACTCACTGCACCCTGGAACAGGGAAAGTTGCTTCATTATCTAAGTGTAGGGAGTTCTGTAAGATGGCACACCCAGGCTATAGGTGAGAGCGGAATGTTTGAGACTGATTCCGACAGTGAAGGAGACACTAGTTAATAGAGCCATCAGACACTGGGGATTGTAAGGAAGGAAATCTGGCTGACCAACCATTTGCAGCACATCAATATGCAACAGCAAATAGTTGTTTTAGAAGTTCATTCAATTAGCAGGAAAAGGGCAGAAGAGGGTCTAGGGCACACGTTGAGGTGAAATAACTGCACTCACTGGCACTTGGTTAAACACCATTTTTAATATGCTTCATCGTAGAGACGTTCAAGGTGTGGCCTATCTGATGGAAAGGTGCGGTCCAGCTGACTGAGCTACCTATATTTTTCATTAATACTATATATTTGTAGATTTATTTGAATGAAATTAATTTAAACTGTTTTTTTAACTGCTTTTGTATTACTGCAAAATAACCAAACATGCAATAGTGCTGACACTTCACCTCCCAATACCCATGCTCCTGCATCACACATTGGCCGGGTGCAGAAGTTGGAAGGTATGGTATTCTTGGTAATTAGGATCGCGGTATCTGTATCACATTCCAAACCAAAAAGCCATGGCAAAAAAACAATAAGTAAAAATGAAGTCTAAGAATACAGAACTATAAAGAGTATCATCAGGCTATCCACTCATCATTTTTGCATGTTACAACGGGACAGAACTATATTGCAGTTACCAGTTTTTATTATTATCTTTGATGCACTTTTAGGTCCTTTTTTTACTTTCATTTGATGCAAATTGTTTTAAACATAGTTTTCTAATTGACATGTTAATGTTATTTCAGATTTCTTGTATTTTTTTTTACTTTGAGCTGTGTAATCAATATTACACATCTATTTACGTTCTCAGGATTATTTTTACTTTTAGCCATAGTGCAAGAAACAGTGTGTTTACATTATAAACGTATTTTTGGAATCCTGAGTATAAAATTTAAGATGGCTTTTTATTTCAAAATATATTTTTATATTACTTTAATTGGATATTCATAACATTTTGAAATGTTCAGAGCCAAATGCTTTCCCACTGATTAGAACTTGAAATGTTCTACATATACAGAGAAAAATATGTAAATTATACTTTACATGCTATTGTGCAATACAAGAAAACCCAATAACATGTATAATGTATAATGGCATTCACTGCATGGAAACATAGGTTAAAAGGGTGACCCTGATCAATGTCATAGACTGATAAATTAGTATGAATCTCACAAACAAAATATTACTAGATTATGAAACACACAGACCAACATTATAAATTGTGATAATTCTGTACAATACTCGATTGATTTAGGCAAACTGACACAGAAATGTAAAATATTTTACACTTTACAGTAATAATAAATGTAAATAATGTCAGTGTATAAGTAAATTAAGAGTGAGAAAGAAGATCCTTTGTTGTGATTTAATAATTCTTTCTGCTTGGAAATGCTGAACTTCATTCAGAGAGGGAGGGGAAATCCAGAAATATCTGCAGGGGTCAGGGATTGGAGGGGGGGGTAAGGTTTGTGAGGAGAGGAGACCTACCTTTGGCCGGAATGGGAATTATAAGAGGTATTAAAACTGATATTTTTTCTAAGATAAGGATAATTGAGCTACCTTGTTACATTTTCATTGTGTATTTCTGCTATGTAAAACAATGAGATACTGTAATGTTATTAATTCTGAAAAATGAAAATATCTGAATAAAGAAATATTAAATAAAAAAAGAATACTTTCTGCTGTGATCCGGTGGAATTATTTCCATAGGTGTGTTTATTCTTTATTTTGTACTTTTGTCTTTATTCTATTTATACACTATTCCTGGAAACATAAAGGCATTCCATAGAACAGGGTGGGGGGTTCAGATTCTTTCTGATGTGGGCAACATATTTAACATAACAATGAATGTGCATGTTGGGCTGAATTACATTTTTAAAATTTACAATAATGCTGTACAATAGCTTGTTAGTCATAGAAAAATGTAGGAGAGTCTACTCTACAGGGAATTGAGATGTTATTTCAAAATTAAGACCAAATTAGCTGCCCTGGAAAAATTGTTCCAACTCAGCTACTATGGCCTAAAGTATTAAATTCCCATCTCAATTCCCTGCAAATCTCTCTTTATGGAATTGGTTATTGACCAGTAAAACAAAAAAAAGTGCAAATTAACTTTATTCAAACAAAAGCATTTATAGAATGCCTAGGCCTATGCATGATCCCAGCTATGTATTGCCACGCTGACAGAACTTGTGATTATTAGGGGAATGTAATGTTTCCGCAGGATATAGTGGCAGAGTAATACACTGTATCTGGCAGCAAAAGCACAGAGGAAAGTCAATAATCAAACTAATTAATTAGATTTTGTTCAGAGCTGACAGAGTTAAACATTAATATGACATTTATTCCCCAACTGTCATTTCTAAATGTCTTTGTAAAAGAAGTTGAAGTGTGTATATGTGCAGGATCCTGAGGTACTTAGAGAAAAACAAAAATGCAGTTTGATGAACAGAGTGGATTCAATTTACCACTTCTGCTGTCATATACTCTCCTGCATGATGTCTCATCATGTCGCTTCTTACTTAACCCTTAAAGAGCAATGGCAAGCGACATTCCGAAACAATTTGATCCTTTAAGACGCCACAATGGCACTAAAATGTTGTGCTTTTTTAGAATCGTCCTCTATATTAAACCTCTCAGTGAATGTGTCATATCAGAATAAGGTCTGTTTGGAAATATATCTATATGCTGCAAATATTTAGTGTGTCCTAAAGAGGTTTAGTAGGTTGGTGCACTGCCATGAATTGCATTATTCCAGCCATAAACTACCTACAGATTTCACCCAATCTAAGCACACACTGGCATGTTGCTAGAGTTAATGCCTGTATGTGCTTGGTTAAAAAACTGTGAAATAGTTCCAGACGTGGAGCTCAGGAGTGTACAGAAATATATTTCGATGAAGTGACTGAAGGTGCTCAACCAAGCCTGACCTGTGCAGTGGATTCTATATTTGGAAATACCACTATTAAAACACTGGAGATTATTTTGACTGTGCACTGGGATTGTGTGATTGCTGCAAGGTACAGTGGCCAGAGTGCCTTAAAAATGCATCAAACAGGTTAGTGATTTTAATGCAGCACTGCAGCATACATTTTGCATAGGGATCTCTGGGAGATCTGGTGAACACGTGCCTTTTGGCAATTTAGAGTTAAATCAATTCCAGAGAATGTTTATGAGATTTTTAGGAATATTAAGAATATAATAATATTGCAGGGAAACAATGAAATGATATACAAACTGCCATAATGGAATGCAAGAGCAATGGTGACATTCCAAGGTACAAGGTAGGACAAGGGTAAGTCACTCTGCTCAATCTGAGCTGCCTTTTTATTCGCAGACTCAGGATGCAGCTAGTCTTATTAATGCTCAGTGCTGAGTCATAGATACAGACCACAACTATTCTGTTCAGGTGGTCCCAGGATTTCTCTCTAAGCTTCTATTGACAGAAAGGGACCCAGGTCAGCCTACATGAAAATTAGTAGCCATATAATTTATATTAGCATCAAACATGCATTAATTACACAGTCCACTCTGCCTCTTGTGCCTGCAGTACCTCTGCAGTCTGTCTGGCATTTAGTAAGTGTGTGTGTTTGGGGAGGGGGTGAGGGACTATTGTCAGGTTTGTCTAAATATAGATGCACAAAAAGCAAATTCCAAAGTGGGAAGGGAGCAGAGATAAATGAATGGAGTAAGGGAATAGATTAACTGCTGGTGCTATGGTATCCAGTACAGGTATCCAGGGACAGTGATAAACCCCAGGCGTATGTAACTGTATGCTGACAATCTACAGACTAAAATACATACACTCACACACACAATTAAGCCTTGTTGTAGACAATTACACAAATGCCTTTTGTTACTGATCCGTTATAGCTAACGTTTGGCACTTCTTGGTGTTCTCATGAAGCTCAGCCAGAAATAAAGCGTGCCAAGATTAGGCATCCCAGTTTTAAACGCTGCTCGGCAGTGCAGGGGTTACACAATGGCAAGTTTTATTGTTAAATAGTGCAAACACTTATTGATTGAACTCGCTTACCCAATAGCACGATCACGACCCACGAGCGACACAGAAGGCCCTTTTTGTGGGGGAATAAATCCCGGTCCAACGGGTGTCCCACTGGCATTCTGTACAGGAGAGGGAGGGTAGACGCGAGAAGAAGGACTCTCCCAAAAGGAATAACCACACAACGTCCTGAGGAGGGTTAAAGGGAAGATAGAGGCATGTATGTCATTCTTCCAGGACCACCTCTCTATGCCCCTCTTCTGTCCTCCACTCACTGGGACCCACTCCTGTCCTCTGAGTTTGCTCACTTACCTGTCTCAATGTACACCTTTTAACCCACTACCTTCTTCACCTACCTCGCTTAACCCACTGTTTCCCTCTTTACTAGTACCTCTCCCCTTCTAGCCCTTCCTGGACTGTTTCCCATGTGCAGATCCACTAATGCTGGCTGACTTCTCCTCTCTGCAGTTTTACTGGGGTGGAGGAGGAGCAAGGACCAAGACCCAACCCTGCCCATAGCTTGTTCTTCATCCGTGTGTTACTGGTACTGCATGCTCTGTTCAATATCAAAGAGGAGATACTCTGCACCATTATACAGCTCCGTGTGTTCTGTGTGGGGAAAAAATCTCAGAGGAACAACTCAGCTTTGCAGGTATCTCTGAGTCAGAATCACTGCAGCATATTCTTCAACAGAGATGGATAATGTTTGTCACTCCGGCTGTTATGGACTGCAGTACAGTAGCCATTGCTATTATATATATGTATGTATATGTATAATATATATTATATATATACATTGCACACTATCGTTATTCAGTGATCTCTGAGCATGATGGGAGTTGACTCCACATCAACTGAAGTGCTATGGGTTGCATCTAAGCAACATAAAGTGCAGCATATTCCTGAAATAGATGCTCATTACCACTATTCACTGATATTGTAGCACTATAAGCAATCATGATCATCTTGATTCTGTATGTACATCATTACTAATATAGGTGTTCAATACCTTTGTTCAACTGGCATTGCCGTGCCATGATGTATTGTATAGACAGCCATTCAAAAATAGGCAAAGTATTAAAACACACCATAATAAAGACATAAATAACCTATGGTGCAACATAAAAATTAAACTGAGCAAAAACACAAGAACAAACTAAAATAAACATACCCAAATGTATCCAGGTAACCATGAACATTTATTTAGGCAGTATCTTTTATTACATATTTTTCTTTCTTTCAGAGGTTAAAGAATAGAATGTTAAATATGGGGACGATAAGTATTTAGAGACATTGAATACATGTAGGGAAAATAAAAATACGTTTCAATGAAGAAATAATTCAAAGGATAATATGTAAAAGTTAATAATCATACTAAATACATGGAAATTGCTAAACTTTTAATTCATTCATGCTAGGCGGTATTCTAGTTAATTGAAAGAGTGCCGATAAACAGCATTATTAAGTCACATTACAAATTTTAGTGTCAGATCATAAGTATGTGATTATATGGAGAGTGGTGGCCATCAGTACGCTGTCATTGTCAGAGAATGCAGCATGTGCATTATAAGACAATGTCATTCTGTACTGCACCAGTATGCCCAAATCGAGGAAAGTGGGAGGGACGGGGGAGAGCTAGTAGCACATGGGACAGAAAGAGGAGGGGAGAAAAGTCCTGGAGCCAGATTTGGAAGGATTTCAGACAGAGAGGCAAAGATACAGAAACAGGTAAGAGGTTGCAATAGAGGCAGCAAAAAAGAAGCAAAGAGAGAGAAAAAGTCTGAGAGGAAATGGGCAGTCATAAAGTAAGGGACAATGATATGGACAAAGATGAAAGACAGCAGAACCATCTCAAGTGAAAGAGGCAAAGTAGAGATTTGGAGAAAGAAATGTTTGATTTAGTGTGTGAGAGAGGAACACACTATGTCTCATGGGTAAGTGCTTTCCTTCTACGCATCATGCAATGCATCATTATAGATAATTGGTTAGTAATCCTTCCCCTGGAGGTGCATGATAGGAAATATAGTCTGCAGTACTGGAGTGCCAAATGTTAACATTAATTTTGATAGATATTCTGCAAGAACAATATTAATGGTCAGGGAAGGGTTTGCAACTGTTGGCCTGGGGGGCAATAGCAATTCAGTTGTCCTTGGTGCCACCTCTTATCATCAGAGATAGACACACATAGGCATGCAATACTGAAATTGATAGGCAGACAAGACAATTGGATAGAAAGATCAAAACTGTTACAGACTGGGGAATTTAAAATTGAAAAGTGGTGCCGGCCCAGGCCATTGAGAGAGATTAGACAGCTGCCTAGGGACAATTGCCCTCCTGCCCCCTTGCCAGCTATCACCTGTTCTTGGATGAGTTTCATTTTTTTCACACTATGTTCTCAGAGACCCCTGTACAATGGTCATCTTCCTGTGTTCCTTGTGCCTTTCAGTTTGTCTTATTTTAATGTAAACCCACCATATGATTCATGTAATATAAGCTTTAATTTGGATTCGGTGCAACTGCCCCAGGTCTTGGTTGTTTATTACACATTAAATTTTTTCCATCTGGTTTAGAGACAAAGGGTTAACTATGGGGTTAGAGCTAATGGGTTAACAGGTTAAATAAAAACTCAGAATTTGACACCAAGAATATTTGAAATATTTAAGTTCGAGGGACCCTGCACCCCCATTTTTCTTATTAATTGTGAAGGTACTCATCCTGCAGACCCCAGATACAAAGTGCAAGATCATACAATCAAAGCATGTCTGTAATTTAATACCAGAGGGGCAGAAAAATGTGTAGCATCTTGTCATTCGTTCGCCCACACTACCAAAGATTTTTTTTTAAATACAGTAACAAAACTACAAATCTTTGTATTTGACATCTCGTATGGCTTGATGTCTTGTGTTTGGGACTACAAGCGATGTGTCTCTTGTCTTCCAAAAATGTTTGCATGCTCAGTTCTGCAAAATTTAGCATGGAAATAAGCATGTGCCAGCCCCAGGATCACTTTAGGAAATTCTGAATGTACATTGAAAATAATGGTGAAAGCAGATACGGACTCCAAACACACGTGCTTACAACAAGCCGCACAGCTCCATATGGGAATCCTCTGATGGTCTCCCTATAGGTGCTGGGACCTCCTTTCTGAAGATGGCACTGTGAGAGGGTCAGGGTCACTGTGTTTTCAAGGTAAGCATTGCAAAAACAAGAAAATATACCAGCATATTTATTTTTAAAAACTCAATTAGAATTCGCTTTTATTTATTTTTACCTGGAAAGCTAACTCATTAAATGTCCTCCCAGAATTCACTGAAATGACAACTACAGAGTAACATTTTCTTTTCAACATGCTGGGTACTGTATGTTTTAGCAACTTAATACAGGCTGTTTGTTACTGTAACTACTAATATGCCATAGTTTAAATGCCAATTTCAATGCAGGAGAATTAATTTAAATAATCTTTCAATACTGATAGCATTTCCATGAGGCTCTGTATTAGAACCATTCAGTTTCCACAGCTATTAAGTCTCTGTAGCATCAGTTCTTTTCCTCAAAACTGCAAATAAAGTATAATAGAATTATTATAGGAGGTCTCTGAAATTAGAGACCCCTGTGAAATTATTTTCAATTTTAAACTACAGGAGAAATGTAAATCGCTTTAAAGTACAACATACAGAAAATAAGCTAGTTGAACTGGCCCTCTAACTACCAGAACCGAAACATTCTGTACTCACAAACAATGGTTGATAAAAGTGATTAATTACTTACCAGGAAGATATCATTGTACAGTGCTTTCCTAGTAAATTGACTTCTCCCCGGGGAACCTGATTCACCAAAAAGGAGTGAAAACATTTGAAGGTGCCCTATTTACATAAAACTTAGCTTTTTTTGTGCAATAATTTATACAATTGGAACTCAATAGCTCCCAGCAGAGAGGCATGGAGAATGTAGAGCCACTTTTAAAAGGTTGCTCCAGCCTGGTAAAAACGGGACTTAAAAATACATATTAAAATGGATATGTTAAAAATAAATATACATTTATTTGTTACTGTTTTTGCAGTACATAATTTGGAAACTTACCTTTTTCCAGCATTCCACTATAAAAATTTAAGTTAAGCCTAAGTTCTGTACAAAAATTGGCATTCCTAGCATCTCCTGGGAACCATTCAGAGATTCCGATAGAACTGCATGGCAATGCTCAGGATGTAATGACATTAGACAACTCTCCTGCCCCCAGTCAAACGAAGCTGTTACTTCATTTATCTGAACTGATCTACTCATAATGTAAGCAAAAGCAAATATAAACAAAAGATGGCTAAATCAGGCCATAATGAAAAAGATTCCCATGGATTTGGTGCATGCATATGTATAAAATGAAACATGTTAGCCATAACCTTCTCTCCTGTGCTGACAGCCCTACTAAGTTTTTAAAAAAATGACACTACTCCCAGGACCAGTTGCATGGTTCTCAATAGCGAATGGGCCCATCATTCTAGGGGGCTTGGCCACCACCTGCCAAGACCATAAATTGCTGTCCTGTTAGTTTATACATGTGTGTCGGCAAAAATGACAGGAAACAACAGGCATCACATTCAGTGTGCCATATCTGTCGACATCGAGCACTGTGAGAGGGACAGTCTGCATCTGCAATTGTTAGCTCATCCCATCACCAGAAAATTGTATATATGGCACAGGTTGAGGGAATCTGAATTTTATATATTCTACAGGCTGGGGGAATCTGTATTTTAAATATGGCATATGGCACAGGGGGAAACAGCATGGCACTGGGTGAATCTTTGTTTTACATATGGCACAGAGGGGAACAGTATGGCACTGGAGGAATCTTTGTTTTACATATGACACAGGTGGAATCAGTATTTTATATACAGCATAAATTGGCAGAATCAGTATTTTATAAATGGCACAGGCACTAGTTATAATAACATATGTTGTATCAGTGGAATTTCTGGGGTGGAGTTGGATGGATGAGGAAACCAAGGACAATTTTCACAGTGGGGCTTATGGTTTCTAGTTACACATGTGAGTACCAGACTCATAAAAAAAAACTTCCAGTCTGGTAATGGCAGCCCCCAGCATGAAAGAAAATGTACATTATACATTGACACCAAAGCACTATAAAACATACACTTAAACCAGATACATTTCTGAATGAAAAACAAATAACAGCCAATCATTATAAAGCAAATGATGGTCTACTACTTTAAACCTTTTATTTCACAGGGGTAACAACTTGGCCAATTTTTACTGGCCACATATAACTTTTACATGCTATCTTGCTGTGGGTAAAAGTAATATAAAAAAATATACAAAAATGCACAAAAAAAGCTAAAATACTTCCCAAGCGTATTGCCGGTGGCTCAGGGTTCTCTCATATTCCCACCTAAAAATGAAATCAATCAATTTGGTCCAATATTGATCTCACTCAAAGGAAAAAAGAAAAAAACAAAAACTATGGTATTATGTAGAACAAAATGTTTAAAACCACACGTTTATTAAAAACATCACAAACAAACTAGTGAAATGCATAAAACAAAGAGTGATACTATCTCTCACCAATGCTCCCAAGATGTTAAGGATTTCCAGAGATTCACCCGCTCAGTTCCAGCTGTACTGGGAGGCTGCTGTCTGATAATCGGTTGGACAGCGAGTATATGCAATCTGGACATGCTCCGGTACTGTTTAACCACCTCATGGGACATGACATCTGTTGTGCCGCACTATGCATTTCTTCAGGCTCTAGACTCGATTTCTTCAGTTGAAAATTACCAGAATTACCTAATCTAATACAGCCAATAATTCTAACACTATAAATTGCCGATTTTTAAAAGTCTTTATTAAAAAGTCCAATCCAATCAAAAAAAAAAAAATTTAAAGTCACATGGTTCGTATTAATTAATTCCTTCTGTATGTATTTCCATAGGGAGAAGTCTTCTAAAAACCCAGACCAGGAACCAGCGCCGGACTGGGAACAAAAACCAGCCCTGGAAAAAATTTGTAAACCAGCCCCATAGCATAAAAATTTTAAACCAGCCCCATAGCATAATATAATACATATTTCTGTATTGTCTCTCTCTCATTTCAGTAGCGTCTCTCTCGCGCGCATTTCGTTAGCGTCTCTCACTCTGGCATTACTGTACCGTCTCTCTCTTGCATATCTGTAGCTTCTCTCTCGCATAACTGTAGCGTCTCTCTCTGTCCTTTCTGTAGCGTCTCTCTCTCTGTCCTTTCTGTAGTGTCTCTCTCCCCCCCCTTCCCCCTTAGTGGCTTTCTCCCCCCCTTCCCCCTGTAGTGTCTCTCTTCCCTCCCTTCTCCCTGTAGTGTCTTTCTTACCCCCTGTAGTGTCTTTCTTCCCCCCCCCCTTCCCCTGTATTGTCTCTTTCTCCCCCCCCTTCCCCTTGTAGTGTCTTTCACCCCATCCCCCCAGTAGTGTCTTTCACCCCATCCCCCCAGTAGTGTCTTTCACCCCATCCCACCTGTAGTGCCAGGATTTTGCCCCTCAATATGCCAGGATTTTGCCACTCTATTGCCACTTAATATGCCAGGATATTGCCACTTAATATGCCCGGATATTGCCATTTAATATTCCAAGGATATTGCCAATTAATATGCCAGGATACTGCCACTTAATATGCCAGGATATAGCCATTTAATATGCCAGGATATTGCCATTTAATATGCCAAGATATTGCCACTTAAAATGCCAGGATATAGCCAATTAATATGCCAGGATATTGCCACTTAATATGCCAGAATATTTCCACTTAATATGCCAAGATATTGCCAATTAATATGCCAGGATATTGCCATTTAATATGCCAGGATACTGCCACTTAATATGCCAGGATATAGCCATTTAATATGCCAGGATATTGTCACTTAATATGCCAGGATAATGCCAATTAATATGCCAGGGTATTGCCATTTAATATGCCAGGATATTGCCAATTAATATGCCAGGATACTGCCACTTAATATGCCAGGATATAGCCATTTAATATGCCAGGATATTGTCAATTAATATGCCAGGATATAGCCACTTAATATTCCAGGATATAGCCAATTAATATGCCAGGATATTGCCAATTAATATGCCAGGATATTGCCACTTAATATACCAGAATATTGCCATTTAATATGCCAAGATATTGCCAATTAATATGACAGGATATTGCCATTTAATATGCCAGGATATTGCCACTTAAAATGCCAGGATATAGCCAATTAATATGCCAGGATATTGCCACTTAATATGCCAGGATAATGCCAATTAATATGCCAGGGTATTGCCACTTAATATGCCAGGATATTGCCATTTAATATGCCAGGATATTGCAAATTAATATGCCAGGATATTGACAATTAATATGCCAGGATATTGTTATTTAATATACCAGGATATTGCCAATTAATATACCAGGATATTGTCAATTAATATTCCAGGATATTGCCAATTAATATGCCTGGATATTGTTATTTAATATGCCAGGATATTGCGAATTAATATGCAAGGATATTGCCAATTAATATGCCAGGATATAGCCAATTAATATGCCAGTATATTTCCACTTAATATGCCAGGATATTGCCATTTAATATGCCAGGATATTGCCATTTAATATGCCAAGATATTGCCAATTGATATGCCAGGATATTGCCACTTAAAATGCCATGATATAGCCAATTAATATGCCAGGATATTGCCACTTAATATGCCAGGATATTTCCACTTAATATGCCAAGATATTGCCAATTAATATGCCAGGATATTGCCATTTAATATGCCAGGATATTGCCACTTAATATGCCAGGATATTGCCAATTAATATGCCGGGTATTGTCACTTAATATGCCAGGATAATGCCAATTAATATGCCAGGGTATTGCCATTTAATATGCCAGAATATTGCCAATTAATATGCCAGGATACTGCCACTTAATATGCCAGGATATAGCCATTTAATATGCCAGGATATTGTCAATTAATATGCCAGGATATAGCCACTTAATATGCCAGGATATAGCCAATTAATATGCCAGGATATTGCCACTTAATATACCAGAATATTGCCATTTAATATGCCAAGATATTGCCAATTAATATGACAGAATATTGCCATTTAATATGCCAGGATATTGCCACTTAAAATGCCAGGATATAGCCAATTAATATGCCAGGATATTGCCACTTAATATGCCAGGATATTGCCATTTAATATGCCAGGGTATTGCCACTTAATATGCCAGGATAATGCCAATTAATATGCCAGGGTATTGCCACTTAATATGCCAGGATATTGCCATTTAATATGCCAGGATATTGCCAATTAATATGCCAGGATATTGCTAATTAATATGCCAGGATATTGTTATTTAATATACCAGGATATTGCCAATTAATATACCAGGATATTGCCAATTAATATTCCAGGATATTGCCAATTAATATGCCTGGATATTGTTATTTAATATGCCAGGATATTGCGAATTAATATGCCAGGATATTGCCAATTAATATGCTAGGATATTGCCATTTAATATGACAGGGTATTGCCACTTAATATGCCAGGATATTGCCAATTAATATACCAGGATATTGCCAATTAATATTCCAGGATATTGCCAATTAATATGCCTGGATATTCTTATTTAATATGCCAGGATATTGCCAATTAATATGCCAGGATATTGCCATTTAATATGACAGGGTATTGCCACTTAATATGCCAGGATATAGCCAATTAATATGCCAGGATATTTCCAATTAATATGCCAGGATATAGCCAATTAATATGCCAGGATATTGCCAATTAATATGCCAGGGTATAGCCACTTAATATGCCAGGATATTGCCATTTAATAAGCAAGGATTTTGACCCTCAATATGCTAGGATATTACCCTTCAGTATGCTCGTTATGCCACCCTCCTCCCCCCTTCCCCAGTCTGTACTTACCTCCTTGCTGCTGTCTCCCGGTGCAGGTCCGTGGCTGTGAGGGAAGCGTTGTGCGCTCCACTCACAGCTTCAATAAAGTTTGTTGAAAAAAAAAGTTTAAACAAACTTTATGGATCCGCGCGGCTGGAGGGGAGCGAACAACGCTTCCCTCACAGCCACGGACCTGCACAGCAGCAAGGAAGGAGGTAAGTAAACAGGCCCACCGCCACTTTAAGCAAATCGGTGGCCGTCGCCACTATAAGAAATTCGCCTGCTGCCGCCGGTTTTTGCAGCAGCCGAATTTCTTAAAGTGGCGGCCCCCGCCGAGTCACTTTAACCGGGAAAGGCGGCCCACCGGGATTTTTCCCAGTATCACGGTGGGCCAGTCCGGGCCTGCCAGGAACATGGTATATAAGGGCGTGACAAATTGGTTTTTGATCTATGAGTCAGCCAAAACAAGTTAGCCAGATTCAGCATTGCCACTCAGAATATTACTTAAGATGCAAGTGTGCAAATAAGGTGCAAAGTGATATACCCTAACCATCACTAATGTGTAAACCAAGCAATAACACATGCACGATCAGCCACGCAAAACACATCAAACTCAAATTCTTTATATGAAACATAATGTGCATATATCACTCAAACATTACACTCATGGCAGTCATGTCACCTATATTTCACATATGGACGTCATGTATGTCAGAATATATTGTTGTGCTGACATTGGAGACCTTGCATTAATGAACAAGTATTAAAATAAGCAATACATATGTATTAATGATAAAAAAACATAGGTCAAAAAGAATGTTTAGTAGTAGTGGGTATAGAGCAGTGATGGTGCATCTATGGCACAGGTGTCACTTCCGGCTCTCAGGAACCTATGAGGTGGCACCTAGCATCTGACTGCATTGTCACCATCATCATATATAAAGGGTTGTGGAGAATATGGAAACACTGAGATGGAGCAACTTATTTATTTAAAAAGGGATCAAAACCCCAGCCGGGCAATTACAGACCTGTAAGCATGACATCTGTAGTGGGGAAACTGTTTGAAGGGTAGCTAAGGGAATTAAACAGGAATCTCATTAGCAGGAGCCAGCCAACATGACTTAGCGAAATACATATCTTGTCAAACTAACTTAATTACATTATTTGAAGAGGGGAGTAAAAATATAGATATGGGTGCTGCAGTGGATGTGAAATATTATGACTGTGCTAAGGCATTTGATGTACAAATTGACTGAAATAGGCTTAGTGCCAGAGAGGTGTTGTGGATTGGCAATTGGTTGAAAGATAGAATGCAAAGGGTGGTGGTAAATAAGAAGTTCTCAGATTGGACAGATGTGATAAGTGGATTACGTTAGGATTCTGTCCTGGGTCCTCTTCATTTTAATTTGTTTATTAATGATCTCCCAGAGAGCATATGGAGCCATGTCTTAGTGTTTGCCGCTGACACAAAATTAAGTAGGGTAATACAGTCTGAACTAAATATATCTTTGCTGCAAGAGGATTTGGACAAATTGGGTAATTGGGACGATAAATGGCAAATTATATTAAATGTAGACAAGTGTAAAAGCATTCATTTTGTGTAGAATAATAAAAATGCAACATATAGTTTAAATGGTTTTTCCTTGGGGAAATCTAACAATGAAAAATATTTGGGAGTAGTTGTAGACAATAGACTTAGCAGTAGTGCACAGTGTCAGCTGGCAGCTACTGTGAGTCGTTAAAAGGGGTATCGACTCACAGGAGGAAGATATTATTCTGCCTCTTTATAAGTTCATGGTAAGACCTCACCTTGAATATGCGGTTCAATTCTGGGTGTCTTTTTAAAAAAAAAGACATTATGGAACTAGAGAAAGTGCAGAGGACGGCATCAAAACTATTTGGGGCAATGGAAAGTTTTAAAAGACTAATCTTGATGTTTTTTCTTTACAGGAAGATTTGGACAGAGTAGGGGACTGGGCAATTCAGTGGCAAGTGAGGTTCAATATAGACAAATGTAAAGTTATGCATCATGGGAAAAATAATAACTAAGCAACATATACTTTAAATGGTATTTCCCTGGGAAAAACTACCAATGAAAAGGATCTAGGAATAATTGTTGATAACAGACTTGCAACAATGTCCAATGCCAGTCAGCAGCTGCATGGGGCAATAAGATATTGGCATGTATAAAACAAGGTATAGATATCATCTTGCCTCTTTACAAATCAATGGTAAGACCTCGCCTTGAATATGCAGTACAATTCTGGGCACCTGTCCTTAAAAAGGATATTAACGAACTAGAACATGTGCAAAGGAGAGCTACAAAATTAATAAGGGGATTAGAGGATCTTAGTTATGAAGAGAGACTTACAAAATTGCATTTATAAATGTTAGAAAGAAGGCGTCTCAGAGGGGATATGATAACATTATAGAAATATGTGCAGGGTCAATATAAAGAGCTCTCCAGTGACCTGTTCATTAACAGAAATGTACAAAGAACAAGTGGTCACCCCCTCAAACTGGAAGAGCAAAGATTTCATAGACAGCAAAGGAAGGGATTCTTTACGTTAAGGACAATAAAATTATGGAACTCACTGCCAAGAGAGGTAGTGCTATCAACCACAATAGATGCATATAAAAATGGTCTGGATGTTTGTTTTTTCAGAAAAGCAGAACATACAGGGCTATTAATAATAGAATAAGCATTAATAATAGAGCTCATTGATCCAAGGAGAAATCTGATTGCCCTTTGGAGTCAAGAAGGAATTTTTCCCCTTTGGAGGAAAAATTCGAAATAGATTGCTTAGGGGGTTTTGCCTTCTTTTGGATCAAAAGCTGGAATGATAGGTAGAAGGGTTGAACTTGATGGACTTGTGTCTTTTTTCAACATTAATTACTATGTTACTATGTAATTATGAAGAAAAGTTAAATCTGTACACGTTAAAGAAACGGCGGCTTAGAGGGGATATGATAATGTTATATAAATATGTACAGGGCCCATACAAAGAGCTTTCTAAAAACCTGTTCATTAACAGAACAGTACAAAGGACAAGAGGTCACCTGCTAAGACTTAAAGAAAGGAGATTTAGTGTATGACAGGGGAAGGGATTTTTTACAGTAAGGACAACTTTAAAAGGATACTTTTTTAATGAGCCGGAGCATAGCGGACTATGCATGTTAGTATAGACATTAATATTTAATCTGATTGCCATTTAGAGTCAAGAAGGATTTTTTTCCCCACTGAATTTACAGACTTCAAAATTGGTGAAGGGGTTTTTATTTGCCTTCTTTTGGATCAACAGCGGTAATCATGGGATAGGAAAAGGGTTGAACTTGATGGACACAAGTCTTTTTTCAACCTAAACTACTAAGTACCTAAAGGAAAGGAAACAAAATCAGGGAGAAGTGGGAACTAAAAGGAAGATTTATTGCATAACAGTGGGCACTCAACAGCCTTTGCCATCACTGGGATGGAGTGATACAGCCTTCCAGCAGAAATGGTACAGGTTAATACAGTGGAGGTCAGAAACTTAGTATTACTTTACTGAGAGGGTAGTGGACGCATGGGAAAGCCTTCCAGCAGAAGTGGTAGAGGTAAAAACAATGAAGGAATTTAAGCATGCATGGAATAAGCATAAGGCTATCCTAGATATAAGAAAAGGCCGGGCACCAATGAAAGTATTACTTTTCTGATAGGGTAGTGGATACATGGAATGGCCTTCCAGCAGAAGTGGTAGGTTCACACTAATGTATGTTTTATGGTGTAGACACAGCTCTCTGGCTGAAGCACATCTGCACAAAGCCTTACTATATTTCATGTAAAAGTGATAAAATGCACCTGCCTGATGTAGATGTTATGCTGTGAATGGATCTGTTGTACACCAAGGATGTATGGTAATGTTGGTGGGAACTTGGTGATATAATCTACACTGTGATAAGAAGCTTGTCACAGTGATTGGAAGCTGAGCTGCAAAGTGTCCCTGGATTTTTTTTTTTTTTTTCAAATGTTGGCAACTATGTAACACACAATAGAGATTTGTATATTTATTTTAGGATGAGTTCACCTTAAGATAGTATATTATATATTATCAGGTTGCATTCACCTTAACATCATGCTAGATTTCGTACAAATCTGGATTTACATTTAAATAGCAAAAATACACTCCAACTATGCATTCAAATTATTTTTAACAATAAACCTTTAATATAAATATTTATTTGCATTCACTTTAAAGCGACTGTCTGGTGTACAAAATGGCTTCTACAATTGTTCATGTTAATTTGCTTACAGATTTACTTGGTTAACTGTATATTTTACTACTATAATAGTAGTGTATAATTTGTTTGTATAAACTTATATATTTACAATGTGTATACAGAACAACAGGAAACATTATCTTATATGAAAGTAATAAGATTAATAACTAAAATAAAGTAAATCATTCATATTAAACAATTACACTTTTACATTATTTATACATTATTTACTTTTTGCAATACTTGCTTTAAAAACTGGCTATTTTGCAGGCATTCTTCCTGGTATCACACTTCCCGTGATGAAGCTTCATGGACATCTCTCATAGGAAAGCATGGGGGTGCCAGTGAACATGTACACGTTAGGTGACCTCGTGCATATCTATGCTACATAATGTTCATGACATCAGTTATGTTATACAGACTACAAATACAGTCTACAGTACAAATGTCTTAATAGACAGGATGGACCTCACCCAAGCCTGTAGTGGTTGCACACGGAGAAGCACTGTACTGTAGTGCAATCTCAGTAGAGACGTCGCTACTGAGCGTCCATATATGGGAAAGGTTGGACTGTTATGGCGTCTTTACTCGCGAGTGTCCTTAAAGTGGGGTAGGCCTGTACTGGTGTACATATTTTAGGATACATCATAATACATTCTTACACTGTGAAACAGTATAAACTCATATACTAAACTATAGTCCTTCTTGATATCCATCTGTACTTCTCTTTGACATCCAGTTTAATATTGAGGATCTTCGCTTCCTTTTTGGTTCAGCCATGCAGTGTATTTGAATTTGGGAAAGAACATGTGTACTAGCTAGTCTGGGCATTGTGCCCAAGTACGTTCTATTCCCCACAACAACACCTTATGTGGATACCCAGAAAATGCAGGCACAGAGCCAACGTGTCACTGAGATGCACAGCCATCTAACACCTTCCGGAAGGTCACATAATTTAGGAAATACACAGCAGGAACTCCCTTCTCTATAAATACGTGCTGTATTTTATCTGCACTGTGTATTGGTGTCTTTATACTCAATGGGGGTCATTGTCCACTTTTTAGAACTTCGCCCCACAATTGACCTTTGTACTTAACCCCCATGTTGTTTGTGTATGGTTCTAGAGTGAAACGTAGTGTACTTACTTCCTATACACGTTATGATTAATTTTTACGGTTGGAGAACAAGCAGCATTAACTTAGAACATGATGTGACTAAAGTTGCCACCCAAGCACAACTATTTATGAATATATATATATATATTTTTTTTTTACAAGTGCGTTTGTATATCTAACAACTGTTCTTATAAGACTTAAATAGCCACTAAACTTTTTGTTTCACTTGTGCTTCCAATATAGAAACACAAGTGGAACAATTGAATGACACTAATATGAGGATAAAGTGGTATATCCTCTGACTGACTGACATGACATTTCCCTAGAAAGCATCAGGACTACGGCTGAAAATGACCGTCTCTCACTGCTAATGCAGTTAGAGACCTCCGTTTTCACATGCCTCAATACAGAGGTCCCCTCTGTTGGTGGCATTCAAAAACAAAGGTTTCTCTCTACACTAGCAGAGAAAGAGATAATGGGGGTTATGTACTAAACAGGTGCAGTGGGGAAAAAAGTTGGTAAAACATGAGTAAGGAGCAATTTGTGACTATTTTTATTTTTCCCGATTTGCGCCTCTTCGGTTTATTTTTATTTAGCATGCATTTTTCCGGTTGCGCCAATAAACTGCGATCAGATATGCGCATGCTAAAGAGTTTTGCGAATATTTTGTGAAAAATAATTCTTATTTGCGTGTGAAAATTACACCGGCTTTTAGCAAGTGCTATCAAAAGAGGTAGAAAAAATATGTCTGTTTTTACTCACAATTATGCCCGTTTTTATTCACAATTTGCTCGTATGTACTATTTGAGTGTTACATTTTTAGTACATTGCAATAGGATCAAAGCACAAAATAGTTTTGCACATAAAATATATTTGCGTTTTTTTAGTACATGCCCCTCAATTTGACCCCCGACAGACCCCCATCAGATGTGCCAACATGCACCGGCATCCAGAAGAACTCTGCCTCACCTGAGATTAGCTGGCAGTTGATTTCAGATAAAGTATCATCAGTTGCTCATGTTTTTAGAGAGACATTAATGGATACTAGAATATGTTGAAATACTATAATATAAAGCACTCCTAGACATCTAAAAAAGCAAGAACTGCTCCATTGTCTTCCATTATTAACAGGAACATTTCTGTCCTTAAGTTTTGTATGATGTGGTATATGGTGCCTACTTGGCCGCATGCTCTCTAACATTGATTTGAAGAGGTTGGGTATATTTGGTTCAGTACTATCTAAATAAGACCTTGTAGTTTGTATACCAATGCACTTTTTGAATTATTTTTTGAGTTGGTTACTGAAGTGTGCCAGTGCTCTTAGGTGAGGACTATTCCTAGATCTTTTTCCCATTGTTGTATATACTGTTGCATATATTGGAGCTTGGGAGGTATAGTAGTTGTTTTCATGTAAACGTTAAATGCCGAATTAGCCTTAGATTTCTTTATCTTTGGTTGGCATGTGGTGGTATAGGGTATTGGTAGTGTGGGTTTCTCTTCTTTGTCATGGATGTTGGTGGCCAGTATGCTTTTTATACACAGGTGTAGGTGGATGTAAGCTCGGACTGGGACCAAAAATAGGCCCCCTGCATTTTAGACTAGCAGCCCATTTTTTAATTTCAAATAATGACAAATATAATATACCAGTTTCTCGTTGTCCATTCGTTATATTTATCATGTCAACCAGTTGGCATTGGGTATGCAATTTACATATTGGGCAACAGGTGAGGTCATAAACAGGATGCTCCACAGACACATTTAGGCATTTTCTTGCAATTTTGATAACACAATGTATAGATGATGTTCAGTCATTTTTTATTCTCTACATGCACACTAAAAACAATATTTAGGTCATACAGTCCATTTAAATTTGTAATCATAACATGCATCACTAAGATAATCATAATACACCTATTCCAGCATTCAAATTTGCAGACTGGCCCCAGAACCAGCTTTGCACTCGGGATTTGCCCCAGCACCCAGATTGTGGAATGATGATCTCAATTGGACCATCATGGAAGCCTTATAATACGCCTTTAGGTTATGCATGACATGTCCCCCTTTCTTTTTGAGTTGTTGAAGTGTCGTCATGGAGATATTACATTACATTGACATTATTTATATAGCGCCAACAATTTACGTAGCGCTAGGTAGAGAGCATAGAAGGGAACTTTCATTCTAAGTTAGACAAACTAGAACAGACTGGTACATAAGGTAGAGAACCCTGCTTGCAAATTTACAATCTAGAGGGAATGGGGTACATGAGATACATAAGGGATTAAAGAGGTCAGAGGGATCAAAGTTGTAGTAACAGTAGTGTGGATGGGTGGCACTAGGTGGGATAGGACAAATTAATTGTGTATGTTCCAGCTAGGTGGGATCAGCTAGAGGTAAAGAGGAGTTTTGAGGGACTTTTTAAAGTTTGAAAAGGAGGGAGAGAGCTGGATGCTCTGCGGAAGGGAGTTCCAGAGAGTGGGGGCAGCTTGGGTGAAATCTTGGAGACGCGAGTGAGAAGCGGAGAGGTTGGAGGAGAGTTTTAGTCCCATTAAGGAGTGCAAAGGTCGTTCAGGGAGGTATTAGTTAACAAGGGAGGCAATGTACGGAGGAGTGGAGGGCTTTGTAGGTTAAAGACAAAATTTTGAATTTTTATTCTTAAGCAGGCAGGGAGCCAATGGAGGGCGTTGCAGAGAGGAGCTGCCAAATCAGACCGACGTGCAAGAAAGATGATTCTGGCAGCTGTGTTTTGGATAGATTGCAGGGGAGACAGACGAGCCAGAGGTAGTCCAGTCAGGAGATATTCAGTTTTTTGTTGTCCCATATGAATTTTTTTATTGCTTTTTGGTATTTATTTAAGAGTGTTGGATGATTATTAATCAAGAGTGTTTGGTAAAGATGTAGGAACTTGGTGTAATTCCTTGGATAGCTTGATTCCCCACAATTAGATAGATTCTGCTATAAATATGAATCCCGTGTTTTGAATTTTTGCTGACGGAGAGCTATGAAGGACCATAATCAAATTAATAAAAGGGGGCAGGAATCAAATGTTATTAGAGTTTGCTGCATATATTTCCAATGTAGTCTGTCAAAAGCGTTCTCCTCTTTAATAAGGATATTGGGCTGAAGTTTTCTGTTGGTGCCTGTTGTTTGTTCCTGGGTGGGGTGAATAACATTTATGGTGGGATTTGTCCGGTGTTTTTTATTGCATTAAAAACTCTGGTCAGAACTGGTGTTAGTAGGTGTTGGTATGTTTTATAATATTGGTTTGAGAGGCCGTCTGGTCCTGGTGCTTTGGTGTTCATAGCCTTTTGTATGCCATCTTCTGAGAAGACTTGTATATACTGAGTCAAGTAATTTAATTATCAAGTGTCAGTTGGGTGGTTTTGTCGTCTTCTTTCAAATAATATACCATGCTATAAAATTGTGCTATTTCCTTATCAATATCCATGTGGGTTGTATAACTTGAATCTTTTTTTGAATACCTGCAGGGAATGTTGGTTCTATTTGCCTTTTGTTTTAATTTGTAGCTGGCATTCTGCCTGCTTTGTTGCTGTTGTAGTATTTATGCCCCAACTTTTGTAGAAGTCTTTGGGTAGATTCCATTAGTAGAGCGGACAGGTCTTTTTTAAAATCTGTTTTATGTTTTCTTCCCCAGTAGGGGAGTGCTGAACGTTTTGCTATTGTGTGAGTGATGTAAGTTCGGTTCTTAGTTGATTATCTGTGGCTTGTCAGTATTTATTTTGTTTGGCTACTTGTTGGATTAGTAAACTCCTGACTGTCTTTGTAGAGCATTGGTTGTTGTCATTAGTTTGGAAATATAAAGTTATCTGTTGGGCTAACTTGTCTTTTTAGCAAGGATTAGTTTAACTTCCACATTCCCGACCTCTATTTGAGAAATCTGTGTAAAATGTCGCTGTTACTGGGGCACAGTCTGACCAAGATATCACCCCAATTCAGGCCCTGGTAAAATTAGTATGAGAGTCTGTAAAGATAAAATTAGTCCTTGAAAATCTTTTGCGTATCGTGGAGTAAAATGTGTAGTCTCTATTTGTTTTGTTGATGTACCTCCAAGCATTGTACAAGGAAAATTGGGATAGTAGGAAATGTGAGTTTAAGAGTTTCATGCTTTTTGTGGCTGGATGAGGTGAGCTAAAGTCAGTGTAGTCCAATAAAATCTGTGTTTGGATATTTGTGTATATGTAAAGTAGGTGTGTGTGAGGTGTTTGGATATTTGTGTATATGTAAAGTAGGTGTGTGTGAGGTGTTTGGATATTTGTGTATATGTAAAGTAGGTGTGTGTGAGATGTTTGGATATTTGTGTATATGTAAAGTAGGTGTGTGTGAGGTGTTTGGATATTTGTGTATATGTAAAGTAAGTGTGTGTGAGGTGTTTGGATATTTGTGTATATGTAAAGTAGGTGTGTGTGAGGTGTTTGGATATTTGTGTATATGTGAAGTAGGTGTGTGTGAGATGTTTGGATATATGTGTATATGTAAAGTAGGTGTGTTTGTATATATGTGAAGTAGGCGAGTGTGTTTATGAACTGCGTTTATGTTTGCGTGATTGTCTGGCTCCTAAAAAAAAATTCTGGCTCCTAAAATCAAATTAAATTTGTCAAGTATTAAAGTACTTTTTTCCTAAGCTTTCTGGAAGAAAAAGTATAGGTTAGCCAATGTCAGTTTGGTTTTATTTAATGGTCTACTCAAGAAAGAGAGATTTGCAGGGAATTGAGATGGGAAATTCAAACATAAGGCCAAATAAGATGAAAAAATACGTTCAACTGCATTAGATAATTTTTTCAACTCTACTACTTTGGCCTAAAGTTTTAAATTCCCATCTCAATTTCCTGCAATTGTCTTTTTGTGCAAAACCTTTAATGTGCACAGCAGAATTAGAAGACAGCCTGCTGGGTCATCATATTTATTTTCAAGTTTTAAGAACCAGTCTTTATTAAGTGCTATAGAGACTCCTGATATTTTAGCACGTCAGTCAGTTGGGTAGAGTTAAGACCATAGGAATGGGGTTTGTGATCATTTAAAATGTGTCTCCTGTAGAAAAACTAAATTAGCATTTTTAATTTAGTCCTTTCGTGTTTATTGACAAGGTGTTACATGTTCTAGCCTTGTTTGTACAACTTGGTATATTTTGTTTTATGTTGGAGTACTTCTATCAGAATATTCCTACAATGAAAAAAAGAACACTTTAAAAAAAATTATATATAGCATCATATACATTTAGATTATCTATGGTCTGGTACATTTACTCTATGAGTGATTGTATGGAGGGTGGATGGCTTTTAATAAAGTATGTCTGTTAAGAAGGAATTTAGCTTAAGTGAGGTGGTGCAGTTTGTGTTATTCACTAATTATGGCCAAAATGAGCCTGTGTTCGTGGTGTGGGTGCCCGGGGTGTTAGCGTATATATTTTGGGTAATACTAACCCCATCTCTATGTGGGTTAGTTCATGGGGTTAGGGTAATTTATCCTGCAGCAAGTCTTGCTGGGGAGCTTGTAGTTCTGGGGCTAATCAAAGTGATATTATGGGAATATCGATGGATATCCTAGAAGTGTTTGCTTTTTCATAGTCTGAGTGGTTCTGGGGTGGGTCCGTGGTGACTGGTCAGGGCCGCCCTTAAGTGTTCCGGCGCCCTGTGCGGGATTCCCCCATGGCGCCCCCCCCCATGTATGTATCTCTCTGCCTTCCCATGTTTGTTCCTTTCCTCTTCATTGCCCTGTCTGTCTCTCTCTAACTCCCCCATACCTGTTCTCTCTCTCCCTCTATTCTGTCTCTCTCCTCCCCTTCATCTGTTCTGTCTCTCTCCTGCACTTCCTCTGTTCTGTCTCTCTCTCCCCCGCTGTTCTGTCTCTCTCCTCCCCGTTCTGTCTCTCCCCCCCATGTTCTGTCTCTCTAGCCCTGTTCTATCTCTCTCTTTCCCCATTCCCCCTGTTCTGTCTTTCTCTCCCTCCCTCCCCGTCTGTCTCTCTCTCCCCCTTCCCCCTGTTCTTTCTCTCTCTCCCCCCTGTACTGTCTGTCTCTCTCTCTCTCTCCCCCTTCCCCCTGTTCTGTCTCTTTCTCCCTCCCTCTGTTCTTTCTCTCTACCCCCTGTTCTGCATCTCTCTCTCCCCCTTCCAGCTGTTCTGTCTCTCCCCCTCCAGCTGTTCTGTCTCTCCCCCTCCCCCTGTTCTGTCTTTCTCTCCCTCCCTCCCCTTGTCTGTCTCTCTCTCCCCCTTCCCTCTGTTCTGTCTCTCTCTCCCTCCCTGTTCTGTCTGTCTCTCTCTCTCCCCCTTCCCCCTGTTCTGTCTCTCTCTCCCTCCCTCTGTTCTTTCTCTCTACCCCCCTGTTCTGTATCTCTCTCTCCCCCCTCCAGCTGTTCTGTCTCTCCCCCTCCCCCTGTTCTGTCTCTCCCCCCTGCCCTGTCTCTCTCTCCCCCCTGCCCCTGTCTCTCTCTCCCACCCCTCCCCTTCCTTTGCCTTCAAAGGTGGATACAGGGAGGGGGCGGAGCTAACCGGCTGAGCGGTGTAGCTCCGCCCCCACCCTGTGAAGCAGATCCGCAGAATATACCTCTGTTAGGTATTACATCTTGTGCTTCTCGTGTGTAGTCAAGTTTGATTTCTGTTATAGTTTACACTTTGTTTGGAACAGATTTTTGCGAAAGGGAAACATATCTTCATAGAACATATTCATAACGTTGAAACATAACACTCATAACTTATATTCAGAACACTTATTCATAATATGTTTATACAATGGAGTTATCTGTTTAACCTGTCTATGCAGGTGTGGTGTTTTGGCTGCTTCTGCGAATAGGGGTATATCCAGAGTCTGGAAAACTGATCCTATAACTACACCCATGGTGTAGCTAGCAGGTGGTAATTGTGGAACTGCTTTATCAGTTAATATCTTGCGATGCAAAGGATCGCCATACGTTGGTAACTTTTGGTGTTCATATGTGGAAGGGGCTCAAAAACACTGCTTAGTTGGCTCTCCCTGTGAGTATGTCTCTGGTCTATTACCTGTTTGGTTTTGGTGTAAGGCGGTCTAGTCTGCAAGGTGTGTTCTTCTCCGTAATTGTCTGGAAGTCAGAGGTGTTGGTTGGGGTCGAGGAATTTACACCTTATAGGCTGGTAATGTGTGTATGGGTAATGCAGCTGTTCAACTGCTACAGGCAGCGTTCCATATTTATCACTTGTAAATGTTCGTTTAAGTATAGGACTTAGTAGAGATACTTAGTAGAGATACTTATCTTTCCTGAAGACGATGACTGTGTTCGTCGTTGACCATTATGTTAATTTGTATGTGTAATCAGTTATGCTGAAGAGTAAAATTCTGTTCCTTAAATAAGTTTCTGCTGCTTTGGTTTCTGGCCTGTTGCCTTTCTGGTGTACGTAGGTCCATTCTTTATTCAGCCTTCTCGCTGAGGTAGGCTCAGGGTCTTGGCGTTCCTCCACTGCGATGTGGATCATAGTTACCCCATTTTGAAAAACCTGCAGCTTTATTGGAAAGCCCCAGTATTACGTAATTTGGTTTTGCCTCAGTGCTTGGGTGAAAGTCAGAATTCCCATCTCCTCATCATATATTTGGAGGTGTTCATATGGAGCTGGAAGGGGTCTGGTTTGTCTGCATGCTCGCAGTATTTCTTCCTTTGGGTGGAAGAAGTTCATTCACAAGGTTCTCTTTAGGTAGATTCCTGGGTTTGAGGATCCTGTGATCTATTAAACCCTTCAGGACAATTGATGTATCTGCCTATGCTTTCATTGGGTTGCTATGATGCTTTGACATGTAGGCATCAAACAACACCAAACCCCCACCCCCGGGCACCAAGATCACCCCATGCGGTGGCAGCATGCTTTCCAAATAGGGTGCTGTCCTGTATCCCGCTAGATCAGAAATCAATTCCGTCACTCTGTTGCTTGACTGCCCCTAGAGGCATTACATTGAAAAAAAAAGGACAACACTAACCCTCGATCTAGGGTTGGGATTAGAGTTATGGGTTACAGATGGGTTAGGGTTAGGGTGATGATTATGGTTGGGGTCAAAATGTCACTGTAGGAGAAAATGGTTAAGAAACAAAAAACACTACTTTTGGTTATTGCAATATATAACTTGCAAAAACAAGACAAAAAAAATGTGATTAGCATATTTCGACAAATTTTTTTTAACGGTATCTTTTTTACCGTTTGTTATTGTGAAAATAATTTTTAGGTCAAATTTTGTGTTTTTTTTTTTTTTAGTAAATTATATGCTATGATGAAAACAAGAAAACGATTTTTATTGTGATAAAAATTAGTATATAACGTGTGGGTATAATGATAAAGAGGAAAATTACAGCTAAACACAAACACTGCATAAATATTTAACCATTGTCTAGAATGACCAAAAATATTTAAAACAACCAGGGGTTAAAAAGTCTGAATTTGTTTTGTTCAATACCATTTTTGCAACAAAGACCATTGCAAAATCTCTGAGGTTTTCTGGCAGTATGTCCTCTGAAATCCCATAGATCTTTTTAATTGCTCCTAGACCTATCCTCTAGGTCCATGACCTTGTTTTTAAGCATTTGTAATTCCATTTTCATGACTGAGTGTCTTGATTTGCGATCTTATTTCTTGAAGTAGCTGCTTTATACTGTGACAGAGTCTATGGGAGGGTAATAGAAGGAAGGTATGTAGGACCCAGAATCCTACATAGCCTGTACTCATTCACCTGCCCCAATTAGCAACTGCTGAGGCTTTAATTAGCTGATCTCAGAGTAGAAAGAAGAGATATACAATCTGACCTGCAGAGAGAGAGCAGGTCTGTGCAGAGTAGCACCAGTGAAAGGGCTAAAGGTTGGTGAAACCAATGTTTATTTTGTTGCTTAGATTATTACCCTGGGTTAGTAAGGGGCATTACTTTATGTCTAGTAAGTGCTCAAATTTGAGCTAGGATTTTGTTTGTAGATTTTTCCTTTATGTTTTGCTGCTAGGATTTATTTTGAGCCCAATGTGAATAAACCACACTGTTGTTTTGCATACAATTACTGTTGTTCTAAACCTGTTACCCTAGAGGACTGTGTTGCTTTGCCCTAAAGGTCACAAGATGGTGGAGAATGCGGGTAACTAAAGCACATTTATACGGTCTGTGGGTAAAGAGGCCTAATGTACTGTGACTCTGCAAACTGAGACTGGTTGTTTGGAAACAGAGGCCTGCAGGTGTGGTGTGTGGTATTTACCAGGTGGCTGTGAAAAATAAAAAGCAAGATGGAAGAGTTAGTAAAAGCCTTGGTACAGGCTACTACTACCCAGCAAGACACAAACCGTGTAACAGCGGCTCAGATCAGTAGCCTCATGGAGGCACAGCGACAGGCTGTTGCGGCCCAACAGGAGACAAAGCGCTTATTGGCTGCACAAATGGACTGCGTATTAGAAACACAGCGGGAAGACAAAGTACAACTAACAAGTGCTTTGCAACAAACCCTACTGTCAAGTGTGACTACCGCTACTATGGATATGGGGCGCCGGATTAGAGCTAATGACTTTTTACATAAAGTGAGTGAGGTTGATGACATGGAGGCTTACCTGACAACCTTTGAAAGGATTGCTACCCGAGAAGGATGGCCTCCAGGTCAGTGGGCAGGATTGTTAGCCCCTTGCCTCAGCGGAGAATCCCAAAAAGCATATGATGATTTGCCTCTCAGCCAAGCACAAGACTATGACTGTTTGAAAGCAGAAATACTAACACGGCTTGGAGTTACGCCTGCAGTGCGAGCCCAAAGATATAATGCATGGGTTTATGATACAGAGAAATCTACTAGGTCACAAATGTATGACCTCTTGAGACTTGCCCAGAAGTGGCTACAGCCAGAAGTCAACTCTGCTGCAGTAATCATTGAAAAAGTTGTTATGGATCGCTTTCTCAGGAGTCTGCCGATAGCTCTACGGAAATGGGTCAGTCAAGTGGATCCAAAGGACCCAGAAGAAATGATGAACTTGACAGAGAGATACCTGTTTGCTAATGAAACTCAGAGTAAAGAACCGTACCTCAATGCCAAATTGAAAAGTAACAGGAAACCTGCAAAGAATTCTGGAGGATTTAAAGAAACAGATGGAAAAAAAAGATTCTGTACAGACCCGTAGAGAGACTGACTACATGGAAAATTGGGTGCCCAGGTTCCCAACCCGGCTGCAAGGCCAGACTGAGAGACAGATAAGGTGCTATAGATGTCAGGAGATTGGACATATAGCACGTAACTGTCCACAGACTGATGAACCTATGGAATGCAATTTGGGGAGGGGGGAGAAATGTGGTGCATTGTTGGTATACACACGGATGTCTGCTTTAACAAGTACTGTTGGTATTAACCATGTCAAATCTGTAAATATGGAAGGGAGGAGTGTGCTAGCACTCTTAGATTCTGGGAGTGAGGTTTCATTGGTAAATAGGTCCATACTTCCGAGTGAGCAAGTAGATAGAATTCACGTGTTGGATATAATATGCATACATGGTGACACCCACACGTATCCCACGGCTGAGGTGGAATTTGCTACCGCGGTAGGGGTGATAAAACATAGAGTTGGGGTGGTGCCATCATTGCCTTATGATGCTGTATTGGGGCGTGATTTTCCCCTCTTTCGGAAGATATGGGAAGATACTGCAATAAATCAGGATAAGCATACAGAGGTAGAGGTAGAAACAGTGGGTATAGAGAATGTTTTCCCTTTTTCTACGATTGATTTGGAGCAGTATAGTGAAAATGAACCCGCTGTAGTATGTGTGGGTGACGAAGGGGAACGCAATGAAAGTGATTCCTCCCTAGTAGAAAATCTAAGGGAAGAGGTGGAGTTCCATCATCTAGGTATTAGTTCAGGAAATTTTCGGGCTGCCCAATGGGAGGATCAAACCTTGGTAGCTGCCAATAACAATGTTCAGGTAGTGGAAGGTACTCCTGTTAACCCGGAAACCCAATTGTCTCTTCCCTATTTTGCAGAAAGAAACAATTTACTTTACCGAGTAGAGAAGAGGGGGGTTGAAGAGGTTGAACAATTACTGGTACCTCAATCCCACAGGAACCTAGTCTTAAAACTAGGCCACAGCCATGTATTAGGGGGGCATCTTGGGATTGAAAAAACCCGGGAGAGAGTACTAAGAAGATTTTACTGGCCAGGAATCTACTCTGCTATTGAGCAATTTTGCAAGTCATGCCCAGAATGCCAAAGAAAGGCTCCATTCCAAGCTTTCCGTAATCCCCTCATTCCTCTTCCCATCATAGAAGTCCCATTCGAAAGAATTGCTATGGACCTGGTTGGTCCTTTACTGAAATCTGCTAGGGGGCACCAATATATATTGGTAGTACTAGATTATGCTACCCGCTATCCCGAAGCTATACCTTTTAAGAAATATCTCAGCTAAAACCATTGCCAGAGAGTTAATGTTTATGTTCAGCCGGGTTGGAATACCTAGAGAAGTACTCACAGACCAAGGTACCCCTTTTATGTCACGAGTGATGAAAGAGCTATGTAACTTGTTGAAGATTAGACAATTGAAAACTTCAGTGTATCACCCACAAACTGATGGGTTAGTGGAAAGATTTAATAAAACCTTAAAAGCAATGCTCCGTAAGGTAATTGACAAAGATGGTAAGAAATGGGATCATTTGCTCCCATATCTAATGTTTGCTATCCGAGAAGTCCCCCAAGCTTCCACCGGGTTCTCGCCTTTTGAATTGTTATATGGCAGACATCCTAGAGGCCTCCTTGATGTTGCGAAGGAGACATGGGAACAGGAACACACGCCTCATAGAAGTGTTATTGAACATGTGGCGCAAATGCAGGATCGCATTGAGGCCATAATGCCAATTGTCAGGGAAAATATGGAGAGAGCACAGGAAGCCCAGAAAGCTAGTTATAACAGGAATGCTAGACTTAGAGCCTTTCAACCCGGAGACAGGGTTATGGTACTAATCCCCACAATAGAAAGTAAATTCCTTGCAAGCTGGCATGGCCCATACGAGATCATTGAACGAGTCAATGAGGTGAATTATAAGGTGAGACAACCTGGTAGAAGAAAGCCCGAACAAATATACAATATAAATTTACTTAAGTATTATCTATTGGGGAGAAGGTTCAAACTTGTCACAGATCATGCACCCTTGACATGGATGAGACAAAACAAGGAAACAAATGCCAGAGTAATTAGGTGGTTCCTTAGTCTTCAGCCATATAACTTCTCTATGGAGCATAGAGCTGGTAAAGACCAGGGGAATGCAGATGGTTTGTCCAGAGTCCATTGTTTGTGGTCAAAGGTCGCTACGACCTATGGGTCTAAGCTGGCGGGGAGGATATGTGACAGAGTCTATGGGAGGGTAATAGAAGGAAGGTATGTAGGACCCAGAATCCTACATAGCCTGTACTCATTCACCTGCCCCAATTAGCAACTGCTGAGGCTTTAATTAGCTGATCTCAGAGTAGAAAGAAGAGAGATACAATCTGACCTGCAGAGAGAGAGCAGGTCTGTGCAGAGTAGCACCAGTGAAAGGGCTAAAGGTTGGTGAAACCAATGTTTATTTTGTTGCTTAGATTATTACCCTGGGTTAGTAAGGGGCATTACTTTATGTGTAGTAAGTGCTCAAATTTGAGCTAGGATTTTGTTTGTAGATTTTTCCTTTATGTTTTGCTGCAAGGATTTATTTTGAGCCCAATGTGAATAAACCACACTGTTGTTTTGCATACAATTACTGTTGTTCTAAACCTGTTACCCTAGAGGACTGTGTTGCTTTGCCCTAAAGGTCACAATATCTTCTTTAGGAGGCTTTTGGATACCATCAAGGCCGGGTCCTCCACTGTCATTATCATCTTGCCAGGTAGGTTCTCCTTCTGTTATTGAAGATTAACAGCATTAATTTGCCTTAATAATTATTTTCCTTTTGTTTAGCTATTTTCTTTTTGCTCAGGCTTTGCCAATTTTGAGTGGAATATTTTCTCTCCTATTTCCTTTGTCCCGAGAAGCTCTTGTCCATGTTACCAAACACTTGTGGTTTGGCCACACACCCCGACGTTCCCCATGTTTTATTTGATGTCTATCATTGACCTGCATTTTTCAACCTTTTATTCTCATTTCCCATCTATCATTATTCCACAGTTCAAAGAGTTGTACTCAGCAAAAAGCAGCTACTTCATCTTCCAACACCAACTGCTTTTTTATTCTTAATCCAAACCAACGTTTTGTTTTTTTAATCCTTTCTATAAAGCTTGATAACTAACCACATGAACAGTCTGTAAAATCTCCATTCACCTTAAAGCTCAGGGATCTTTGTGGCACTCTCCAAGAAGCATGGCACTAGAGAGGCAATCCAAAATTGGAAACTAAGGTTGGAACTTGATAACAATTTGTGGAACACTTGGGAGGTATTGTTTAAACTATTGATGTCCAACTGGCAGCCTGTGGTTGGGTTGTGCTCTGCAAAGATTTTTGTGTGGCGCCTGTGCTAGCTGAAAAAAAATGTGATTCTATTCTATTACCTCATAAAATTAAATATATCTGTCCCCCAAGCCTACAGTTTCACAACACTAGTTTAGACAAACTTGTCTGGGGCTAATGTTATTTGGCATATAGATCCATCAAACTTTTTCCTATGCCACTATAAGATATAAATAATAATAAAGCTTGGTTTGTGATACCCAAATGCTTTTCACCATCCTAAACGAACATCCTTATGTAGTGTACATCAGTGTGATGTAGTGTGTTAAAAACAAACTCAAATTGACTCTTCTTTAATTATTCTTTGTTATATCTTCTAAGCTCACAGAACAACAGGGTTGATGTTCTATCAAGACAATTTCTAGGTAATAGCACTTCTGAGATGCTCAGAAGCCCAGTAATATCCTTTCAGGATCTGATCTTGTTGTGCTGACTACAGAAAATGTTACAGTTTCAGTTATCAGTTTGTACAGTGCTTAAAACACCCTCATCTCAGCAGGGAAATAGTTGGTTTCTACTCCAGTATAATCGTGAGTTCTTGTGGTGAGACCACTTCCACACACTTGACCAAAGAATCAGGACTCCTTCGTTTCTTCCCTAGACATATTTTCCTATTTTCAGGTTTATCTTCTGAGACGTTTGTGCTTCCAGTGATATCCTGAGATGAAATACATTTTTAGTAAATTATGAAATCAGTTATTTTAAATTGAACCCGCATACAATGAATTAGATGTATTTACAGATAAAGCACTGCTAGTTTGCACAGAGGAGCTGTATAGCAGGCCCTGCAGCTCCTCACTGTATGAAACCAGAGATTGTTTGCAGGTTTCTTGGGTTCATGTAGTGTCTTGATTGTTTTCCCTATATTATACAACAAAAGCATGGAGTCCTTCCACTGGACAATAACAGCAATGCAGGCTAGCGCTGGTGCTCCAAAGGAAGAGGAGACTGGATTCAGACCTCCCATGTAGCAATATGCTAAGAACAAATTACTGTTCAATGGCACTCAGGAAACCTGGTAAAGAAACATAATATCCAGTCGATGCTTCCTTCAATATAATGTAATTTATTCCAGTTTCACCAATGCAGGTCATGAACCACACATGCTTAACGCATTTCGCCCCTGTAGTAAGTGCAAAGCTCACTAAGCGTATATGGCCCTTGTTTCAAACCTATATTCTAATTGTAATCCTCAGAAAGGTGATGGAGGAACGATATCTATCTGTAGCCGGATGCCAAGTAGTTGTGGGACTTCATACTCACATGGTAAGAGGAATACTATGATTTGTGGTCATTGAGCTAGCAAACAAAATACTTTGGCACTGGCCTGTGCTCAAGGAGAAACCAAGACAAACCGTGTGTACTTAGCAGAACAGAGTCCCAAAATGTTTCCTCAGCACCTTTGGAACCTTAAACAGGGACAAACCAGACTGCTGTGTAGAGTTCTGAGATCTTAAGAAAACATGCTTTGGACTCTGCTCTGTCAAGTACACAGGATTATATTTAAGGAGTATGGAGAGGGAGGAGTATTAAATTTACAGCTCACCTAAGCTCCCAAAAGCACATAGTCCAGCACTGGCACCAAGCTTGGAATGAACAATCTAAACAAATTTATACTTGTTGTGCCAATCTATATTACATACAAAATGATGCCACAACGTAAGTGGGATATTGTGTAAACACATAATGTGACGTTTGTGTAGGAGTCCATAGCTGGCCCTGCCCAATTCTGCTATCATTACTGAGGCCCAGGAATTCTTTGATTGTTTTACACAGAGTTCTAAGGAAGTACCATTTTCTTGGCTCCTAAAAATAACTAGGCTGGCTCCTGAATTGGTTTGCCTGGCTCATATAGCCAAATACAAATATTTGTCAAGCCCTGATTGAGGGCATGCATTGCAAATACCAGGCCTATTACATCATCTCGACTATTTTGGCCTAATTTTTACAACTGACTTATCAATTCAACATTGTTTCCTTAGTATACGCCAGGGTGTAAATGTCAAGGTGAACCACTCTGTATGGGTTATGCCTATATTGTATGGATGCATTACTTATCTGAGTAAATTGTTCCAATGCATGCTGTATATCAAGTTACAGATCACACGGTGGTCAATTTTAGACATAAATACTTTATTAACCCTGAAATACCAGCAGACAAAGTGATCAGCAGAATTCTGAGCTAAACAGTACTTAGCTCATTCATTTCAGTTCTGAGAACCACTCTTGCTCAGTCGTCAATACAAAGTGCAGAATATTGTTTTTCACCTCTAACCAGGACATGCAGTGACTATATACACAGATATGCATAAATCAGACAGACCCTGGTACAGGATACGAAGCCTTAGGATAAGAATTTGCAAAAGATGGTGTCACCTGGTTGTAGCAGGAAATGGGTTTATGAGTTTTCTCTCCGTCACACAAGGCCCCCTTTTGTCTGTCGTTGTCATACATTCAGGATATGGGTGCCTTTGATCAGTCATTGTTACACACAAAGGACAGCTTCTTCGTTAATACATCTGTGTCATACATCTAGGAGCACATCTAACACAGACAAACACATAGACTAGGTTACTCTGTCTGATACCTACAGTGCAAATACAGGGGCACAAAGAAGACCCCTTGGGTCCATGGTGGACTTCAAGTTCTCTGTCACCAAAGGAAACTACTGCAAAATTCCCTAGGTGACTGTCCTGTATATACTGCTCATTTACACCTAGTTGATATCAGTGTTGTTGCTGTTGGGCACAGATAATGTATATGTGTTATGTTTAATTTCTTCTATTTCATTTTTATATAAAGGTCTTCTATGCTTGGTGTAGAATTTGGTTGTCAATGGCGAAACAGGACAGTGTTTTTTGGACTACATTTCTAATTATGCCTAGCCAGTTCAACATCATTGGGTAGCAGTCCTCGCAGCAGTAGTGTCATATCTAGATACAACTGGCTTTTGCACTGCAACTGTATGCCCCAGTTCCAATGATGCTTCTGGATATAAAATGGCGGAACATCATGGTAACACTGCTGATGTTAGTCCATTTCCCATAATGCTCAGCGGGTAATAAATTCTTCTGCCTACTTACACATTGTGGTGGAGGGTTTAGTCTCTTTACTATTTGATTTACTGTTCCCTGATTTTGCTGGTGGTTCACCACACTGTGTCTTATTATCGGTTATTTTATGTTGTGTAACGCATTTTATTTGTACGTTACAAATGAATAGAATCCTTGGCATAGCCAAAAGCATCCTATGTTCACCCTGCTGTTTTTTACATGTGGTGCATGGTATTCTAATTTAGAACACGCACATGCACGCACAATTTCCTTACATGTATTCTTTAAATTCCATGTTGCTTGTAAAATGTATTATGTATATCAGTACTACATGAAAGTAGTATAGATAACTGACGTTATGTTGCCTGCTGCAATGTATATTTAGCTGCTGATCTGCACCCAAACCAGCCTGGCATAGAAGACATTTACCAGAGCTTCTTATAATAGCAAACTGACTTGTTTCAAATCCTCCAATATAAAATACAGGTACAGCATGTCCAACCATTATTATACAGCACCAAAGTCACATTTAGTAAACACACATCAGGAGCAGTATAAGGCAGTGAGGTATCAATCGTATGCGTTTCTAGCTCATACTGAGCAAGTTCTCAGTATGTAAACATGTATGATCAATGACTCATGAACATTTGAGAACTTCCTCGGTGATCTCTGAGTAAGCTGTATGCTTGGACTTTGGTGCTATGCAAGAGGAGTTGGAGGAACAGGATCTTCCTTTTATATCGTTTTTAGAAGATTTTCTATGCGAGGCTGACTTCCGAACGAATAAGCAGTAAAGTACACTTGTGAGATTGGTGCCCTGACAGTACTGGAGACATGTAAAGAGATTTCTCCTTTGATAAATGGGTCCTAGTCAGAGTGTATTTTAACCCCTGCTAACAGCTGAGAGTGACTAGTCATCACGTGGATTGAAATATTGAATTTGCGGGCTGCGGTGTGATAGATGTCACAGAGCAATGGGAAACTAATACCATGATTAAACTCACTCTATAAAACCTGCTTGTTTGTTTTACATTAGGTAATTATGAAGTAGAAATTCATCATTTGGTCTATATAGTCAAAGAGAATAACCCAACACGTTGCACAAAATCTACTTCCTCATTGCCATACATATATAACGGAGGGTAAATCTGATTCTGTGAGTGTCATCTCCTATATCGTTAGTGTCACAGAATATGTTAATGTAACAAAGAAAGCTTGTCCATCATATGTATACAACATAAATGTCCATTCTACAGGCCTCGCACACTCAATGGAATGTGTCATCTGGCAGTGTAACACAAATCATCATATATATACACAATTCCCTAGGTCAGTCAATGCCACATACACATTTACCTCAAATTGCTTAAGGGTCTACTCAACAAAGGCAAAATTGCAGGGAATAGAGATAAGAATTTCAAACTTTAGGCCAATGTAGCGAAGTTGGAGAAATTCTCCAATGTACCTCAATAGGAGAATTTAGTTTGAAATTCTTATCTTAGTTCCCTGCAATTCTCTCTTTATTGAGAAGACCCTTATAGGTTACAATGGTTCTCGGAGTTGCAAATGAACTATCTTTTTCTCAGTCTGTTCCAAACGCATGTGTACGGCAAAAAGGGATCTCTCAGTCTGTCAGTGTTGTTACTACATTAGATAGACTCTGTCATTATATCAAGGTCAAATTCAAAGTAAGTGTAATTTAAGAAAACAGGACAGGCGCCCCTGACACATGGTAGAGTTACATACAAACAGTCACGTTTTGGAATTCTGAAAGTGTATAACAGAGAATATTGAATAATTTCTAATTAGAGCAGCATCGTCTTGTGTCTGGAAAACAGCATCAGATTGTATGCGCATGCCATAAGTCAAAGGGAAGATCATGGCACTTCGGGAATGGATGCCTGTAGGAAGAAGAGATAATGTGAAAGACTAACAAGAGAAGAAGGATGTAGGAAGATGGGATAGAGAATACACAGCAGGTTGACAAATATAATAAATCTGATTAACCACCTGGTAGATGCTTTGGATGGGAGAGTCAGATGATTACACAGATGGGTCTAATCAATAAAATTTCAAATTTGGCACCCGAGTTTGACTTAGTCTCAAAAGTAGTTTCAGTCATTTCACCTCCAATTACTTTCAGTGGGGTGCCGAATCTCACTTAGTCTTAAAATGAAAGTCAACCTCCAAAGTTGACCTCGTCGAGCTATTCTCGAATTTCAGTGAATACACACAAGAGTGTAAATTTTCCCACTTTTCACCATTTCACTCCTTCTTGTTTATCTCTTTTTCCATCATCCCATTATCTTTCCCCATAGCTACCCATCTTATTCCTATTTCTTTATAGGGGCAGTTTCACCTAACCTCTTTTCTGTATGTTCTTTGTGTGTTTAATATATGTGAATTGCACTTATTTTCACTTTAAAATTGTTCACAGTCCTTCCATAGTTGTACTATGAAAGTAATTTTAAAGGGGCCTGAGGCTTGGAGATATAGGTAGGACTGCTGCTATAGCAAAAGCACTAATCGTTTATTTGCAGTTTTTAGGAGTGGTAAGGAAAAAAAACAATAAGGAAGATCTATTTCTTTTCTTTACATGGTGCAGTACTTATCTAAAAATATTTTTTTCAGGCACTGTATGTTTAACTGCCCCTTTAAAGCCTCCATCTTACTTTTTCTGTGTACATATGTCTTTCATTCTTTGCTCGTTCTTCTGACCTTGCTCTACATTTCTCCTTGACCACATACTTTACGTACTTTAAGTTCTCCTTCAGGGTTCCCTTCCCCATCCGTTTTCACTTCCTCTTCTGTTTTCTGGTCCTCAGAGTTGAGGTTTTGCTGTTTTTTCCGTCTGACACATTTTAAGATGACAAGGAAGAGAATTACAATGGCTAAGAAACCTCCGACTGATGCTCCAACCAAAACCGCAACCGTGGAATCCCTCTCGGGGGGAACTGAATGGAAGAAAAGAGATTCTAGATTACAGGTGACATATAAAGCAGATGCTATTTGTTTGTCTGTCACTTAGAAGTGGACTGATACAGTCTGGCGGAAGCATACACCTCACAATAGTTTATAAAGTCTGATAAATTCCCATACAAACACAAGGGCCTACTCAATAAAGAGAGAATTGCAGGGAACTGAGACTGCAATTTGAAACTTAAAGGACAACTGTAGCGAAAACTTAAGTTCTGTTTAAATGAAAGGTGGCATTAAGTGTAGGAATTTTAAATAGAAATGTTTTAGTGAAAGAATACAAATAAAGTACTTTACTGAGCCCTCTTTGCCTATCAGGGCTCAGACATGTTGTTTAGAATATTGGGGCACTTCTTCATACACCTTGGTTCAGAGGAAGGAAGATATGACCCAAGATTATAAACAACATGTCTGTCCCCTGTTAGAGCTATTTGGACCAAGAGAGCTCTACACTGAAACATAACGTAATTTTTGCTACAGCATAGTTGCCAACATTGGCATGTTTCCAGGGACACATATTTGTTTCACATGCTGCAGAAAGAGCATGCAAAATGCAGCCCGGCATTATGTAGTATGGATATACGCACAGACAGAATCCAATTAATTAATCAGGGTGGATATCTCAAGGACCTACCATGAATAATTAATTGGATTGTGCCTGTGTGTATGAATCCTACATAATATCGGGCTGCACTTTGCATGCTCTGTCTGAAGCATGTGGAACAAATATGTGTCCCTGGAAACATGGCCGATGTTGGCAACTATGCTACAGTTGTCCTTTAAGAACAAAGTAACTGAGTTGGAAACATTCTCCCATTTAGCTGAATTGGATCATTTTTCCAACCTGACTACATTGGCCTAAAATTTGAACTTCCCCTCTCAATTCCCTCCGTATTGAGTAGACCCTATAATATCAAATTATATACTGGAAATAGGCTCCGTAAGCGGTGCCATACATGGACACATGACTAAATCCTTACATCTGATTAATCGTATAAGGAACACATTCTTGTCAAGAAGGGGTGCTGACACTGCAATTTGCCAATGTCAAACAAGCAGTTAATAGGCCATTTCAGTTAATTGTGTGTCACAGGCAGAGAAAAGACTTAATAAGTAAGTTAGAATCATATGATCAGAACAGTGATATGATCATTTACCAAACAGTCATCTTATGGAGTTCACTGTCTTTGTAAGGAAATAATTGTCTAAGCACCCAGTCTTAGATACAATGAAACTCTGTTGGTTTAATTGGGGATTTTGGGCAGGAGTTTACCTTGTGTGAAACCCAACCAGCAGAAGTTGTATGTGAGTTTGCCTGGCTTGAATAACACAGGGAAGTGTCTAATTTCTTAGGCCTGTTAATGAATTCTGATAATACGAGAAATCCTAGCAAGCTTACTACCTAAGTTGGATCTCACAAGTGGTTATTAAGTACACTTAGATCCTCCACAAGAAACCATGACCATGTATGAATAAGTATTCCAATTCAAAACATACGGTTTAAGAGTTGTAGAAGATTTGCTTCCTCAGTATCATCATATAAATACAAACCAATCTAATACTATTACACATCTTAGAAGGATCTAACAGTTTTACACTGGCAAGAAAGCCCAGTATCAACCTGACGTGTGGGTAATAGACTGCTTCTGTCTTACAAGCAGAAGAATACCCAAACTCATTTATATAATATACACCGAATTCCACACTCTGTACGCATGGATACCATATTGTTTCTGTTCTACATACTGGAGAAAGTCTTCCCTAGTGTGCTGGTATTACACACACTGTGGTCAGATTTTCAGTGTTTAGACCTCACTGTACTCATGTCTCACATTCACTGAACTAACAGTGTTGATCTAATATAGCAAAGGTACTTTAGCAGTGTCACACAAACAAGTAAAGACCCACACATGTAAGCAAGTCTTCCTCAGTCTGACAGCATCACACACCCTCTGTTAGGACTTCCAGACGGATTTTCCCTGTGCCCTTATGCCGGTCTGGAGGATTGAGCACGTAACAGTGGTACTCCCCTCCATCTTGTAGTTGGACATCTCTGATCATCACAGACAAGTCATTCTTACTGGGGTTTCCTGAAAACTCCACTCTGTTCTGAAAACGCTCCAGGCGCTGGTTAATAATCTTCTTATCAAACTGAATGAACTGCGGGTCAGCAGAAGAAAAGAGAGGGAAAGACGCAAACAAAGGGATAGAGTAAAATAGAAAAAAGGAGTTGAAGGAGGGAGAATAGCAGTGCAAAAAGAGCGATGGAGTTAGTGTGATGTGAGAAAACGGGAAGTATTTAATCAGAGACTAAATAGGTAGAGGCGTTTGTTACCTTCCTATGACGGTAATTTAGATCAGTTAGAAGGAAAATAATAATAATAAAAGAGACAAAGGGGGGGGGGGGGAATATATATTTTGAATTCATTTAGCATCTCTCAGAAAAAACTTAAAATATAAATAAATGTTGGATTTCAATAAAACAAGAGATTATGTGGATTACAACATTTGGAGCTAGATGAGGAAGCCACAGTGAAATTAAGTGCTGTATTCATGAAAGCGAATTGATCAAATAAATTTCAAACTAAAATAGTTGAGTTTGAAGTATAGATGAATTGAATATTGTTTCCAGCTTGGCTACCTTGGCCTTAAGTTTGAAATTCCCTTCTCCATTCCCTGCAATCCCCTGTTTCATGAATAAAATCCCAAGAATTAAAAAGTGTGTCATGACCAAATGATAAAATTATTTTTGTTAGAAGATATCACTCATATTGAAGGGACGATGCCAAGCACTACAACACTTACTTTCACCTGACCATGGTCTGTGCAGTTACCCCCTTACTGGTCAGACAGACGAATTCCCACTTTAATATTATGGCAGAAATATAGGGGCATTTACAAATACTTTGTCAGACTAAACAGCTGACCGACCAATAAGGGAATATGGCCACCAATGGCAGCCAGATCCATGTGGACAGATTCCAGGACAGAAATCTCCTACTGCTTGGTTTCCTCCCGACATAACCATTGATATCTTCTAAAAAAAATTTGATAGAAAGATAATTATAATAAAAAAAGTAAATCGGGAAAGAGATAAGACCTAATTTATTTATTCAACTTTTTAGTATTAGTCCATCTTTAATAACACTGTGGGAGAACACAATTGTTATACACTGAGAATACCTAATAATTATACATCAGAGGACACCGCTTACCTTTTTCAGGAGACAATGGGAACAAACATTTGTGACACACTGAGCAAATAAAGTAAGTGGATAACGAGTGAGAGAAGTGATAACACACTGGTAGTAACACAGGTTCACAAAAGGGCATGTGTAAACTGTAATGAAAAGTGGGACCAGCAGGTTAGTACACAGGACAATCTGATTAGATAGCCGTTACATGGTGGAAGTTAGTGACTTGAAAATGGAGAGAACAAAGTCGTTTACACAATGAGAAGACAGTCTGGTAATACAATAAAGAAAGGCATTGGGAGAACATAACAACTGCATGACATGAATACATAGTTATTACTAAATGATACAACTGTACGTTGATGCAGTGGGGGAGATGAATTGGGGAGAGGCAATGTCATAGTAACTGACACAATCAGATGTCTTTTTTTTAATGCTGAAAAACCTGTGGGTTGTTCTATTAAGAAAAGAATTGTCGCATAATATTTGAACACTTCAACACAATTTTTGACATAACACAATAAGCAAAGTAAACTAATCTGCAGTATGGCTTAAAGGTGAATTACTGCAAGTTAATAATAAATAATAAACTGCATCAAATGCATCATGAGGACAACACAATGTCATGGGCAAGGTCAAATATTGACTTAGTGAGTAGACATTCTACCATTATGGGGGAGGATACACATACTGAAGAGACAGAGTAGAGACATAGTACTGAAGAGATAGAGTAGAAGTAGTGAAGACATTGTGCTATTCTTAGTGTTCCTCAGTCTGGAACTAAAAGCTATATTTCATTATTTCAATATAGGTGCTCAGTTAAGGATCTCTTTGAAATGGAACTATAATGTAAAATTGATATGCTTTCACTTTGTAGATAATAATTCTAGCCAATATTAAAATCAAGAAATCGTGTTTATAAGTTTTACTGCTAGGCCCCCAGAAAAGTGGTAACAAATGCAAAGGGCAAATGTGTTCATCCATCCTTCCCCAAAATGGTGATATCACCATCCACAATACCAAGGATGCAGCGCTCCCACTAGACATTGGGGGATGTCAACATCACCATTTACTGTGTGGGGGACGTGAGTTCCACCTACTTATCGACCATTTTTCCAAATTCAAATGACATGTTGGAGAAGGAGGTAGAAAATGTCATGTAAATATATCTAATAATCGATACCTTTCCTGATTGTTTAACTAGCAAATATATAGATAACATGTTTATATGCAGGTGAACTTGTCATCCAGAAGCTGAGTTTCCATGCAATTTGGCAGTTAGAGATTGGAGGCCTGGTGAATCTTGGTGATTGTCTAGTAAAGTCTAATCATTTAGAAGCATCTAAATATCAGTTATTTGAAAGCTTCCAAGTAATGGGCAAGTTGGACTTCCTGGGTGCTCTTCACCAAAAGTGATGTGCAGTGGAGATGAACATTTTACCTCACTGACTATAAAGTGTGCAGGAACACACCTTATTGGTGAATAGCTGTCAGGAAATCATGTATAGAAATATACATATCAAGGCCAGAATGGTGAGCATATCTGACCTGTGGGCTTTCTGTCAGATTGTATCAATCCCAATTAAAGCCTCATCGAAGGATGAGGGCTGCTTGGCCCACTCATCTCTGGCAGCCCTGTCAGAGTGGGCCTCTACTCTTCCTACCAATCCTGCTCTGAGCTGAGCAAATAAAAAAACACTGTAGTGGTATCACAACTAGTGGAGAATTATGCACTACACTTGTGTGGACACAGGGAAAGTAATGAGACCAAAGGGTGATGAAAGAAACACTGATAGTTTATTTGCATTGAAAGAAGGAGCACAGTACATTGAGGCAGGGTACATTAATAGCACAGAGTTAAGCAGTAGGACAGCACAGTAGCACATCAGAATGACATACAGAGTTGTTACTGACAGGACAATAGTAACACAAAAGGAAGACACTGTGGTGACACAACATGATGATAAACACATGTGGTTGATAGGATAATAGTGACACGGTTGGAAGACAGTGTGGTGACACAGAAGGAGCATTATATACAGATGTGTTGGACAGGAGATTAGTGACACAGGAGGATGATATACAGCTGTAATACAGGAGTGACAGTAAAAACATAATAAGAAAGATATAGCAAGAACATAGGGTACTGTAGTTAACAGAGGGTATTGTTTGGGCATTGGAAATACACAACCGTAATTCAGTGGAAAGATAAAACTCCCTTGGCCCTCACCATCTCCTCGTTACAGCTTTCACAGCTCCTGTATGTCCAATTCATGGAAAACTGTTTGTTGTCCACCTTGTAGCAGGAGTTGAATGAGCAGGGCAGTCGTATGTCTGAACCATTCAGGGCATAAACCAAAGAAGGCACAGAGATCTCCATCCCGGATACGGTCGCTGGGCACACATAATAGTGGTAAATGTACAATCACTCACATGCAAAACACTGAGGTCTATTCAGTGAACAGTCAACTGGTGAATTGACAAGGGAATTTTAAAAATGAGGCCAAAAGTGCTGTAGAAAAAAAATCCCTGATTCACTTATTATTCCAGTTCAGCTATAAAAGCATAATTTTTCCTTTGTCAGATCACCATTGTTCACTCTTCACTGAATAGACCCTAGTGTGTCACAATTATGCTGAGATGGAATTTAAAGAGGAGGTATGCAAAACAATTTAAAACTGTTATTAAATTGGCTATGGAGAGGGGGCAGCTAGGGTCCCCGCATCTGGTTTTTTAGTTATGGCCCAGGGAATCAACACAGTAAAGGAAGAGAGTATATTTAAAAGAAGAAAAACTACCACAACCAGAGGACATAGTCTTAAATTAGAGGGGCAACGATTTAAAAGTAATATCAGGAAGTATTACTTTACTGAGAGGGTAGTGGATGTATGGAATAGTCTTTCAGCAGAAGTGGTAGAGGTAAACACAGTGAAGGAGTTTAAAGCATGCATGGGATAGACACAAGGCTATCCTAGCTATAAGACCGGGAACGGGGGACTAATAAAAGTATTTAAAAAAATTGGGCAGACTAGATGGACCGAATGGTTCTTATCTGACGACACATTCTATGTTTCTTTAACCTAAAACCATCCCTATGCCCAAGTATGCAAATTACTATCTTTTTCTCTACAGAAGGATGTATTTCCTCACACCCAGCAATTGTGTTGATGTGGAAAACAGACAGGGATAAGACAAGGCTTGAATAAGACAAAATCCTGCATTATATGTTTTTTCTCTCTAAAGGATTGTCCTAAATTAGGTCTCCACTTGTACAATGTTGGCAAGTCTATCTGCCCTGATTTAAAAGTGGCAGCAATGTTTATATCTATCAGTAAAGTATCTAAATAAGCAAAGTTAACAAATTCTATAACCTAAGAACACTGTGTCCTAGTTGCTTCTATGAAAGAATGTGTTGACGCAAAAGTAAACAATATAAAAACAGCCAACCTATTTTCTTATATTTAGCTGAAATATCTGTTTGAACAAAAGGTGACATATTTAAAATATCTAAAAAAAAACCTTCTAAAAACATAGCTGGGGATCAGAATTAGAACCATTTGGTGACCACAGCAGGACACTTTTTGCATAGAATTGTTATTAAGGGTCTGGGACTCTTTTATTATGAGGTTTTTCAATACTTGGACCCAGTATTCTTCATTTTATGATATGGTAGAATATTCTTAGTGTATGCATCTTACCCCAGAACAATGTCACAGATACTGTCAGATAATTACCGTTATAATTGTATACTCTGTGCTAGTCACATACTAAATTCACGTTGAGCTGGATGGTTTAGTTCTAGTCAAGCAGCCTGCACACAAGTCTCACTTGTGCAATTGAAATAACACACAATAGTTAAACCATTGCTTGACAAATATCTGTGGACTTTAGGTGCAAAACAGATCAGCTCAGAAGCCAACCTTGGATCGTAATGGTACATCCATAAAGTCTATGGAAATCATCAAAAAGGTTTAAAATCCTGCTGTTGTAAATTTAGGAGCCATGGCTCCCTTGATCCTGGTAGTTTGTTTAGCCCTCAGATGATTCAACAGTTCATGGGCAAGATCTATATTTTGTTTCTATAGTGTTGAAGAGTAGCCAGACATCAAAGGGAGACGTCACATATACCTTCAACTTGTTCAAATAGACGAATTTAACAGAACGTTCGGATTGAACGAACATGCATATTAACAAACGTTGAATAAAATCATGTCTAGTTGGATCTGTAAGTAAACATAACTTAATGCTATGAGGAAACATTCAATTATGGTGTATTGACACCTCATGGCGCTTAAATTGCATAGTTTATTGACCATAGCACCACTTACAAAAGGAATATGCTGTATAACTACACAGAGGCACCAAAAAGATTGGCAGGATTGTGGGTGAACTCCCACAATCCACTCTCTAATAGTGCACAGTATCTCAAGACATAGAATCCTTACTCATTGCATCTAGAGAGATACCACACGTGTCTCACTGATAAGGCTGGAATGTATATTTGGGATTGGTGGATGTTTGGTGGGAGACTGGCTGACATTTTGAGATTAGGCCGCCTTTTCTCTGTTGGACAATGCCAGTAAATAAATGTAATAAATATATCTCTCAATGTAAGTTCTAAATCTCAGGTTCTTCTCTCCCATAATAGGAGAATGATGCGGCCTATTCCAACTATTCATGCTGTGTTTCAACTCTATTCTTCTTTGAATCAACCCCTTTTTATTCAATAAGGTTTAACATTTTAGATTTTCAAGCGAGTCTTTAATACAATAGTCACCACAATGGCACAGTCTGTGGCCTCATGATATTTCTAACTTTGAAAGCAATATACTTCAAGCTATGTTTAAGGTTTTGTATACCTGCTTAATACTTAACTGTCTTATTATTGGTGGCCTGCTTTAACTTAACAGGTTGAATTAGAGGACATTTCTTCTTTAGATGTCCCATAAAAGGTAAGATCTGCTCAGTCCCCACAGACACAGAATATAGCGGCTATTAATAATATCATGATATTGTTTTCTACAGGTCCACTTGCAATACATTGGATACTGCGTTCTGTATACTTAATGTTATGTAAATATGTACAGGGCCCATACCAAGGGCTTTCTAAAGACCTGTTCATTAACAGACCAGTACAAAGGACAAGTGGTCACCTGCTAAGACTTGAAGAAAGGAGATTTAGTCTACGACGGGAAGGGTTTTTTTACATTAAGGACAATAAAGGTGTGGAATTTACTGCCAGAAGAGGTGGTGCTAGCAAATACATTAGATGCCTTTAAAAAGGGCCTGAATACTTTTTTAAAGAAGCAGGACACAGAGGGCTATATATGTTAGTATAGGCAGGAATATTTATTTAGTCCTTATTGATCCTAGGAGAAATCTGATTGCCATTTGGAGTCAAAAAGGCATTTTTTCCCAGTTGAAAGCAGAATTGTTAAAATAAGGAAGGGGGTGGTGGCTTTTTTTGGATTAACAGTGTTAAATAGTGTTGAGCGAAAGACATTCGGTTTATAGACTTTCGGTTTATGGAATACATGTAATGCTATTGGCTTTCTATAAACTGAAATAGAGTCCCTTTTCTAATGAATGGGGACTCTTTTTCGGTTTATAGAAAGCAAATAGCTTTACATGTATTCCATAAACCGAAAGATATTCGGTTTATAGACTTTCGGTTTATGTAATACATGTAATGCTATTGCTATTCTATAAACCGAAATAGAGTCCCTATTCATAAGAATAGGTCAATTGACCTATTCTTATGAATAGGGACTCTATTTCGGTTTCCATTACATGGCTATTGGCTTTCTATAAAACGAAATAGAGTCCCCATTCATACGAATAGGTCAATTGACCTATTCTTATGAATAGGGACTCTATTTCGGTTTCCATTACATGGCTATTGGCTTTCTATAAACCGAAATAGAGTCCCCATTCATACGAATAGGTCAATTGAGCTATTCGTATGAATGGGGACACTCTTACCCACATTTTACTTCAGCAGCCCTCTCCAGGACTTTTTTTGAGGCATTTTAGTGGCCAAAAGTTTGTGTCCCCATTGACTTCAATAGGGTTCGGGTTCAGGGTCAAGTTCGAGCATGGACATTTTTTCGAAGTTCGGTCGAACCTGCCGAACCCGAACATCCAGGTGTCCGCTCAACTCTAGTGGTAAACAAGGAATAGGAAAATAGTTTAACTTGATGGACAGAAGTCTTCAAGTTTTCAACCTAAACTTCTATGTTACTATGTACCTGTCACATACAGAACATTCTGTGCGTTCAACTCTGAACAGTGTGTGCGCATGCAATCCAGCAGTGCGGTTTAGTATACAGCAAAGAGCTCAATTTCAGATTTCAGAATAGGAAATTAAGGGATAAAAACAGTACAAACTCATTTTTCAACAGCCTTTTGCTTTGTTCGCAAGCTGATCACTGAATGTTTGTTATTTTAACCCTCAGAATATGCGATGATCATACAACACTTTGCTCCACATGGGGATTATTTAGAAAAGTCAATTCTGGGCAAAGTTCAAAAGTGGAGCAATCACCATGGAAACCAATGGAATGTTCGTGCTGATTAGATGACGCTTAGAACTTTGCTGCAGAAGGGAATTTTATAAACAATGCCCTGTATGTGTGTATTGTGGTTCTGTCAGAGAGCGAAAGCAAAGTGGAAGTTGTAGTTTAGAAACAACTGGAGTGCTGTTTATTTCATACTAAACGGGACCATGCAAATTTTCATTGTGCATTAATAATATTGCATCAGTCGGATGAATGTGTAATCTAAAGTGTAAGCTAATGTAATAAGTGTATAGCTGATGCTTAGATTAATATGTGTGTATCAGTGGTCCAGTGGACCTTGCTGTCTAACATGCAACTGGATATTGCAATGTGCAAACTGGAAATGGTGCAGAGAAGCACTATTACCCCAATGCTAGACTTTATCTAAAAATGCATCTTGCTTCTACATGAATCAATAGTTGTTTTTTTTGTACAATTCAGCTTTCAAATCTCTATTGGAAGATTTTTGGAAAATACATTTATGGAATATTGTATAAGAAAGTATTTACATACACTTAATATTTTATGACTCACTCTGGATTCGAACCTGGTTTTTTTTTTCCAAAGTCACACTCGGGTGCCGAATTTGACTTAGTCTCAAAATAGAAAGTTGACCTTTCAAAACTGAATTTCAGTCAAAAGACCCAAATGAGTAGAATAACATGTCCAAAGAGGCATTTCTGCAGAAGGAGGGTATATAAACATCACCCCCAAATTAAAATTGTGTTGCGTCTTAGAAAGACATTTAGAGATCTTTGTGAATTCTGACCCTTAAATTTGTATTATCCTCAATGGAGTGGATTCCCGTTATTATTATAAGTAGTTTATTTATAAAGTGTTAACATATTCTGCAGAACTTTACAGTGACTAAAGGAAACAGAGGTTGGAGGCAGAGACCCAATGAAGGCTAAGGGTTAATATATGCAGCAATCACATTGTCAGCAAGTTTCCCAGGTGCTTCAACATCACATACTGTAACCTCTCCCTCCTCCAACCCCACCAAGGAATCACATCAAAGTGACCGCTATAACCTTCCAAGCACTCCTCAATAACATTAAGCTCTGCAACTTGAGAGCAGTAGAATTATACGGAAGGATTCTGCAAGTAAGTGATGGATCATAGCTTGGTTACAGGCACGGAGTTGTGGATTCAGCATCCTGAGCTTATTATCAGAGTACAGATACTCATCACTGTTCTGTAGTGTTGTATGTTTGTTATCAGTGCTGTTAGAATACATCTCCCATCACCTGTAAACTGCCTAATAGCATATGATGTAGCATGATCATTAGCAATTATGCATAGAGATTATTACCCTTTCCACTTTCTCACAATCTTGTCCCTTCTGCACCCGCGCTGCTTTCTTTCTCAAATCTTCCCTCACTGTCTTTATCCTCACCACTTCCCCTCCTTGCATTTCAAATTCTCCCCACTCCTCCCACCCCCATCTTATGTGGTTACTGCACTGCGGGTTTATACTGCACTCTCTGTCTGCTGCACAATCTGGGTCACATTGCAGGTACTGCTTCACTGGCAGGAAAGGGGTTAAGGTCCCTCTAGTGGAGACTTAAGGTATTGGTGGTTGCTGTTCATTAAAATGGTTAATGTAACAGACACTTATTCTATTCTGAGGTGATCAATAATATGTGCTTTTTGCTGACTCAGGTGATGGGAAGGGAACAGAAGGAGAGTGCATTAGTGGAATCTTTAGGAGGGGGGCTGACTGTATGACATAGCATGCCTATATATCATTAAGTTTTAAAGACAGGGAGCTATGTAACCCTTAATTTCCTCACACATGAATCTCTTACTGACCCAAAATAATAAAAACCCATGACTTATACCGCTTCTTACAAATTCTCTTTTTAGGTCACTTATTCTAGCACTTATATTTGGTCCATATACTATACGTCTCCCATAAATATACCTGGGTAGCCTAATTCTTGCACCTGCAATTCTTTAACTATGATTACTGACTAACAAGGCCGTGTCCCTAGAGGATGTCTCATATTGTTCCTATCTATTAACTTGCTGTAGAGGTTGCATTAATGCAGATTAAAGCGGTTTTAGAACTGCTCAATGTTAAGGAAACAATAACATCTGTATTTCTACCATGTAGTAACAGGGTATCGGGAGAGTGGCTATGTTCCCTAACACAAAGTCTACCATATGTCACATTCTACCCATAGCCACCATAGCAATTATCAGCGTCTAGTTAGTACCACATCCTGCCCCCCAATCTGCCAAAAAAGTAGTAACACTTACTCCTGAGCCATTACCTTTTCTATGTTCAGATTCTCCCCATTAACATTAAACTATGTTCTTTTGCATTACCATACTTCTCCATTCCACTTCACCCTCCCAATTCCTACTCCAGTCAACCCCAAACCAGCCTGTTCTTGTCATCATCAATCCTTATATGCCACCTTCTCTTTAACAGCCACTACGCATTATGTTTTATGGTTCAGCCAATCAACTCTCTTATGACCATTTGCTACTCCCTTTGTTCTTTATATCCCTCGAAATGCATGTTGTTCCTATATCCCCTATCTATTTCTCCTTGTTCTTCATAGCCCCACTCCATAGTCCTCCATCAGTTCCCTCAATGTTCCTTCAGTTTTGACTATATGTTGTTGTGCTTAAGTTGGCGCAATTCTAGGAAGCATTGCAACTTATTCTCTGGGCCTAGGACTGTAGAATATGGTTGTACTGCTCAGATAAATACATTCAACCAGGTAACTAACTGGAGTACCAAATGGAGCTCCTGATGGTGGTACAGAGCTCACCAAGGACCAAGAACAGACATGAGTGGGTCTCGCTACTTGGCAAGGAGTACGTCATGCTACATAATCTAATCTGTGATAACCAGCAGATGTGTTAAACAGGAGGCCCTCAAGGATTCCTCAATAAGTCAATCTTTTGACTGGATCCTTAATTTAGTGACCTGTATCCGAGAAAGCTGGTCACCATTGAAACATTTTGTAATTTAGTGCCTTTTGTTTAGTTATTTATGCCTCACTCAATACCAGTTAAAACTTGGCATATGATCACTTATATCAGGGTGGAACAGTGTCAGAAATCTGAGAAGGGGAGGTGGATATGGGGTATCCAATTGAGGACACTTTATTGTTAAGTGTTTTTATTGATAAAATGTAATAGAATGTGTTATGAAGAATTCAAGACCAAAATAAAAAGATTGTTAAAAAAAATCATATGCCATTTTGATGATTTATCCTTGCCTTATAGCCCTCCTTATTGCCCTGTATTACTCCTTTCAATGGCCTCTGTTCTTATTCCATAATGACCACTTGATGTTGTCCATTTAGTTGCTTTCACAAGCAGCCTACCTTATTACATATAAATATTGCATACAGTTATGCCTCTGTTATGCCTCCTAATGCTTAATATAATCCTGTTTAGCTCTTGTTGTTGCTCTGTTTGACATATTCCCATAACTCCTCCCATAGCTATTTATAATAACTTCCTATATTTCATGATATTTACTATATATTAAACCTCCAAAGAAGTACTTCTACTCAGCTTCACTTATCCTTTGCTATTGTTTTAGCTATATACCTATTGCACCTTCGTCAGACCTCTTTTATCTGCTCTATATATAAAACACCTTCATTACAGTCCATGTGCTGCTCCACATAACTCATCAGTGATAGGATGGATTTGCTGAAACATTCGAATGTGAGACATCATTATTAATTGCAATTAGGTCACATCAAAATCTGTAATCTCTTGACTCTAGGGAAACTAAAAATGGGGACACTAAGCAATGTACCAGGGAAATATTTTTGAATCTATGCAGGATTTTATTTTCTATATAATCTCTCACTTGGTAGTTGATATTGTATAATGGACTGTAAATACAAGTTCACAAAACATATCGGCGTATTTGGGGAGCCTCTGTGTGAAACTGCAAATGAGATAAAGATATTTAACCCTTTATCCCCCGTGACACTGAAAAGATTAGTGTGGGCTGTGTGCAGGGTCTCAGTACATTGCGGCAGATGTGCACCCAGCTGTGCATGCAGAACTGGCCATACAACTTACCCAGGAGGCTGAATGCCAGTGTTACCAGGCTTGGCCCAGAGGGTGCTGGGTGCTCTCTCCTGCCCATGTTCTAGGAAGGGTCAGGGGGGTCTCCGAATCCTGTCTTGGTATATCTCTATTTATATAATGTAATTTCCCCCTCGATGGTGCAGCGATGAGATAACTGTGTATGCTCAATATGGCCGGATGTCTGGCTGCAGCAGAGATGTGAGAGAGTGGGGGAGTGGATGGTGGGAACACATGGTTTTATGGTTGGTGGATTTTCAGGAAAGATGCGGTAGGGTGAGAGAAAAACATACATATCACATATAATAAATTCCTTTTGAATCTCATAGTATATCTCCTATTCAGTATACCTGAATATGTTAAATGTATGAAATGTAAAATTCCTATCTGTTATAATTTCATTTCCTATGAATTACTATCTCATATCTATATATGTAGTCTACATGAATAATATACACATCCAACATATGTTACAGAAAAGGATTCCCTTCAAAAAGATAACCCTGAAATTCTCACCTACGGGTTAATAAGTCATGCAAATCAAGATAATTAATATATTTTTTTAACCAATGTTACATGGGTTCTCTTATTTGAGCAGGGTTACTGTTTTAAATGCAGAAAATATAAACTACAAAAACAACCTTGAGCAGGGCTTGACAAATTGTTAAAAATCTAAGAGCCAGCACTCAAAACTTAAGAGCCATAAAATGATGATTTCTAAATTGAGGTAAGGGGTTAAACCAACAGACAAAATATACCATGCCTGTGAACATAAGTAGCATGCAAGGAAAGAGCTATGGCACAAAGAACATGAAAATACCATGCCTTGTGTGCCTATTTGTACATCCCACCTACTGTGGAAATTGCTTCAGTAATTTTTCAAGGTTTACAATTTTTCATGCCTACATGGGAACATTGGCAAAACATTGGCCAAATTCTTTCCAAGTGGCAGGAGAGATTGGGCTCAACTCCGAAATTGGTTGGCAAAGTGTCAGTACAACGACACTTGTCCGTGACAAGGTCTTTGAAGGTCCATAGAACATCATTAACTTGTCAGTGACAAGTTCCACCAGGATAGAGCCAGCTGCAAAAGATGATCTGCTCTCCCAAATCACGTGGTGCTGGACAGGAGTGAACATAAGTGAGTGGTGCTAAAATAATCTAAAAGGGTTAAAGCTGTCAGGTTCTCTGGCCCACAAACACAATTGTACGCAATGATGATTCGTTCCATTAGGCTGGAGATTTTTTCACTCATCTATGCAAAATTAATATTTGGCAACCTTTCAACTGATTCATTAACCAATATCATTAAATTATTTTTTCATGGTAAAATACATTTATAAAAAACCTAAAGATGACCATGTTTTCCACATATTGTGTAGGTTGGGTGGCCAGATGTCTTGTTTTGACCTGGATAATCTAGTATTTGGGCTATTAGTATGTTTGCCATCTTACCAGCATGGGGGTAAGAAATTGGCTTTAGGATAATATTAAATCTATAGCGGCAATAGCATGGCTTGATTTATTTTAAGAATAGGTTGGGATAAACTGGGAATTTGCAATGCTTTTCAGTATTTCTGCCATTTGAGTACACATTATATAATGTATGAATTATTAGGAAACCCTAGGTACCATGAGGGTTTCAGATGTAATATATATAATATACATAGAGTCATCAGCAGACAAGAGCAGTTCCAGAGAATTAACCCCTCTTTTAGCAGACATGAGCAGTTTCAATGAATAACCCCTCTTGTTACCAGACAGGAACCGTTTTAAAGAATTAACTCTGCTGTAACAGACAGGAGCAGTTTCAGATAATTAACCCCTCCATTACCAGACATGAGCAGTTTCAGAGCATTAAATCCTTCAATTACTAGACATAAGCAGTTTCAGAGAATGAATCCCTATATTATCAGACATGAGCTGTTTCAGAGAATTAGCCCCACTGTTACCACACAGCGATAGCTAACATTTGACATCACAAGCTCTGCCCTCTGGTGTCCCAATTATATGGGGGAAGAGGATAGAAAGTATGACTGCATATGTTATTTATTCCAACAATAGCATACACTCCTTACAACAATCCACCAATCCATGTCACAATTATTGTTCAGTTACACAGAGTTACACAAAAAGTTATTTTGATGTTATACATGTGTCTATTATTTGTAAAAGGCATTTTTACTTGTCCATATCCTGACCTTTGATTGAGACTTACATTGACCTTTTTGATTATATTTTTTCGTCGTATGATGCAAGAAATGCATGAGTGAATTAGTGAATATTTAGCTATTGGATAGTGTGACACCAGGCTAGGCAAGGGTTCAATAAACATCTCTGACCTAGGACAACCAATTTGTTAAGCTTAACCCTGGAACGGTTGGTGCCACTGCAGGATCGACGGGTGTAATGGGGAAAACAGTAAAAGAACCCAAGAGAATATATCACCTAACCGCAAAAAATCAACCATAAAAAGATGTAATCCCACTATATACACCAATATCAAAACATATGTCATCAATTATTTTATCTTATATATGATGATATAAAAAAAATTTTTTTTTATATATTCAATACATATATCAAATGTCAATGAAACACAGAGTATATCTGGCACCCAACTCAGCCAGAAGCTACAACCTGAGACAATGTATGCAATGTAGTAAATTGAAATGTCAAAATTGAGCAATGGAAGAAACAGCATAAAATTTAAACATAAAACCAATTCTCATAATTAAAGTGTTTAGACCAGATAAGGGAGCACATAGCCCTTGAACTAGGCCAATTCCCAGTTTTATTAATGACGGCTCCGCTTCAGTCGCTGCACCAATTCTGAAGGCGTGTAAACGTAATACTTCTGATTAATGCCAAGCGATGACAGACATTGCTTGAACATGAACACAAACTGAAACCTTGTGACAGTGAGGAGCTGTCCACATGTAGTAGTAATACAATCCCTGGGGACTTGCATCTGGAACCAAAACTCTGAAACAGTCCCACTTTTATTTCGATAAGTGAGGGGCCGAAATTACAATGGCCACCAAAATAGGGAATAGTTAAAAAATTTGTCAAGACCGCTAAAAAACCACATTGCAGGCCACGAGCCTGCACACCAGTCACCGCGAAAAAATATACAGAACCAAAGGTATTCATTTCAAGAACCAAATTCTGATTGCTAATGGGATTTTACATCCCCAAGGTATTCCCGTTGTAATCCCTGAGGAAGGATTCCAAACAGCTAGGTCAGCCTTTCACTCAACAAACAAAATGACGGGGAGCCGAAAACCAGATATAACCAGGGACAGACACCCGCAAACCCCTCCCTTGGGCATGATGTAGCAGGCAAAGTTCAGCTATCCCAGTAATGAATGCAGGTATAATTACATTACATTAACTTTAATTTATATAGCGCCAATAATTTACATAGCGCTAGGTACAGAACTACATACTAAGTTAAACAAACTAGAACAGACTGGTAGGTGAGGTAGAACCCTGCTCACAAGCTTACAAACTAGAGGGAATGGGGTACATGAAACACATAAGGAAGTGAATGAAGGTCAGAGTGAAGGTAGTTGTAGTAACAGTAATGTGGATGGTCAGCGCTAGGTGGGTTTGGCCAAATATTAACTGTGTGCGTTCTAGCTGGATCAGTTGTAAGCTGCTGATACTAACAGTGATTAAGGGCAGCGAGAGCGAGGTGGGATTAGATAGAGGTAAATTAATCGGTATTCTAGTGGAATGGGTATTAAGCTTCTATAAACATGAGATTTGAGGGATGTTTTAAAGTTTGAAAAAGAAGGAGAGAGCTGGCTGCTCTGCAGAAGGGAGTTACATAGAGAGGGTGCAGCTCAGGCAAAATCTTGGAGGTGCCAGTGGGAAGAAGTGATGAGGTTGGAGGAGAGCTTTAGTCCCACTGAGGTGCGCAAAGGTCGTGCAGGGGAGTATCAGTTAACGAGGGAGGCAATGTATGGGCCAAGGAGTGGAGGTCTTTGAGGTTAAAGAATTTTAAATTTTATTCTAGAGCAGATGAGGAGCCAGCTAAATAGGGCTGACGAGCGAGAAAGATGAGACCAGTAGCAGTGTTTTGAATATATTTCTGGGAAGAAAGACGAGCCGGAGGTAGTCCAGTCATGAGGCTGTTATAGTAGTGAAGGCGCGAGATCACAAGCGAGTGCAATAGCATTTTGGGGGTCTCTGCGATGAGGAACGGGCAAATGCGTGCAATGTTCCTTAGGTGCAGACAGCAGGATTTGGCCGAACATAGGAAAGAAGGTGTGCATTCCACGCTCAAGGATGGTGAAAATACGGTGCTTTTAATATAATAAATATAAATACAAACGGAGTGAATAACGTCCACAGACTAGAGAGTTGAAGGGGGAGGACCACTGTATTTTCACCATCCTTGAGCGTGGAGTGCACACATTCTTTCCTATGTTTGCATGCTGCGTCTAATCAACGTTGTGGAAGCACCCACCCTCTACACACCGGATTGCGTTGAGTGGAGCCAGGTTGCAAGCTTTTTTTTCAGGATTTGGCTAAAGACCAAATATCCTGAATGAAGGAGAGAGCAGAGTCAAAGTGACCCCCAGACATCGGACATCAGAGTCAGTCGGTACGATTGTAGCATTTTCAACGGTGACTGTGTATGGGATTACGTTTCAGGTACTGATTTTTTTCAAACCTATTTCTACCATATGCAACTATATAGTAAATACTTACCAGCCCATCTGACTCGTTGTTGGTTTTAGCCAGAAGGCTCCACATTCCCTGACCCAATGGACCGCTCTGTCAAAAGACATATACGAAAATGGAACACAACTCTTTGGCAATGTCATCATTCACAGATTCCCCTTTAGGAAAAGAGAAATGATGAATAAACCGGTTTTTATTAATATGAGTTATGAGATAAACACAATTTATGATTTAAAAAAATTACAACGCTATAGAAATCCAAATACATCATTATATATGAACCAACATTTCAAATGTGCAAACAGTGACACCTTTATTTTTGTGGGTGGGGCTTTAACAAAATTTATTTTGGCCACTTCGTAACTATCTTTGTAATGTGATAAGTTATTTAGAACAAATTCATATAATAAAATATTAAATACAGCTAGAAATGCCTATTATTGTTAGTTTTATTGCTATGGAGCTCTGTGGGTTATGAGATTTCATTATTAGAATTGCTGTTTGTTATGTGTTTTGTCTCTGTTAAAAGGATCCTTCTGGTGACATTGACTATGTTTTTACATTCTGACTTTGACCTTTTGCTTTTAACACTGACTTTAAACTATGATGGCTTCCTTTCCATGCCGCAGGACTATACTTGATATGTGTTATGCCTATTTTGAAAGCGCTGTAATGTTAAACATTTCCAGCATGGAATCTGAAAGAGGAAGTATGGTATCCTATACTTTCCATAGTTGCCAACTGTCCCGTTTTTGCCAGGACAGTCCTGTGAAAACCAAGATTATTTTTTTAAATTTGCGATGTTTTAGCGCGATCGCGGGTCACGTGACGTCATCGCGCGATGTCACGTGACCCGCACAGTTCAGTCTGTGTGAGCTGAGTGTCAGGATCGCCACCGTGACATTCAGACTGCCAGACGTGGTCGCCCCAGATGCACCCAGCAGGGGATTTGAACTGTGGTTCTTCTGGACCGTATCCTGCTATTTTGCCTCTGAGCCATTTCAGAACTTTGAAATACTCCTGTTTATGTTTGTATTGCCTGCAGCACTAGGGGGCTGGACTTCACCAAAGGCTCAGACCTGTCAGTAACTCTCCAGCTGAATCACATACCTAATTAACAAGGTATAAGACACTGCCTCTCCCTAAGGGCAGTGTCAGTTCATTGACTCTGGATTCCTTGTTTGGTTCCTGTGATTTTGACTTCCAGTATTCCTAATCATTTTCGGCTTTTGACCTTGGATTTGTTACCCGTTTATTCTGAATTCTGGCATCCTCTGACCTCTGGCTTTCCCACGAAGATTCTTTTGCTTTTGTCCTTGTCTGTAACTTTACCTGGATATCCTGACCAGCCCCCGTGCACAAACTCACAGGCCACGTGGCTTCTTACCTGGTCACCCTGGTCTGTGTTTGTTTGCAAGGGTGAGCATACATCTCTGCCTAAAAGACTCCCAACAAAGGTAAGCCCTGAAAACACATCTCTCCCTAAAGGACTCCCCACAAAGGTTTCCCTGACAAATGAACTGACCTAAAAGTGGAGTCTGCAGAGATGTCTCAATTGCTTACCCAGCAAGTATCCAGCCTGGCCCAGACGGTATTGGAGCTGCAGCGAGAAGTTTGTTTTCTTAAAGGCACAGTACGCCCAGCCCTGGAACCTGTTAATCCTGAACCGTTTACAATTATGCCGGAGAGATTTGATGGTAACAGTGCTTCATTCTTAAGCTTTAAAGTGGATTGTGAATTGGTGTTTTCCCTGAAACCTCGGACTTATGCTAATGACTTCATAAGGGTCCGAGCAGCTATTAATCTGTTGTCTGGAAAAATTAAACAATGGGCACACGAAATGTTGCAGTCACAGAGTCCTGTCCTTGCTGGATGGGATACTTTCATGACTGCCATGGAAGCACAGTGCAAGACTCCTAGCAAGACCGCTGTGCCTAAAACAACACCACGTCCCAGAGGATCCCAGATTCCCAGAAACAAAGGGAACCTGTATCAATACCACAACCCCGTACTGCCTCCTTATGCCCCTCCTCCTAGGGAGGTCCCAGAGCAAACCTACCTTCCTCGTGACTCAGATGAACCTATGGAGATAGGATTGGTCCAGCTCAAGGGGACTTGTGAAGAAAGAGACCGGCGAAGAAACCATGGCCTTTGCTTTTACTGTGGTGAAAGAGGGCACTGGATCTCACTCTGCCCACATCGGCCAGAAACCGTTCAAGTTGGGATTATGCTTACCCATCCGGCCAAGTCTACGCCTCTGCCTGAGAAACGCCAAAGTCTCTGTCAATTTGGTCCACGCTCCGTGACACACGAAAGTACTCAGACCACAGTATTTAATGCAACCTGTGTTCCGCTAGAATCAGCTACCAGCACCCCTGAACAATCTCTACCTCCTGCTCCAGAAACATCTGTACCTCTACCTAAAAAGAATACTGTGCAAGCAAGCACCATCACCACTTCATGTCCAGCCAAAGAAGTTCTACCAGATTATTGCACTTATGCCTCAAATGGCACAGTAGTGTGCAAAGCAGAACTAGAGATGTTTGAGAAAGCATTAAAAGCACGAAATGCCTCTCCTGTGGGAACATCTAGAGCCAAGGCTACAATTGGTGCTTTGTTTCCAAATGATCTCTTGGAGGAGGACAGTTCTCCTGATCTTGAAAGCGATGAAGAAGAACCTAGTTACGCCCGAGTGCGTTCTTAAGGGGGAGGTACTGTCAGGATCGCCACCGTGACATTCAGACTGCCAGACGTGGTCGCCCCAGATGCACCCAGCAGGGGATTTGAACTGTGGTTCTTCTGGACCGTATCCTGCTATTTTGCCTCTGAGCCATTTCAGAACTTTGAAATACTCCTGTTTATGTTTGTATTGCCTGCAGCACTAGGGGGCTGGACTTCACCAAAGGCTCAGACCTGTCAGTAACTCTCCAGCTGAATCACATACCTAATTAACAAGGTATAAGACACTGCCTCTCCCTAAGGGCAGTGTCAGTTCATTGACTCTGGATTCCTTGTTTGGTTCCTGTGATTTTGACTTCCAGTATTCCTAATCATTTTCGGCTTTTGACCTTGGATTTGTTACCCGTTTATTCTGAATTCTAGCATCCTCTGGCTTTCCCACGAAGATTCTTTTGCTTTTGTCCTTGTCTGTAACTTTACCTGGATATCCTGACCAGCCCCCGTGCACAAACTCACAGGCCACGTGGCTTCTTACCTGGTCACCCTGGTCTGTGTTTGTTTGCAAGGGTGAGCATACATCTCTGCCTAAAAGACTCCCAACAAAGGTAAGCCCTGAAAACACATCTCTCCCTAAAGGACTCCCCACAAAGGTTTCCCTGACACTGAGCTCACATCAGCCTGTTTTAGCAATCCCGGTCACACGCGTCTGCTGGAAGCAGGCAGGACACGTGTGACTGGGCTGGTAACACAGGCTGATGTGAGCTCAGAGCAACTTTAATTAAAAAAAAAACCTTTTGCCGGTGCACGGAGGAGACATGGAGCACATGAGTACTGGGGAAGGGGGGAGGAGGGTGGTGGCATATTACTGGGCAATTAAACTGTGGCATATTACTGGGCAACCAAACCTCGGCATATTACTGGGGCATCAGGCTGGGCATATTACTGGGCAAATAAACTGTGGCAAATTACTGGGGGATCAGGCTGGGCATATCACTGGGCAATTAAACTGTGGCAAATTACTGGGGGATCAGGCTGGGCATATTACTGGGCAATTAAACTGTGGTATATTACTGGGCATTTAGGCTGGGCAATTAAACTGGCATATTGCTGGGCATTTAAACTGGCATATTACTGGGCAATTAAACTATGGCATATTAATGGGCAATTAAACTGTGGCATATTACTGGGAAATTAGGCTGTGGCATATTATTGGGCAATTAGGCTGGGCATATTACTGGGCAATTAAACTGGCATATTACTGGGGGATCAGACTGTGGCATATTACTGGGCAATTAAACTGTGGCATATTACTGGGGGATCTGGCTGTGGTATATTAATTGTCAGGCTAATAGTAGCATATTAATGGGAAAATTTACTCTGGCCATGGTGATGCTGTGGCATGTTCTGTGGGGCAAAATAACATGTACTATGAGGCAAAGTGTCACTGTGGTGTGTTCTGCAGGGGCAAAGTTACACTGTAGTATGTTCTGGGGGGCAAAGTGACATTGTGGCATGCCAAAACGTGTGGGTGCTGTATGGTGCTGTGTTAAGTTCTTTAGGTGCAATGTGGGTGCAGAGGACATTATTTTTTTCAATAACAATTTTATTACATATAAAAATAGTTGAATACAATATTAAAAAGTTCATATACGTATAAATGCAACAAGTTATAAACATATATTTGGGGTCCACCTCAAGCTTTTCAAAAGGCTGGAAATATATAATATTTTAATGTTTTTTTTGTGGTCAGAAAAATATTACTTTGCTGAGAGGGTGGTGGGTGCATGGAATAGTCTTCCAGCATAAGTGGTAGAGGAGGAGTTTAAGCATTAATGGGATAGGTATAAGGTTATCCTAGATATAAGATATGGCCAGGGACTAATGAAAGTATTACTTTACTGAGAGGGTAGTGGATGTATGGAACAGTCTTCCAGTAGAGGTGGTAAAGGTTAATACATGAAGGAGTTTAATCATGCATGGTATATGAACAAGGCTATCCTACATATAAGATAAGGCCAGGGATTAATGAAAGTATTACTTTACAGAGAGGGTAGTGGATGCATGGAATAGTCTTCCAGCAGAAGTGGTAGAGGTTAATACAGTGAAGGAGTTTAAGCATGCATGCAATAGGTATAAGGTTTTCCTAGATATAAGATAAGGCCAATAACTAATGAAAGTATTACTTTACTGAGAGGGTAGTGGATGTATGGAATAGTCTTCCAGTAGAAGTGGTAGAGGTTAAGGTTAATACAGTGAAGAAGTTTAACCATGCATGGGATACGTATAAGGCTATCATAGATATAAGAGAAGGCCAGTAACTAATGAAAGTATTACTTTACTGAGAGGGTAGTGGATGCATGGAATAGTCTTCCAGTAGAAGTGGCAGAGGCGTCGTTAGGGGGGGGGGCTACTGGGGCTGGAGCCCCGAGTCTGCTGACCATAGCCCCGAGTCTGTGAAGCTTCCCCTGCTTCCTGCTCTGTCCCTATGATAACCCCGCCCCCAACGCATGTGACCGGCAGGAACCCACGTGTTCTCCCTCACAGCACAGACCACGAGGGATGCTGTGCTGCTGTGGAGAGGCTGCTCTCTGCTCCAGGGGCTGCAGAAAAGCCTCCTCTATGACCTGCCACTTACCTCCCATCCAGGAACAGGCTGCACAAGGTAGGAGGTGAGTACTGGGGAAGGGGGTGGAGGGAGGGTGACATTAATGGGCAGAATAACCCTGGCAAATGATGGATAAATTAACCCTGGCAAATTATGTATGAATTAACCCTGGCAAATTATGTATGAATTAACCCTGGCAAATGATGTCTAAATTAACCCTGGCAAATGATGTCTAAATTAACCCTGGCAAATGGTGGGGAAATTAACCCTGGCAAATGGTGGGGAAATTAACCCTGGCAAATGGTGGGGAAATTAATCCTGGCAAATGATGGATAAATAACCCTGGCATATTATGGAGAAATTAACCCTGGCAAATGATGGAGAAATTAACCCTGACAAATGATGGTTAGTGATGGTCTGTGTGGAACGGAAATGCCCCCTTCCCTGCAATGAGATATAGCAGCAGGAAGGGGGGACATATTGAGCAACATTTTTTTTATTTTTTTTTAAATACACCACTTGTATGATTATGTGACAGACTGTATGTATGTATGAGTGTATGTGGCAGACTGTATGTGTGTGTATGTATGTATGAGAGCATGTGACAGACTGTATGTATGTGACAGACTGTACTGTGAGTGTGTGTGTCTATGTGACAGATTGTATGTATGTATGTATGTATGTATGTATGTATCTGTGTGACAGACTGTATGGGTGTGTGCGTCTATGTGACTGACTCTATGAATGTATGTGTCTATGTTACTGACTGTATGTATGAGTGTGTGTCTATGTGACAGACCATATGTATGTGTGTGTGTCTGTGACAGACTGTATGTATTAGAGTGTGTCTCTGTGACAGACTGTATGTATTAGTGTGTATCTGACACTGTATGAATGTGTGTCTATGTGACAGACTCAGGGCCGATCCTAGGGTCACGGGCGCCTGGGTGCAGGTTTTCCTTTGGCGCCCAAGGGTGGGCGTGGCTATATTATGAACTCCTCCCCTTTAGACATTTCTGTTCCAGACATGCCCATTTCAATATTGGGGAGAGGGGGAGGGAGAAAACTGTATTTTAATGTAAAGGACCAACGTTTATTTTAAATAAAGATATATATTTTGCCATAATACTGTGTAGTGGTTTTATTTATTTCTATGATGCTCAGCCAGCAACATGGGAGACTTTTTGCTGGCTAGCAAAATGAGTTTTAACTACCGTTCCCATGATTCCCAACCAGCCAAAGTCTCTCATTAGTCTGGCTGAGCATCATTGGAAAAGAAGTACATAAGGAGTGATAAATAATATTCCACCAAGTTAGTCACTCACGTGTCTCTCTCTCTCCCCATAGCCTCATGTCTGTCTGTCTCTCCCCATACCCTCATGTCTGTCTGTCTCTCCCCATAGCCTCATGTCTATCTCTCCCCATACCCTTGTGTCTGTCTGTCTCTTCCCCATACCCTCATGTCTGTCTCTTTCTCCCCATTCCCTCATGTCTGTCTCTCTCTCCCTATTCCCTCATGCCTGTCTCTCTCTCCACTCATGCTCCATGTCTCTGTCTCTCTCTCCATTCATGCTCCATGTCAGTCTGTCTCTCGCCACTCATACCCCATGTCTGTCTCTCTCTCGCCACTCATACCCCATGTCTGTCTCTCTCTCTCGCCACTCATACCCCATGTCTGTCTCTCTCTCGCCACTCATACCCCATGTCTGTCTCTCTCTCGCCACTCATACCCCATGTCTGTCTCTCTCTCGCCACTCATACCCCATGTCTGTCTCTCTCTCTCGCCACTCATACCCCATGTCTGTCTCTCTCTCTCGCCACTCATACCCCATGTCTGTCTCTCTCTCTCTCTCCACTCATACCCCATGTCTGTCTCTCTCTCTCTCTCCACTCATACCCCATGTATGTCTCTCCCCTCATCCCTTATATCTTTTTCCATCTCTATCTTTCTGTTCTCCATGCTGGACTCTTGTACACACAGTCATACATAAACACACACAGTCACACAAACACAGTTACACACTTAGTCACCCTCACAGACATACATTTACACAAACACCCTTATACACACTGTCACACACATACATAAATACACAGTCACACAAACAGTTACACATTTAGTCACCCTCACAGACATACATTTACACAAACACCCTTATACACACTGTCATACACATACATAAATACACACAGTCATACATAAATACACACAGTCACACAAACACAATTACACACTTAGTCACCCTCACAGACATACATTTACAGACACCCTTATACACACATACATAAATACACGCAGTCACACAAACACAATTACACACTTAGTCACCCTCACAGACATACATTTACACAGACACCCTAATACACACTGTCACACATACATAAATACAAACACAGCCACCTTTACACACAGGATACACTTGCACAGACACTCATGTACATACACTTACACAGACAGTAACACACACATAGTTATACACATACACACACACACTTACACAGACAGTAACACACACAGTTATACACATTGACACACACATACACACTTATACACATACACAAACATTTACACAGACAGTAACACACACATAGTTATACACATTGACACACACATACACAAACACTTACACAGACAGTAACACACACAGTTATACACATTGACACACTTATACACATTCACAGACACTTCCACACTTTCTTTGTTTTTTTTATTTTATATTTTAACACCCCCCAAACTCCCCCCCAACTGTTATTACCTCCTCCTTCTTGTTAGTCCAAGCACAGAGCAACGGGGGAAAGCTCCGCCCCCGTCACGTTCTGTGATTGGCTGCAGGGAGGAGGATGTTCTCTATGGTGTCTTGGCAGCTACTCTAGAGAACGTCCTCCTCCCGGCAGCAGCCAATCACAGAACGCGACGGGGCGGAGCTTACACCCGTCGCGCTGTGCTTGCTTTAACAAGGAGGAGGACGGCAGGGAGAGAGCTCCCTGCTTCAGCGCCTCTCCTCCTGGGCGCGGTGCACCCCGTGCACCCGCCCAGGATCGGCCCTGGACAGACTGTATGTATGAGTGTATGTGACAGACTATGTATGCATGTACGAGTGAATGTGACAGACTGTTTGTATGTATAAGTGTGTGTGTCTATGTGACTGACTGCATGTATGAGTGTGTATGTGTGTCTGTATATGACTGCATGTGATTGTGTGTATGTGCTGTTGTCTGGCTCCTAGATTTTTTACTGGCTCCTAAAACTCAGTTAAGTTCGTCAAGCCCTGGCATAAATGCAACTAGTTATATACATCTATTTGGGGTCTACCTCAAGCTTTTGAAAAGGCTGGAAATATTTAATATTTTACAAGTTTTGTTTTGTGTTATAAACGTAATATTTTTTTGCTGCGAGGGTGGTGGGTGCATGGAATAGCCTTCCAGTAGAAGTGGTAGAGGTTAATGCAGTGAAGGAGTTTAAGCATGCGTGGGACAGGTATAAGGTTATCCTAGATATTAGGATATTTAAGACTGACCACACCTGTACCTTTGCATCCTATACCTTTATCTTATATCTATACCTTTACCTATGCATTACTATACCTGTATCTTATATCTGTACCTGTGCATCCTGCACCTGTGTCTGTCCTAATAGCTTATATCCGTACCTATGGATCCTGTACCTGTCCATATAGCCTAAATCTGTACCTATGCATCCTGTATCTTTATCTATATATGCATCTGTATCATATATGTACTCATGCATCATCATGTACCTATATCTATGTACATCTATCCTATGTCTATACCTATGCATTCGGTACCTCTGTCTGTCTACCTATCGATCATGAGACATCATTGTATTTTAAGTATTATTAAAGCTGTGGGCTATAGCCCCAGATCATTTTTGAGCCTAGCAACGCCCCTGATAAGTGGTAGAGGTTAATACAGTGAAGGAGTTTAAGCATGCATGGGATAGGTATAAGGCTATCCTAGATATAAGATAAGGCCAGGCAGTATTACTTTACTAATGTATGTTTTATGGTCTTACTATATTTCATGTAAAAGTGAAATGTTGATGTTGTTCTGTGAATGTATCTGTTGTATACCAAGGATGCATTGTAATGTTGGTGGCAACTTGGTGATATAGTCTACACTGTGACAAGTAGGTGGAGTTACATTATGCTAATTATATTGAGTGGGCGGGGCTTTTGAAAGGCAGTGTGGTCAATTGGAAGCTAAGCTGCAAAGTGTCCCTGGAAATTTTTTTCAAATGTTGGCAACTATGACTTTCTATCTCCAGATGGGAATCTGAAAGATGAAGTACAGTGTTGAGCGAACCCAAACCGATTCTGTTTATAGACTTTCGGTTTATGGAATACATGTAATGCTATTGCTATTCTATAAACCGAAATAGAGTCCCCATTCATACGAATAGGTCAATTGACCTATTCGTATGAATGGGGACTCTGTTTCGGTTTATAGAATAGCAATAACATTACATGTATTACATCTGAGAGTCAAATAGAACCGTCAAATACTGTGCTTACAGCGCACTTTGAAAAATTCTGGCTACCTCCTCCTGCTCCTCCAGCGCCGCTTCCACCTACACCGCACAGTCACCGCCTCCTCAACCTATGGGTCACTTAGTATAAACTGAAAGACAATACCCTGCACTCCAACCTTCAATGGGGTTCGGGTTTCGGGGTCAAGTTCGAGCCGAACCCGGACTTTTTTCCGAAGTTCGGCCGAACCCGAACAACCAGGTGTCCGCTCAACTCTAATGAAGTATGCTATCCTATACTTTCTTTTTTTACACAAAATTCTCTAACTTGTCTAACTTTCCATCTCAGCCAATTTTACCAGGTTTTTGAAGTTCACTTTACAGTGTTTAACCTCAGTGTCTTATTAATGTGCCCTGAATTGAAGCCAAAACATTCTAACTGGCAAATACATGTAGGGTTGCCACCCAGCCCCTATTTTACGGGCAGGCCGGTAAAAATGGCTTGCTGCCAATGCTATAGAGGCAATAGCAAGGCCGGTATTTTTTTGTGGAAAAGGTGGCAACCATAATTACATGGAAATGTTGAAACCTCAAAATACATGCATTGCATGATCAAACTTATCAGGAAAGGTTAAAGGATATTCACATGTATAGACTGGAATACAAGACAGGGAGGATATGATAGAAACATTTCAATATGTAAAAGGGCATCAACACAGTAAAGGAGGAGAGTATATTTAAATGAAGAGAGACTACCACTTCAAGGGAACATTAAATGAAAGGTGTAACTGTTTTAAAGTTGTATTAGGAGTATTATCATGGAATAGCTTTCCAGCAGTAGTGGAAGAGGGTAATACACTGAAGGAAGCAAGGGTTAAAAATACGTGTCCAGAGATTGAGAGTTTGGAGTAAACCCAACATGTGTCTTAATAGATACACGTGGGTTTACTATCTGCTGTGTCTCACATGCGAGACACAGCAGTTCCTGGTTGTCACGTGCTGACAGCCAATCAGAGTGAGGGCTCACCCCGTTCCGACTGAAGAATGCGAGGTCTAACCCATGTATGCTTAAAGGAACACAACGTTACTTTTTACTTGTGCTTCTAATATAGTATGAGGATGAACTGGCGTGTACTTTTGATAGTACACGCCAGCTTATCCTCTGACTGGACAGAGCCCCTTCTTTTTGCATGGGATCAGCAGGGGGACCCAGTTAAGTATATAATGTCCTAAAAATTAAATTAATTGCCGACATGTGATGGACTAGTCCGCCCTGCGGTAATACGAGTGGTGTTTGCTATCTAAGATCGCAAACACCGCTAAAACGGTGATGCTTTTATGCCTCGAGGTCCACGGAGCGATTTGCGGGCACCATATTGGAGAACAGCATGCTCCTCCAATATGTCTCTGCCCTCATGTGGGTTGAGCATCGGAAGTGAAAAAAATGTCACTTCCGATGTTCTGATGCTGTTGCTTGACTGCCCCTAGAGGCAGTCAGCAACATTGCAAATAAAAAAAAAAAAACTTAATTAGCTAAAAATCTAGGGTTAGAGTTAGAATAATGTCTAGGGTTACAATTAAATTAGGGTTAGCATAAGGGTAAGAGTTAAAATTAAATTAAAATTATATTAAATTAAATTAAGGGTTAGCATAAGGGTTAGAGTTAGGATTAAATTTAGGGTTCGGGTTGGGGTCAAAAGGTCACTGCAGGTGAAAAATTGGGGTTTTGCCCTATAAGTCACAAAAAACTGCAGAAAAACATGGAAACAAGCATATTTCTAAACTCAGGACAACAGTTTGAAACTATTCAGATGGGTTCTTTTTTAATGATAGCATTTGTGTAAATACATTGTTAGATCAAAGTTAGAAAAAGTTTTTTTGGGTTTTTTTTTCCATCTTATTTTATTATTTTTTTTGTAGTAAATTATAAGATCTGATGGATATAATGGTATCTATCGAAAGACCTTCTCATGGCGATAAAAACAATATATAATTTGTGTGGGTACAGTATGTGAGAAAGAAGAAAATTACAGCTAAACACAAATACCCCAGAAATGTTAAAATAGCCCATGTCACTAAGGGAAAGACAAGGTCAAAATGTCATGTCACTAAGGGGTTAATGTATACCCTGCAAGAGGTGGTAGAATAAGAAATTGCTCCAAAAGGAAGCCATCTGGATGCATACATTACAAACTCTTTTATATATATATATATATATGTAATAATCTTAATAAAGAATTTACTTTAAGAGTTTTTTGTAAAATCCCTTTTTCCTCTTTATTTTTATTCTTATTTTTCATTATTCTCTTATCCTTTTTTATCATATACTCTGTTATCCAGTGATACCGATTGTTCAGTGCAGCATATCTCATATTATTTTTATATTTTGTTATATGTATGTGCTTGCATCTATATACATATTTTATATATGTGTGGCCATCCTGCTTATACATACACTGTGTCTGTGCCATTGAACCCTGATGAAGTCCGCTAGTGACGAAACGCGAAGGGTCTTTTTTTGAACTTTGGCACCTCTCAGCCTCATTGTTCAGCAAAATGAATGTGTAACCACTACACGCATCCTTCCAACAGAACTCAAAGCCGGCTTTCAATCTGTTCCAGTATGCGGTGGTGAAGATTTGCTTTGTATGGCTACTTTCAGCTGATCCATGGTGTGCATGCAGAGCTTGTCTTGTGGAATACCATCATTAAAATGTTGTTTGGGAATCTACCTTGATGTGTGTAGTTTCCTTATGGAGCTACACTTATTCAATGCTTCACTTATTGCCTTATTTATTTACATTAATTACTACACTATTGCGCGTTTTATTGTATATGTAAGATTTTGTTTCTTTCACTGTATAGAACAAATTGATACTTTAACACACAGTTTAAACCAAAGCTTTCTTTTATGCTATTTACACAAAATTACAGGGTTGTGTGTTGTCGCTTCCAAAGAAAGACAGACCTGCTGATTGCCAGTCTATCCCCAAATTATTTCACACTCTTTAGCTGTGGTCAGCAATGTCCAACAAAGGCCTCTAAAGGATATTTGAGATTATTGATAACGTTTGAATTGTCATCTTAAATGAATGAATCAACAGATCTCTTCCTCAAGGCGTAGCACCCTTGGTTATTATACTTATCATCACCGTCTGGTGTTTAGCATCTTCTCGTAACCTGACATGCCCAACCCTCTGACAAACGTAATGTTCAATGTTGCCACTAGCATTTCTTAATGTGCTGGTAGGATGAGGACTAGGGTCACAGTCTCCAGCCCAGAAACACTAGCAGGCGGGATCCAGGAATGACAGTCAACAAGAGAGTCCTTACCTTACAGCAGGGGTGGCAAACTCAAATTCATCGGGGGCCGCATCAGCAGTATGGTTACCCTCAAAGGGCCGGTTGTATAGGATTATGCATCTACTCTTTATTATCATGAATAATTGCCTCTGCATTCAGTTGCTACTGGTTTTAATAATATTTAAGTAATAACAAGCCTTGAAAACAGAAGCCTAGGAAGAATAATAGCAAGCATGGGTCAGGACTGCACTAAGTACACAGTGCATGGGTCAGGATTGCGCTATGTATACAGTGCAGCGGTCAGGATTGCGCTAAGTACACAGTGCATGGGTCAGGTTTGCGCTACGTATACAGTGCAGCGGTCAGGATTGCGCTAATTACACAGTGCATGGGTCAGTAATAGTAATAGTGTGCCAGTCAGTGCCCAGTAATAGTGTGCCAGTCAGGGCCCAGGAATATTGTGCCAGTCAGGGCCCAGTAATATTGTGCCAGTCAGAGCTCAGTAATATAGTGCCAGTCAGGGCCCAGTAATATTGTGCCAGTCAGGGCCCAGTAATATTGTGCCAGTCAGGGCCCAGTAATATTGTGCCAGTCAGATGCCCAGTAATATAGTGCCAGCCAGATGCCCAGTAATATAGTGCCAGCCAGAGCCCAGTAATATAGTGCCAGCCAGATGCCCAGTAATATAGTTCCAGCCAGATGCCCAGTAATATAGTTCCAGCCAGATGCCCAGTAATATAGTGCCAGCCAGATGCCCAGTAATATAGTGCCAGCCAGATGCCCAGTAATATTGAACCAGCCAGAGCCCAGTAAAATAGTGCCAGCCAGATGCCCAGTAAAATAGTGCCAGCCAGATGCCCAGTAATATAGTGCCAGCCAGAACCCAGTAATATTGTGGCAGCCAGATGCCTAGTAATATTGTGCCACTCCTCCCCCCCCCCCCCCCCCCTTCCCCATCACTTACCGAATTGCTGCTTGTCTGTGGTCCCGGACGTACGACTCCTCCGTGCAGTCTTCCCTCATTTTCCTCCTTTCCTGTATTTCACTTCTTTCTTCCTCCCCTGCCCTTGTTATTTTTGTTTCCAATCTCTAGAGCAATTTAAGGTGATAATTGTCCTTATTACTTTATTATTACAGTGATTTTTCTATGTATACTTCTCTACATTGTTCTTTATTGATATATATGTTTTTATTAATCAACAAACCTAAAGAATGAAAAATGTGGTTAATAAGTAAGATGCATTCCAAAAACCAGAAGAAAAATTGGAAAATAAATAATTTTCATGCCTCATTTAAACATAATATGTGTACATACCATCCACAGCTGGAGGGTGGAGGAAGGCAAAGTTCAAGCAGTTGGGTGAGTGGTTGATTAGACGCATACAATAAGATTTTAGCTGGAGATACGTAGGGGGTGTTCTAAGAGCTTGCGCCCACGATAGTCAATTGAAAGGCTGCGAATTGTTTGGATGCTATATTTAAAATGAAAATCTTTGAAAGTAGAACTTCAGATTGCTATAATTTCGCCTGCTATAATAATTATATTACGTAATATGCATATAGTTTAAATAAGTAAAGATCCAGTTATGTTTAAGGTGTAATATTCCTTTTTGACAAACAAATGATTAATTAACATACAATGCATCTGACGGTATGTTTGTGGTAATTTTCCAAATATAACATGCAAAACAGCTCTTTGGCACATCTGTACTTTTTTTCGTTTTTTCTTAAAGTATCAAAAAACATACATAATAAAAAAAACAACGATTATATGTTAAATCTGTTAGGGAAAATCTTCCCCAACAAACAAGCACCCAACATATTCCATATATCTAATTAAAATACAACACAAACAACAATAATATGAGGAAGTGATTTCTTCAATAATGTTGAGTATATGAACTTATGCCTATTAGGTTATTAGGGGTTTGGATACTCACCTAATTCAGATATTGTACTGTTTGATATCTATGATGTCACCTATTAATTCAGTTAATAAATATAAATAATCCAGGACTTCACAATCCATGGGGTACAAATATCTTTCAATTTACTATTAAGATCTCTACTCTTATAGTAATCCTCCTCCATTTTGTATTAATTTGTGTTTGTAAAAGTTTCTCACCACACTGTATTTTTTCACTGAGTTTCCAATTTCTTGCCATATAGATTTTGATAGCCATCAAAATTTGTATTATCAAACAGCTTTTCTTAATGATGTGGTCAACCTGGTCCAACAAAAGCCTCTAAAGGGTATTGGATATTATTGATAACATGTATGAGTTGTTATCTCAAATTAATGAATCAACTGATCATTTCCTCATGGTGTTATACCTTTGGTTATTATACTTATCACCGTCTTCTCATGAACTGACGAGCCCAACCCTTCTACAAATGAAACCGTTTTTTTGCCTAATGTTCTGGTCGGATGAGGACCGAGGTTGGAGTCTCCAGCCAAGAAGCACTAGCATGTGGGATCCATGGATGAAATTCAACGAGAAGAGTGCTTACCTTAAAGGTATTAATGTTTTCTTATCTTGTTCCTTCAGCATCATATTTTCTACAGTTATGTTATTTCACTCCTTTCCTCCTTTTATTTTCTTTCCTCTCCTTTCCAGTATTTCTCTTCTTTCTTCCTCCCCTGCCCTTGTTATTTTTGTTTCCAATCTCTAGAGCGATTTAAGGTGATAATTGTCCTTATTAATTTATTATTCCGGTGATTTTTCTATGTATACTTCTCTACCCTGTTCTTTATTGATATATACGTTTTTATAAATCAATAAACCTAAAGAATGAAAAATGTGGTTAATAAGTAAGATGCATTCCAAAAACCAGAAGAAAAATTGGAAAATAAATCATTTTCATGCCTCATTTAAACCTAATATGTCTATATACCATCCACAGCTGGAGGGTGGAGGAAGGCAGAGTTCAAGCAGTTGGGTGAGTGGTTGATTAGACGCATACAATAAGATTTTAGCTGGAGATACGTAGAGGGTGTTCTAAGAGCTTGCGCCCACGATAGTCAATTGAAAAACTACAAATTGTTTGGAGGCTATATTTAAAATGAAAATCTTTGACAGCAGAACTTCAGATGACTATAATTTTGCCTGCTATAATATTTATATTATGTAATATGTGTATAGTTTAAATAAGTATATCTACAGTTATGGTTAAGGAGTAATATTCCTTTTTGGAAAACAAATATTAATTCACATACAATGTATCTAATGGTATGTTTGTGGTAATTTTCCAAATATAACATGCAGCTGCAACCACAGGGTCCTGGAATGTGGTAGCACAAACCTGGGGCCTCAAGCCTCCAGAGGAGTACAGTTACCTTGCACAAGGCCATGTGTCTCCACACCCTGCATCTGAATTCCTGTACAACATCAATAGGTGCTCAGGGTCCTATGTCATCAGGACCCTGTCAATGACAACAAAATTACAACAATACAGAGAAGATTAGCATGGCCTGAGCGCAAAGATGGCACACAGAAATTTGTAATGGAGGACAGTGTAGATAAAAGATACTTCAGGACAAGAGGTTGGAGGTTAAACCCCATGATCATGGAACTGTTTTCAAAATGTTATACCTTGCGCGACAGAGGCTGTTTTAACACTTCTCAGGACATTTACACCGATCAGCCATAACATTCTGACCAACTGCTGAATATTGTGCATGTCCTCTCATGGGCATCCGCTGAAATTTTTTCGGGGGGTGGCCATAATTTTACCGTCATCCTTTCTGAGCCACGTTTTTTTTTGACCAGTTATCATGAAGTGGAGGAGCTTAGTCATTATCAGTGAAGGCATGCAAAGGGTTGATAAACCCTGCACCAGATACAGATCCACAGCACTTGATATAATACCACAGCACCAGGTATTAAGCAACCACACTAGATATAGCCTCACTGCACCAAATATAGATCCGCTGTGCCAGATATAGACCCACAACACCAAATATTAACCCACGGTACCAGCTAAAAACCCATGACACAAGATATAAACCACAGCACCAGATAAATATCCAGAGCTCTAGCTGAAACTCCACAGCAACAGATACAACAGCATAGCAAATATATAAACCCACAGCACCAGATACAACACTATAGCACACAATATAACCCAACAGCACCAGATACAACACTATAGCACACATTATAACCCCACAGCACCAGATACAACACTATAGCACACAATATAACCCAACAGCACCAAACACAACACCAAAGCACACAATATAACCCCACAGCACCAGACACATCACTATAGCACACAATATAACCCCTCAGCACCAGAAACACTATAGCACATAATATAACCCCTCAGCACCAGATACAACACTATAGTGAACAATATAACCCCACAGCACCAGATACAACACTATATCGCACAATATAACCCCACAGCACCAGATACAACACTATAGCACACAAAATAAACACAAAGCAACAGATTCCCTAAACACCCAAATTCCTAAATCCATGACATTTCTTTATCTCTTTTCCCATTTTTTATATGTTTTATTCCTCCATGTTTGCCATCTATTTCCCCTTCATTTTATGTGTTTTATTCCTCCATGTCTGTGACCTCTTTTCATCCTCCATTATCTTTTCTGCCCCATGTCACCCCATTTTGTTTGCAATCTGCTTCCATCTATCACAGAATTGTATCCTCCATTATCTTTTCTGCCCCATCCACTTGTCAACGTGGTGATGTGAGCAGAGCCTGGTCAGAGGAGCTGCTCAGACTGGACAAATGGAGACCTCAGGGAATTGGGAGGGACCTCCTTGGATTTACCCCACTCTACCATGTACCTTGGCTGTTTTTTTGTTTTTTTTTAAAGCTATTATAAGCTCTTTCTACATGTTACAGAGGCTCAGCTGTGGTCTCTGAGTATCTTCCCCTGTTTCCTCCATGATGTTCCACTGCAGGCTCTCTTCTGTCAGTCATGCTGCCACATGGAGGACTGAGGGGCTATAACTTCATATGCCCGGGCACCCCTGTCATTGGCTCCCCGTGCAGCATGACTGACGGCTGCAGATACCTGCACCAGTGTGGATGGGAGACCAGTATTACAGCACGCAGAGTTGCAGAGAGCAAGAGCTTCGGGTGCCACAACTAGTGACAATTAGGGGCTGCACACTGAGAAAAAATTCAGGGGGGGGGGGAGCACCCCGCCCTGGGGAACACCCATGTGTCCTCTTTTGACACTAAAACAGCTCTGACCCATGAAGGCATAGGCTGCACTATACCTCTGAAAATGTGCTGTGGCTTTTGGCATCAAGACATTAGGAGAAGATGCTTTAAGTCCTTTAAGTTGTGAGGTGGGAACTCCATGGTTCAGACTTGTTTGTCCAGCACATCAAACAGATGCTCGATTGAATTGAGATCTGGGGTAATCTAGGGTGGGGGGGACAGAATGCAGGTCATGAAAACTTGAGCCTCATTACAACCTCCTAAACATCTTGCAAAAGACTAAAATGGGTTATTAGTTAGATCAGTTCTCCTTTAGAGACCCCAAGATCTGTTCTATCTAAAAAATTCCAATATTGATATTCTGGGGTATTCCTTGAAATTTGTGCTCTACTACCTCTTTCCATCTTGCACTGATAAATTACTTGGGTAAGAATCTTGGGCCATTTTGGAATCGTATCTTCCAATTTCTAGTGATCTCCAGTTTTACAGCTGTGAGAATATGTATAATTATTTTATAATTCTTGTTATATTCTGGGAGGTATAGATGAAGAAGTGCCCTTTCAGGAGATAGGGCCCACTTAGTACCATTATCAAGGAGTCCTAGGGACTCAGGGTGTATTAACACATTCTCCTGAGGCTAACAAGGATGGATGGTGTCAACTTGAATTAAAAACAACAAATGTGGCCACTCTTGCCTCAAAATGCTGGACAACAGGGAATCCCAAACAGAAAGAACTAAGGAGGGATATTAGTATTTCCCTAAGGAACTGTCTCGAGATATGGAATAAGTTAAGAAGAAAGCTGGGATTGGAAAATAAGATCATTCCAACTCCCTTTAATTTTGATCAATGACATAATGGAAAATATAGATGTCACCCCATGGGTTGCCAAGGGGATTAGAAAGGTTGAAGATCTGAGAGATAAAGCGAAAATCAAAACCTTTGCTGACCTTAAAGTTATCAAATTGGCAGTACCTTCGAGTTTGAGCAAAATGTACCCCAACTTCTCTCCACGATGTAAGTCACTAGTAAAATAAGCCCCCCCCCCCCGGTCCCCACCCATGAGCGGCGGGTGGGGACCACAAATAGTGACTAGGGGTGCCCAGCCCCTAGTCACTCCCCCCCCCCCCCATAAAATTCCTACCTACCCCTCTCACCCTAATAATAGTGAGGGAGGTGGGCAATAAACTAACCTGTAAAAAAAAAAAGAACAAATAAAAAACCATAATACGCGCCACAACTGTTAAAAAAAAAAAAAAGAGATTCCACTGGGTAAAAAATAATCCATCTTCGCCCATGGAGGGCCCCGTGCAGACTGAGCTCTGCAGGGCGGGGGAAGGCTTATAAAGCCTTCTCCCGTCCTGCAATTAAGCTCAGACCACTCTGATTGGTTGGATTTCAATACAACCAATCAGAGTGCTCTGTGTCATTTTACACAGCATGGGAAAGTTCTTTTGAATTTTCCCACTCTGTTTAAAATGGCTAGCACTCTGATTGGTTGGTTTAAACCAACCAATCAGAGTGCTTGCCATTTTAAACAGAGTGGGAAAATTCTAAAGAACTTTAGTATGTCAAGTTCGACCCCGAACCCAGACATTTTTAACAAGTTCGGACGAATCTGCCGAACGCGAACATCCATGGGGCCGCTCAACTCTAGTTAGTACCTGGGCTGCGTAGAATTATATGGAGCCTAGGTGTGTTGTACTGTCCTCATACTAACTACTGGGGGCTGGGATACTATTCCCGCTCTTCACAAGTCATGCAGAAAACAGTGTGCAAACTGGAAGCGGGTCTCTTCCCACCAGTCGTGCAGGAAACAGAGCACTGGATGTAGGTAGGACCTACAACCTACACACGTTGTGAGGGAGACCGGATTTTAAAAAAACAGCGCACAGGAGCTGAAGTAGGTCTGCCCTGCACTCCTAAGCGCTGGAAGTGGGACCTACATTGTGAAATGTAGATGAAAAAAATGTGGCCATTCCCCACCCCTGTTGTACAGGGACGTTATATATATTAAGTATGCTATATATTTTTCTATTGCATATGTATTTTGTATTGCAGATTATGCTAATACATTTGTTTGGTGTGACTTACAAATCCACCTTGTTTATTGATTGACACTTTGTGTGCTATGTAAAGTTTATTGAAACACTTGACGCGAGGCTTGAAGAAAAATTGCGAACGTTGAAACGTCGCCTGCGTTTTAAATACAAGTTCTCATTTTTCACTTGAGAGCTGGGCGTTTGCATTTTTTACACAATCTTATGGCTGATCGGTTTAAATATGTTCTATAGTCGCAAAGTAGTATATCAAAAAATATTACTTTTTCTGACCGAGAGGTGGAATCATGAAATAGCCTTCCAGCAGAAATGGTAGAAGTTAAAACGACATGAATGGGATGAACATAAGATACAGTAAAAGACCAAATAAGGTATTTTTACAGAAATAAATATGTCCACTCTATGATTCTACATTTCTATGTTTGCTTGATAGAAAATAATAATATTTTGAAAAAATCAAATTGTTCTGTAGCATTTTTTAACTACCGTATTTGCTCGATTATAAGGGACCTGGATCCCCCTCTCTAACAGCAGGGGAATGTCTGCGTGATGAGCGTAGACCTCCCCTGCTGCCGCCCGGCACGACCGCTTCGTCCGCCCGGTACTTCCGGCTTCGTCATAGAAGTCCCGGCGGTCGTGCCGGGCGGCAGCAGGGGATGTCTGCGCTCATCGCGCAGACATCCTCCACTGCCCCGCTAGCCACCAGGGAGAATCGGTCAGCTGGGGGATGTCTGCACGATACGTGCAGACATCCTCCATGCTGCCCGACACGGCAGTCTATTATGATGGACCAGCTGTCCTACACACACCTACTTTACATATACACATATATACAAATATCTCACACACACCTACTTTACATATACACATATATACAAACATCTCACACACACCTACTTTGTATATATGTGTATATGTAAAGTAGATGTGTGTGAGGTGTTTACATATACACATATATACAAACACCTCACACACACCTACTTTACATATACACATATATACAAACATCTCACACACACCTACTTTACATATACACATATATTCAAACACCTCACACACACCTACTTTACGTATACACATATATACAAACACACACCTCACAAAGTCTTTTCTTGTTTTCTTCTTAACGTGTCGAGCCCTGATTTAGCCGCAAACAAAATAGATTGAAATCAGTATAAACTGTACGTGCTTTGATGGTTTCTTTAAAACATGTCAGGAGCTGAGCTTCTTCTAAGTGCCTGGCAGTGGCGGATGCTCCATATGTGCTAGGTATGCACACAAACCCCAGAAATACATCCGAAAAGCAACGCCAGATACAAATTCGGCAACAGAGTCACTCACTCTGTTGCCAATTCGACAAACACTAAAAGTATATGAATTTTCGTGCTTGTCGAATTGGCAACAGAGTGACTGACCCTGTTGCCGAATTCGTAGCTGGCGTCGCCTTCAGGATGTAACTCGTGTATTTCCGGTGGTTTGTGTGCTGGCTGTTCTCACAAGAGAAATACACGAGAGACGTCGTGCCTCCGAGTGACAGGCGTGCTCCGGGCTGACACCTCTGGTGTCTGGGTCTCAGGTCTGAGGAGAATGGTCTACCTCTGTGGCCTTTTGAGTCCAGCAATACAAGTGATTTTATTTCTTGTCAAATCTAGAGCAAAGTGGAGAGGTCCCATGTCACCAAATGGAATGTTATCAGCGGGCACCCACTCATACTCAATTGTTTTACTAAGAAAAAAAAGTGGTGCAAAAAATGATTTCCTTAATGGCATAACATCTTGTCAGTGCCATATTTGCCCCCAAACAGCTTATCAGTGCAATCTCTGTCCACAAAGAGCTTGCCAGTGCCAGGTAGCTGGCACAGACTTCATCCCTCACATTGCATTGCTCCCATGCTATACGTACTGGGTGGGCATCAGAGCTGTTGGTGGGCGTCAGGATGGGCAGGTATCAGAGGTCACAGGTGCGCCCCCACCCCCCCTTTCCCAGTGGGCCCTGGGAACCACTGTCTAAAGCTGTCCTGAGTGGCATTATGCAATCCTGTGTGAGAGGGGGTAGTTTTGAACTTAAGTGGTAGAGGAGTGGAGGAGGACACCAAACTAATATATCACCTTGGGCAGTAGGAACCATTGGGCCGCTCTTACCTCTCTCTCTCCACCAAAGGTTTTCCTTGTTTTCCCCCCCTAATAATCTGAGTAAAAAGGCACTGAACCAATACAGAAAACAATCTAAAGTTTCTGTTGAGTCTATTCATAGGAAATGTCAGAGCTTGAACCTGGAACAAGGTCACTGTGTATGGGGGAAGGGGCCCAGGGATAGGATTCACTATAGTGACCGAAGATCTAGAAATCAGATCAGATTCCAACACTAATCCCCAAAACAGCTGTCAGCACCTCACTCACACAGCTCAGCTTGCAGGTTTTACAGAGATGCTTGGCTGAGAAGATGGACACAAAGTTTTATATCATGTACTCAAATGAAAGAACCGATTAGAAACATGACCTCAATGTCAAAGCTCTGTATTGAGTGGTGATGTGTTACATATTCTTTAATTGTTTACACACTGTTTATACTGTGAATGTAGAGAACAAATATGATGTTTATAACATCACCTGCAGCTTGATATGCATATTGTACATTTCCCATGGAAGGTCGTTTATTTGCATATTAAGCGACAGCTGATAAACATAAACACCACAGACACACCACAGTATCATAGACACCACAGAGACATTTCAAACACACTTTTCTCTCCATTTAGATATTTGCAATGTATAGATCATGTTAATAATAAGTACATATCACAGTATAAATAATGTTTACATGACTGAGTCTGTTTAAAGGGACACTCCCACCAAAAAAATGAAAAGGGTTTTCTTTTTTTTATTTTGTATTGTTGATTTCAGATATGTCTTTAGTTTTTGTTAAGAGTTTATTTTATTAAATATTTTACTAAAAAAGTTTGACTGAACTCTGCCATTTTGTGAAATATAATGTTTTTGGGTGCCACCCCTCAGTGACAGCACTAATATCTCACTTTGGGGCTGGGGACACAGAATGCAGCCTATAAGTCAGAATTTAGACGGGGACAGGTAAGTGCGGGTGGGTTGGGGGGAGATATGGGCAAATTACATGGGCACAAAACACTGGCAGATGGACAAATGGGCAAAATAACACTAGAAATGGGAAAGTAACACTGGCAAATGGGCAAATAACACTGGAAAATGGGAAAGTATCACTGGCAAATAGGCAAATAAATGGCAAATGGGCAAAATAACACTGGCAAATGGGAAAAATAACTGGCAGCTTAATTGTGGCATATTGGCAATCTGGCTGTGGCATAATAATGGGCAGGTTAATAGTGGTATATTAATGGGAAAATTGGCAGGGGCATATTGGCAATCTGGCTGTAGCATATGAATGGGCAGGCTAAGCGTGGCATAATGAGAAAATTGGCTGTGGCCAAAGTGATACTGTGGCATGTTCTGTGGGGCAAAATAATATGTACTGTGGATGAAAGTGACACTATGGCAGGTTCTGCAGAGGCAGTTCAGTGGGACAAAGTGACACTGTGGTATGTTCTGGCGGGCAAATTTAGACTGGCATGCCAAATCGTGTGGGTGCAATATGAGTACAAGTGCTGTGGGTACTGTATAGTGCTGTGTTAAGACCTTTAGGTGCAATTGGGTGCAGAGAAACGTAATAAAAATAAGAAATAAACAATTTTTCAATAACGTTTTCATTACATATGAAAATTGTTGAATATAATATTAAAAAGTTCAAATAAGTATACATGCAGCTAGTTATATACATATATTTGGGGTCCACCTCAAGCTTTTGAAAAGGATGGAAATATTTAAATGTTTTTTTTTTTTGTGGTCAGAAATGTAATATTTACTGAGAGGGTGGTAGATGAGAGGTTAATATAAGAAGGCGTTTAAGCATGCATGGGATAGGCATAAAGCTACCCTAGATATAAGATAAGGTCAGGGACTAATGAAAGTATTACTTTACAGAGTAGGTAGTGGATGCATGGAATAGTTTGCCAGCAGAAGTGGTAGAGGTAAATACATTGAAGGAGTTTAAGCGTGCATGAGATAGGTATAAGGCTATCAGAGATATAAGACAAGGCCAGGCACAAAGTGGAACAGTTGGGAGGCATGTAAGTGGCATTTCTGGTGTTGAGTTGCATGGTGGGGTTGGGGGGGCCCACCGGGGCCCGGTGGTTTCTAGTTACGCCTCTGCATAGAGTCACACTTACCACACACATAAACACATACGGTACCCCCCCCCCCCCCCCCCGACACACACATACATACACTTACCACACAGTTTTGTTTTACACGGGCTGTGCCATTTTACAAAACATCATCTTATTATACCTCGAAGAAAGTCCCTTATAAGGTGGCAAAATATCATATGAATTGGAAAAAGAAGTTTGCACAAACAGCGCTATGTATAGGACACAAAACAATTACTTTGTTAACCCCTTAACGACAGATGACGTGCCAGGCACGTCACGGCAAATCGAGGACTTGCCGACAGGTGACGTGCCTGGCACGTCATGCACTAAACTGAGTCGCTTTCTTTACTCTAACGGTGTTGCTACAATGCCTCTAGGTAGAGGCATTGTGCAACACCCCCCAAATGTGCAGGGGCGCGCTACGATCACTCCACGGAGTGATCGTAGCAGCCATTTAAAAATGGCTGCGCCGGCTGCACACATGTGCTTAGAATGCGAACGATCGTTCGCTTTCTAAGCATCTCCGGTGTTGTTAAAGTGCCTCGCCAGCGAGGCACTTAACAACACCGTTCTGCTCCCCAGAGCCGATGGTGGTCGCTCTCCTGAGCGACCCCATCGGCTCAGTAGAAGGGAACGCTGCCTATACAGGCAGCGCTTCCCTTCTAATGGCAAGAGCATCGGAAGTGAAAGTATTTCACTTCCGATGCTCTAGGGGGAGCCAATCGATGCCTGCACAACAGATCTATGTGATCTGTGTGCAGGCATGTATGGTAAGTGCTCTGATGAGCACTTATCATACTGTCAAAGGCAATATTAGCAAATATTGCCTTTGACAAGTATTGATCTGCCTCCCTCACCTTACTAGTTTTAGTAAGGGAGAGAGACAGATCAGATAAAGTAAAAAAATAAAATAAAATAATAAAACAAATATTTAATAAAATTTTAAACACCAAGGGCTTTTATAAAAGCCATTTAACCCCTTCCCTGCCATTGATCGCTGTGTACGCAGTGATCATACACAGCAGCACATTTTTTGCTGTCTGTGCATTTTTTAGGGGTTAATTTTTTTTACTGTAATTCATTACAGTATAAAAAAAAGCTCTTTTAAGAGAGATTAACCCCTTTCTTGCTGTAGATCACTGCCTAAGCAGAGATCTGACGCAAATGCAGCAATCTTGCTGCAGAAGCATTTTTAATTTTTTTAAAACTTTTTTATTACACCCGTCACGTGTTAATTATACCCGCTAGGGGACTACGTTTAACGTAATTTTTTTTTTTAAATAAGAGCTATTAACCCCTTCCTTGCCGTATATCACTTCCTAAGCAGCACATATGGTCACTGCCTAAGCAGCGCATATGGAGCAATCTAGTCGCAGAAGGATTTTTTTTTTTTGCTATAATTTTTTTTGTCAGACTCGCTAGGGGTTAATTATACCCACTAGGGCAGGGGTCCTCAAACTACGGCCCGCGGGCCACATGCGGCCCGCCGAGCACATTTGTCCGGCCCGCGCGGGGTGCTGCCGGCACCCCCCGCTCCCCGCTGTTTACCTTTTTTTTTTTTTTCTTGCAGCCGCAGAAGATGCGGCTGCAGGAAAACGGCAAAAAAAAAAAATCACCGCGACCGGATGTGACGTTTCGTCACATCCGGACCCGGTAACTGTTTCCCTTCTCCATGCAGGGAGGAGGGAACACTGCGCGAGACGTCCGGCCCGGGGACACAGCAGCTGGAGGTAAGTGATGGGGAAGGAGGGGGAGGAGGGAGGTATAACGAGCACTCTACTATTCCTGGGCATCTGACTGGCATAATTTTCTTGGGCTGTGACTGGCATAATAATCCTGGGCATCTGACTGGCATAATATTACTGGACTCTTACTGGCACTCTATTCCTGGGCATCTGAATGGCATAATATTCCTGGTCATCTGACTGGCATACTATTACTGGGCATCTGACTGGCACACTATTCCTGGGCATCTGAATGGCATAATATTCCTGGACATATGAATGGCATAATATTCCTGGGCATCTGACAGGCACACTATTCCTGGGCATCTGACTGGCATAATATTCCTGGGCTCTTACTGGGACTCTATTCCTGGGCATCTGAATGGCATAATATTCCTTGGCATCTGACTGGCACACTATACCTGGGCATCTGAATGGCATAATATTCCTGGGCATCTGACAGGCACACTATTCCTGGGCATCTGACTGGCACACTATTCCTGGGCATCTGACAGGCACACTATTCCTGGGCATCTGAATGGCATAATATTCCTGGGCATCTGAATGGCATAATATTCCTGGGCATCTGACAGGCACACTATTCCTGAGCATCTGACTGGCATAATATTCCTGGGCATCTGACTGGCACACTATTCCTGGGCTCTGACTGGCACACTATTCCTGGGCATCTGAATGGCATAATATTCCTAGGCATCTGACTGGCACACTATTCCTGGGCATCTGACTGGCACACTATTCCTGGGCATCTGACTGGCATAATTTTCTTGGGCTCTGACTGGCATAATTTTCTTGGGCTCTGACTGGCATAATATTCCTGGGCATCTGACTGGCATAATATTCCTGGGCTCTTACTGGCACTCTATTCCTGGGCATCTGAATGGCATAATATTCCTGGGCATCTGAATGGCATAATATTCCTGGGCATCTGACTGGCATAATATTCCTGGGCATCTGACTGGCATAATATTCCTGGGCTCTGACTGGCATAATATTCCTGGGCATCTGACTGGCACAATATTACTGGGCTCTGACTGGCATAATATTACTGGACTCTGACTGGCATAATATCCCTGGGCATCTGACTGGCACACTATTCCCATTGAAATACTGGTAAGTTTGTTGATTTAACTTTACTTCATTTTAAATATTGTATTTGTTCCCGTTTTGTTTCTTCACTTCAAAATAAGATATATGCAGTGTGCATAGGAATTTGTTCATAGTTTTTGTTTTTACTATAGTCCGGCCCTCCAACGGTCTGAGGGACAGTGAACTGGCCCACTGTTTAAAAAGTTTGAGGACCCCTGCACTAGGGGATTACGTGTATTCCTTTTGAAGCTGTCTGAACACGTGTATAGCGATCAGTAACAGCCGATCAGTGGCAAAGGTGGTTTGGTGATTTCTCAGATGAGCATCACCATTCGTCTGGTTCGATCAATATTGGTAAATATTGTTCTGACCCATATGGATCTGCCTCCCTCTCCTCACTTGAGTTTTAGTGAGGGAAAGAGACAGATCTGTATAACATAATTTTTTTAATTGTAATAAATTAAATAAAATGTTAAAAAAATTGTGAGTCCCAAGGGCTTTTATAAAAGCCATACCCTTTGTATAGTGTAGTGTATTAACCCCTTCCCTGCCACTGATCACTGCACAGCAGAAATTTTTTTCTTGTCTGTGCATTTTTAGGGGTTAATTTTTTTTGTACAGTACTACAAAGGCTCTTATAAGAGCTATTAACCCCTTCCTTGCTCTACATGTTCAAATTCCAAGTTTGAAAATCAAAAAGCGCACCTCTCAAATGTAGCCTTTCAACACCCAACAAAGCTGACAAAGCTATGCATGGGTGGTATCCCTGTGCTCGGGAGATGTTGCTGAACATATATTGTGGTATTGTTTGTCAGTGACACATACCGAAATATGTGAATTTGTGTCTAAAGTACAATGTATGTGGGAAAAAATACACAATAAAATGACTACCACAAACTTTGACAAAGGCTGGTGGTAGAATTGGTGCATGGAAAGTGTAAAAATAACACCATTTAAAATAGCCTAGGGTGTCTACTTTTACAAAATATATACTTTTTGGGGTAAAATACACTGTCCGACTTTAAAAAAAAGTCCCAAATGAAAGATGGGCTCAGGCTGGCTACACGTCAATATTCCAAGTTGAAAATGCGCACCTTCACAATGTGGCCCTTTTAGCCCCCAAACAACCCAACAAACCTATGCATGGGTGGTATCCCTGTACTCAAGAGATGTTGCTGAACACTTATTGGGGTGTTATTTGGCAGTGACACATACCAAAATCTGTAAATTCATGTCTGAAGTACAAGGTTTGTGAAAAAAAAAACACAAAAAAATTACTACCACAAACTTTGACAAAGGCTGGTGGTAGAATTAGTGCATGGAAAGTGTAAAAATACCACCATTTGAGATAGCCTAGGGTGTCTACTTTAAAAAAATATATGGGTTGATGTGGTAAAATACACTGGCTGGTTTCAAATATGTCCCAAATGGGACATGGGTGCAGGGTGTCTGCATGTCAAAATTTCAAATTGGAAAACCAAAAACTTCACCTCCCAAATTTGGCCTTTTACCCCCCAAACAATCCAACAAACCTATGCATGGGGGGTATCCCTGTACTCAAGAGATGTTGCTGAACACTTATTGGGGTGTTATTTGGCAGTGACACATACCAAAATCTGTAAATTCATGTCTGAAGTACAAGGTTTGTGAAAAAAAAAACACAAAAAAATTACTACCACAAACTTTGACAAAGGCTGGTGGTAGAATTAGTGCATGGAAAGTGTTAAAATACCACCATTTGAGATAGCCTAGGGTGTCTACTTTTAAAAAATATATGGGTTGATGGGGTAAAATACACTGGCTGGTTTCAAATATGTCCCAAATGGGACATGGGTGCAGGCTGTCTGCATGTAAAAATTTCAAGTTGGAAAACAAAAAACTGCACCTCACAAATTTGGCATTTTAGCCCCCAAACAACCCAACAAACCTATGCATGGGTGGTATCCCTGTACTCAGGAGAAATAGTAGAATCTATTTAGCATGTTTTTTCGTTCGCTATTGTCTATGAGGAGAAGTTGTTTCAAATAAAAACAAAGAAATTTGTGTATTTTTTTTTTTTTACCATATTTTTTTTTTTTTTTTTTAATAATATGATAAGATATGATCAAAAATATGGCATCCATAGAAAGCCCTTTTTGTCCCGTTAAAAACAATATATAATATGTGTGGGTACAGCAAATGACGAAGAAGAAAATTACTGCTAAACACAAACAGCACAGAAATGTTAAAATAGCCATTGTCCAGAAAGGACAAAAATGTTTCAAAGGCTCTGTCCTTAAGGGGTTAAACACTTATAGTAGCTGCAACCCAGACACACCTGCCACAGGTGTACATTCACAACAACAAACAATAAACAAATAGGAGCTCCGCTTTTGATTTCAAGACACCACTATGTGCATCCTTTAAGTAAAAATACTTATATTTTTATTGTGAGTCAATCTTCTGTGCTTGGAGCTTCAGGATGTTTTACTGACAGGATGAAAATGGAAGATAAAAAAGGACATAGGATAATACAGTAAAACAAACAGAGATCCCAGCTGTATATGCCCCTTAGTCAGAACACTCACTTATTGCTGAGCAGATTTACAGCTCAGTATAACAGCCTTATGGAGCCCCACAGGGGAACTGGATGTTCCTGGAGAGAGGAACCAGAGGTGGAACATGTTTTAAAAAAAGATTACTTTAATACAAAATAGTAAAATAATATCTCTTACATATAAAATCACTGCAGACTGCTCCAAAATGAGTGAACTGACTAGCCGAATACTCCATGTAACTAGCTCAGCGGACGAAAAGTCTGCATGTGTAGTTTAACTGCTTTCGCTGTTTCACTTCTGGGATGAGCGTGGCACTACACGTTTCACCCATCGGCTCATTCAACTCGTCCTCTGATTTCCTCCTTTATACTTATCATTAGACATGTGCATTAGTTTTCGGACTAATGCATTTTCGTCCATTTGTCCGAAAAACGAATAACGAAAATGCTAAACTAACGAAAGACGAATGAACGAATGGTTAATAAACGAAAATCATTCGTCCATTCGTGCTATTGGCATTCTATAAACTGAAATAGAGTCGGTTTATAGAATACCAATAGCATTACATACATTCCATAACCCGACATAATGAACGACTTTCGGTTTATGGAATGCATGTAATACTATTGGCTTTCTATAAACCGAACTACAGTCCCCATTCATAAGAATTTCTTATGAATGGGGCTCTCGTTCGGTTTATAGAAAGCCAATAGTATTACAAGTATTCTATAAGCCAAAAGTCTATAAACCGAAGGTCGTTCGGTTTATAGACTTTCGGTTTATAGAATACATAGAATTACATGTATTCTATAAATCGAAAGTCTATAAACCGAACGACCTTCGGTTTATAGACTTTCGGCTTATAGAATACATGTAATACTATTGGCTTTCTATAAACCGAACTAGAGTCCCCATTCATAAGAAATTCTTATGAATGGGGACTCTAGTTTGGTTTATAGAAAGCCAATAGCATTACATGTATTCCATAAGCCGAAAGCCTATAAACTGAACAAAGTTTGGTTTATAGACTTTCGGTTTATGGAATGTGTAGGTCAATTGATTCGTTCGAACGAATAAAACAAAACGAAAATAATGAACGAATTTAGTCTGAAACGAATGCAGTAATGAACGAAATTCGTTTTAGACGAAATAAATAAAATTTGCGTCAGAATGGATGAAAACGAAAATTTTAGTTTTGCACATGTCTACTTATCATATACACCTGCATTGCTTCATATTATTGTCTAATCAATCATTGTTGTTAAATGAAATGTGTTTAAAGATGAATTAAAGGGTTTTCCATCCCCTACAAAATGAGATTAAAACAGACATTACTGTGGAGAATTAATAAAGATAATTTTTTATATATAGCATTTAACTATTGTAGAAAAATTCAGTTAATTGAAAAAGTTAGAAAAATTGTATAGCAATAGACTTAGCACAGTAGTGGGATATTCATTGTATATGAAGGCATCAGGAGCAGTATATATGTATAATCTTTGTATATAAAGGCAATTTTGGAGCAGTATATGCATAATGTTTGTATATGAAGTCAATCCGGAATAGTCCTGATGAGTCAGGTTAAAGAGTAACCTCAGGGGCGATTTATCCCTGCCCCACTTGCCAGTCCTCCCTGGCTTGGGATACAGTAGGATACGAGGACCTTATACGTGCATAATTACAACGGCCTCTAATATATTGACAGACAGCTAATTTTTTCTTTGAAATAGTCAAGTTGTAACAGATCCCACAGATCATATGGCTTCCTTGTAACCTGCAGCTCTCTTGCTAACCATGTGGAATAAAATGCAGAGCTCAGTGGTTTAGCATAGCTACGGGAAACCATCCAGAGGAGGTTGAAGGGCACGGTTTACCTAGCTTAGTGTCAGTCTTGACTTTTGCAGAGAAAAAGTCAATAATTCGGATGCTATAAATAGCGAGAATTGCACTGTAGATTGAAGGCAACTGTCAAAGAGGGAAATAGATTATTTCCAACCCATATAATGTACTGCAAAAGAACCAAGTGGCCTTCAACCATGTCTTGCATATGAATTGCTCAAGAAGGCAAGGAATATTGAACTAAACAAAAATAGAACTTTATTTAAAAGGCCCTAGGCATAAATCAGCACCATAAATCACCTAAAAGGCGCCCCAGATTGACGCTTCCCAGTCCCTCCCCCTGCTGTATGCGACATTACCATTTATTTAAATAGTGCCAAGAATGTATGCAGTGCTGGTTACAGAGCATAAAAAAGTTAGACAAAAATATACAGACTAAAACATGAGGTAGGGAGCCCTGCTCGTAAGGTTACAATCTAAAGGCCGCTTATCTGAATGTAGCCAGTCAGTGTGCCTTGTAATGCCCTGAAAACATCTCTATATAAGTGAGTCTAAAATAATATTAACAGATTATTATTATTATTCTCATCTAACCACATTACAGTAAACAGAACTGCAAGTAACATGTGAATATGTAACGGCTTTCGATGTGGCGATGGCCAAGTCAGGCATGGTAGGAAATGCTAGTAGTGATGGAACGGGAGAGCACTGATTATGTAGTGTGCTGCCCCTGTCCACACATGATCCATGTTGTGTCCAGTCAATTCTGTGTGCCTCAGTGCCCTCACACTAATTATATGGGGGTGAAGATGGGTGACAGATGTGTAATAATGCATGTGAGAGGCTGGTTGGATAAAAGAAAGAGAATGTAATTGTGATGAATGGACGATTGAGGAACTGAGTGGGGCCCACAAGCTGACACTAGGACCACAATTAAGAGACAGCACTGAACAAAATTCAAAAGCATACAAATAACTAAAGATAATGAAACACGTTTACAAAATGTCTTGCTGTTTTTTTTTCCAGCCAAGCAGAATAAAAGAGAAACTCTCCCCATATTACATGCAATAAAAAAAAAAAAACTCCTCTGTGAAAAAAGGAAAGAACAACTCGTGCACTCAAAGAAATACACACAAAAATCTGCAGTGTGTGATGCACAAAAAGTAAAATGACTTACTAGATGTTGATATTTTAATATTCCTGTAAAATAAAATAAAGAACAATATATAGATAGAATTCACTATTTGAGCTATTCACTAAAAGTGAGATGAGCACTTCTTCACGATTGAAATATTTAACCCATGAGCAATTGAGCTCTTCTGGCAGGTTTGCCCCTGTACAATGTATAGTTAAGACAGTATGTTGTATTTTAGTATTTTATGTTAAAGTTATATTTAGTTATAAAAGAAGGTGGTGAGACTCAAGATAGATGCAGTATTTATACGCACACACACTGATCAGCCATTACATTATGATCACTGACATGCAGTGCAGTATTTTGTCTGCCTAGGGTAGCACAAAACCAAGACACACCACTGCTGACAGGTGGCAAGCTGGCAGGAGCAGGGTGATGCTTTGGCCACTGTCCTTCTCTGAAACCTTGGGTTCTGCCATTTATGTGGATGTTACTTACATACCACCTACCTAAGCATTGTTAGAGATCATGTACACCCTTTAATGGAAACAGGATTCCCTTATGGCATTGGCCTCTTTCAGCATGATAATGCGCCCTGCCACAAAGCAGAAATAGTTCCAGAACGGTTTAAGGAGCACACCAACGAGTTCAAGGTGTTGACCTGGCTTCCAAAGACACCAGATCTCTAGACAATCAAGGATCTGTGGGATGTGCTGTACACACAAGTCAGATCCCCACCATGCAACGTACAGGACTTAAAAGGAACTGCAGCTAACGTCTTGGTGCCAGATAATACTGCACACCTTCAGAGGTCTAGTGGAGTCCATGCCTCGAGGTGCCAGGGATGTTTTGGTGGCAAAAGTGAACCTACACAATATTAGTCAGGTGGTCATAATGTTATGACTGATTGGTGTGTGTATGTGTATGTATGTATATATATATATATATATATATATATATATATATACATACATACATATATATATATACACACACAGACACACACACAGGGTGCTAGGGTGCTTTGAATGCATGTCAGCCTTTGATTTTGTATTTTGCTTGTAATTTGTGTGAGGAATTTAGTTCATGGAGTGCAGCACACCCTCATTGCATTATGTATTTGTTACGTGGTTCATGAAAGCTGCTTGGGTTACTATGGATACAAACATGAAAGCATCAGCGGTGGCTTTATACACTTGCCTCCTACAAATCCTAATTTATATTAAATTTAATTCTGTGAAATATTCACACACAATACAGAGTCTTTGTATTGAAAAGGACAATTCGAGCACACTGAACGAACCATTTTGTGAAAGCCTAATGATATGATAGAAAAAAAGAGCCTTACAAAAATTCTGGTGAAGCGGGGATGTTAAACACAATAATAGATATCAAACAGTTATACTGAGTGGGAGAGGAGATGGCAGGCACAGCCATGGGATGCAGACAAAGGCTTGATTAGCAAGAAATGCACAGTATCAAGGTTGCATGACGGGGCACAGAAAAGAGATAGGACACTGCAAAATCTAAAGTAGCAGAAGCAGAGGAAGTGACTAAGTGCATAATGCACCTGCTGGTACCAAGTATCTCTTGCGTCATCAGTGGCATCAATGGAAAAACTCTGGAGTTTTTCTAGAGTGCCCATCAATTACAAACAGCTAAGTAAAAAGGGTACATTCTTACTTCCAGTACAGACACACCTTACCTGTCAGGTACCTACAATGGATGTATTCAGCAAACTAAATGACTGGAAGTGTTTGAATGTCAAAAAGACTATGTCCTGTACTACTCCTTCACAAAATCTCTGCTAAGCTCAGAGGCTGGCCGTGGGGTTTGAGGTATGCAGACCCCCAGCCACTGGAATGTCACAATTATAAGCGATTTCTGATTAAATAACTTGGCAAGCTAAATATCCAAACTTATGTGTTATAAAGGTTATTTGGATAAAAATATATTGCACACAAAAGAAAACTGTTACAACAGTATGAGATGAGACTCCATCACCTAAACATTGTATATACAGTGAACAAAAACAGATCAAATAGTATGCAAATGCATAATGGAAGATAAAATGTGTATTAAATATACTGGTGGTGTCTCCCGTTTATGACATCATCTGTGGCTTGGTATAAACCATTTTAAATGGAAAAATGTATAATTTACATATGAAGCAACAAAGTGATATTAGTTCATGGTGTCATCCTGCATATGTTTTAACCCCTTAGTGACATGACTTTTTTGGACTGATGCTTGGTGACATGGGCTGTTTTAACATTTCTACAGTTTGTGTTTTGCTGTGATTTCTTTCTTTCTCATAAAGTGTACCCACAAAAACTGATCGGCATAAGAAGGGCTTTCTTTTGATACCATTATTTTGATAATAGCAAATAACTGTATATAAAAAAAAAAAAAAAATGGCAAAAATTGAAAAACAATTTTATTTGAAAAATCATATACTCATCTACAAAAGACAACAAAAAACACTGCTAAATAGTTTCTAATATTTGTCCTTAGTTCAAAAATAGCCCATGTTTTTGTATTCAAGTTACAGGGCAAGAACTATAAGTAGTACAATGCATTTCAAAATCCTTTTTTCCCCCTCAAAATTAGTTATAGTGACATTGTAACACCGATATCTGTACTAAATCCATGAATGACCCCTCACATGTACATAGTAACGAAGGTTGAAAAAAAGACAAGTCCATCAAGTTCAAACCTTCTACCTATCATTCCAGCTTTTGATCCAAAAAGAAGAAGAAAAAACACCAAAGGAAACTATTTTGAATTTTGCCTCCTAGGGAGAAGAATTCCTTCTTGACTCCAAAGGGCAATCAGATTTCTCCTTGGATCAATAAGCTCTATTATTAATGCTTTTTTTTAATTGTCCTTAACATAAAGAATCCCTTCCTTTGCCGTCTATGAAATCTTTGCTCTTCCAGTCTCAGGGGGTGACCTCTTGTTCTTTGTACATTTCTGTTAATGAACAGGTCACTGGAGAGCTCTTTATATTGGTAGTGCACATATTTAAATAATGTTATCATATCCCCTCTGAGACGCCTTTTTTTCTAATGTATAGAAATGCAATTTATTAAGTCGCTCTTCATAACTAAGATACTCCAATCCCCTTATCAATTTTGTAGCTCTCCTTTGCACGTTTTCTAGTTCCTTAATATCCTTTTTAAGGACTGGTGCCCAGAATTGTACTGCATATTCAAGGTGAGGTTTTACCATTGATTGATCCTAACCTCAACATCTGAGGAAAGGGATTTAGGAGTAATAATTTCAGAGGACTTGAAGGTAGGTAGGCAATGCAATAGAGCAGCAGGAAATGCTAGCAGAATGCTTGGTTGCATAGGGAGAGGTATTAGCAGTAGGAAGAGGGAAGTGCTCATGCCATTGTACAGAGCACTGGTGAGACCTCACTTGGAGTATTGTACGCAGTACTGGAGACCTTATCTCCAGAAGGATATTGATACTTTGGAGAGAGTTCAGAGAAGGGCTACTAAACTGGTTCATGGGTTGAAGGATAAAACTTACCAGGAAAGGTTAAAGCATCTTAACATGTATAGCTTGGAGGAAAGACGTAACAGGGGGGATATGATAGAAACATTTAAATACATAAAGGGAATCAACACAGTAAAGGAAGAGAGTATATTTAAAAGAAGAAAAACTACCACAACTAGAGGACATAGTCTTAAATTAGAGGGGCAACGATTTAAAAGTAATATCAGGAAGTATTACTTTACTGAGAGGGTAGTGGATGTATGGAATAGCCTGCCAGCAGAAGTGGTAGAGGTAAACACAGTCAAGGATTTTAAGCATGCGTGGGATAGACACAAGGCTATCCTAGCTATAAGACCGGGAACGGGGGACTAATAAAAGTACTCAAAAAAAAAAAATTGGGCAGACTAGATGGACCGAATGGTTCTTATCTGCCGACACATTCTATGTTTCTATGTTTCTATGATTTGTAAAGAGGCAAGATGAAATCCTCCTCTCATTAATCTATACCTCGTTTTATACATGCCAATATCTTATTGGCCCTTGCAGCTGCTGACTGGCATTGAGCACTGTTGCCAAGTCGGTTATCTACAATTATTCCTTAATTCTTTTTTTTAGTATGTTTTTCCATGGAAATACCATTTAAAGTATATGTTGTTTTGTTATTTTCCCATAATGCATAACTTTACATTTGTCTATATTGAACCTCATTTGCCGAGTCCCCCACTCTGTCCAAATCTTCCTGTAAAGAAAAAACATCAAGATTAGTCTTTATTACCTTACCTAATTTAGTGTCATCTGCAAACACTGAGACATGGCTCTCAGCACAACATGGGAGAGCATTAATAAACAGATAAAAAAAGAAGAGGGCCTAAAACAGACCCCTGAGGTACTCCGCTCAATAGCCTGGTCCAATTTGAGGATTTTCCATTAACAACAACCTTCTGCATTCTATCTTCTAAAGAAATTTCAATAAAAATAAATACATTTGCCCCCAAACCTATTTCTCTCAATTTGTAGAGTAACCTTTTGTGTGGAACTGTATCAAATGCTTTAGCAAAGTCCAAATAGATTACATCAACTGCCACACCTAGATATATATTTTTACCGACGTCTTCATAGAAGGTTATTAAAGTTTCTTTGACAAGACCTGTCTTTCACAAAACCATGTTGACTTTTACTAATTATATTCTGATTCAAGATGTATTCTTGAGTGTATACCTTTAGCAATCCTTCAAATAATTTCCCCACTACAGATGTCAAGCTCACTGGCCTATAATTACCCGGCAGAGATTTTAAGCCCTTTTTAAATATTGGAATGACATCCGCCTTTTGCCAGTCTGTTGGCATTATACCTGAACTGAAAGTATCCTTAAAGATCATAAATAGTGGTCTGGCCAGAATTATGCTTAACTCTCAAAGGTCCCTTGGGTGTATACCATCTGGCCCTCCGACCTTGTCCATCTTAAGAGAGTTTAATTGCTTCATGTGTCAGCCAATCCCATGTTTGCGGTGACTGTTCCGTAACTTCCTAGCAGGGGCTTCTAGCAGGGGCTCATCCGTTGGTTCTTCCTTTGTATAAACAGAAGGGGGGGGAAAGTATTTATAAAAGGTCTGCGTTCTCTCTGTCCTCACTTACCAAATTTCCCATTTGGGATAACAAGAGCCCAACATTTTCCCACTTTAGCGCTTTTCCATTTATATACTTCCTTTTCTCGTTTTCCAATTTAGCCATTTTAATTGCCTTTTTGCAGGTTTTGTTGCCATTTTTGTACTTAATAAATGATAATGCTGATCCCTTGCTTTTATAATGTTTGAATGCCATATTTTTCAAAACTAGACAACTCAGGGCATTTAACTTGGTGTATTTTGACACTTTTCATGTGGCAATTTTACCAGCAACCTATGCCAAAGTTTGCAGCAAAAAAATAAAAATGGTGATTTTTCACACAGATTGCAATTCAGGTAAACATTTCCTTAAAATGTGAAGGGGTACTGCCAAATACCACCTCAATATGTGTTCAGCAACATCTTCTGAGTACAGGGATACCACCCATGCATAGGTTGGTTTGATTTTTTTGGGGTCTAAAAGGCCACATTTGGGAGGTGCACCTTTTGGATTTCAGATTTGGAATTTTGACATGCGCTCAACCTGGGCCCATGTCCCATTTGTGAAGCCGTCCAATATTTTTACCCCACAAAACCATATATTTTTGAAAACTAGACACCCAAGGGTATTTCATATGCTGGTATTTTAATTGTACTTCAGGCATTCACAGATTAAAGTATATGTCACTGCAAAACAACACCACAATATGTGTTCAGCAACATGTCCGGAGTATAGCGATACCATCAATGTATAGTTTTGTTGGGTTGTTTGGGAGGTAAAAGGCCACATTTATGAGGTGCGCATCTCAGTGTTCCAACTTGGAATTCTGACATATAGTCAACCTGCGCCCATGTCCTATTTGGGATATATCTTTGAAGCCAGCCAATGTAATTTAACCCCCACCAAGCCATTTATTTTTTAAAAGTAGACACCCATGACTCCTTGTGGCAAGGGCTCAGCAGCCACGGATACATCACTAGATGATGTATCAGAACGCTGACCAGGGTCAAAATCAAACCCTGAATAAGCAGCCTCAGAATCAGTGATCTACAGCAAAGAAGGGATTAATAGCTCTTAGAAGAGCCTATGTAGTATTGTAATACATTACAACACAGATAAATTAATCCCTAAAAAATGCAGACAGAAAAAAAAAAACTGTTGCCGTGCAAGTTTACTGCTTATACAGTGATCAATGGCAGGGAAGGGATTAATACACAGGGAATGGCTTTTACAAAACCTGATAATTTTATAAAATGTTATTTAAACACTAATACCGATCTGTCTCATTCCCTCACAAAAATGTAAGTGGTCAGATAAATATTCACAAATTTCATTACATTAACATTCATATAGCGCCAACAATTTACGAAGCGCTGGGTACTACATATTAAGTTAGACAAACTAGAACAGACTAGTACATGAGGTAGAGAGCCCTGCTCGCAAGCTTACAATATTGATCTGACCAGGCGAATTCTGATGCTCATCTGAGCAATCACCAAACCGTCTTTGCCACTAATTCGCTGTTACTCATCGACAGCTAAATATATATATATATATATATTATTTTATTTTTACTTTACAAGTGGGTAGCGGGTGTAAAAAAAAAATCAAAAAATATGCAGACAGATAAAAATTGCTTTGGCATTAATAACTGCGTAAGCAGTGATCTACAGCAAGAAAGGGGTTAAAAGCTCTTAGAAGAGCCTTTGTATTACTAAATTACTCACAGGACGGTCCATGTCATCCTACAGGTTTTAAGTGAATTGTAGCACACTTTCAGCTTGAGCTACAATTTCTATGTATGACTGAGGCCTCATCACGTGGAGCCTCAATGATCTGTAGAAGTCAGGAAGTTCTATACCGTCCTACAGGCATTTTAGCACTGAACATTAGGACGGCATAGAACATCTACAAGCAGGAAGGGGTTAATTGTATATTATAAGACTATTTAGAACAAATCTAAGCTTTGAATAACTTTTGTAGACAGAATGCAAGAGGCAAATAGATTTTCACTAAGAGATACTTGGGTTGGAATCATATTTATTACCTTCCAGTTTTATGAAGATGTTATTGTTCCCAAATTATTACATAATTATCTAGGCTTAAAATCAAATAAGATGAAAAATATTCATCTTCATGTCCCTTTAATTTGGATTTGATAGCATAACAATTCAATGCCAAAAAAGATCACATGACAGAAAAAACAGGTATGGGTTTAAGAAAAAACAATGTATACATTTATATTTAGGGATTAGCAGGAACAGATTTAAAAATATACAAATAGTATTTTCATGATGCAATGTTTACTTTATACATAAATAGTTTATCTATACATTTTAAATAACAGAACATAGGCTAAAACAAGGCTACTTGAAAAACAACACAATTACCAAATGATTGTGGAAACCGAAGGTTCCATTTTGGAGAAGCAAATATGATAGCAATGAAAAGTAGTGATATTCAATGCTTAATAATTAATACAGGATATCCAGAGAAAAATGTGTTTACTATAGGTTCCCCTTGCTGCAGCCCAAACACGCCAGCCACAAGTGAGGCAAGTCTTTAAAAAAATATAGAAAACTAAGACTGCTGCGCATATAATCCAAACACCACAACACCTTTGTGAAAAAAAAGTCACACATTAATACTTTAAATCTGATCAGTATGTGTACTTCTTCTCAGGTGATTGTACCCAAAATGATAAAGGGCTGAGCTGACTCTCCTGGGAATCAAATCTTCAACACAGAGAATGGTCAGGTTTTGCAGCTGGATAATAGCCTTTTGAGCTATGCCTTATAGTAATAAAGCAATTGTAACCAAATGACTGTTCTACTTACCATCCTTATAAATTAAAGTGGGAAAATGGGTAATTGTTAAAATGTTATTCCCATTAGGGATTACATTATATTATGCACACACAGGCACTCCAGTTGCAGGGAAGTAGATTAAACTAATGAAGAATATTGTAGGACATACAAAACAAATTGCATAATTCGCTAATAAGGGAGTTGCACCTGGATTTAGATAAACCTTTCATTTCATTTATATATTGTGCAGGGACAAACCTGGTGAGTTCCCTTGGTGCGCAAGCTTATCAGGTTTATCCCTGCACAATGTATAGTGAAACATTCATCTCACCTGCAACTCACCTTTTAGTGATAAGCCCCCTATGTCTCCTCTATGGTGCTTGAGTTAAGGGTTGCATACTTCACATGGACCAACAAGCAGATAAAAAAAAAAGACTTAGCAAAACTTTTTTTTTACAAATATATACTAATTAATTCATGGATATTGCACATGGTTTACTTCAAACTGCATTCCGAGACCCTGAGAACCAGTCTCTAACATCTGAGATAATAAGAATAATACATCCTTGTACCACAGTGTGTTTCTATACTCTACCCAAGTAGGCCTCTAGTATCACGTCTCACTATAATCACACTTCGCTGTTTTATGTATATTTTTTTCGTATCGTATATATATCATGCCTTTAGATCGGAGGCTACTAACACTGCACCAACGATCTAGATATTAACTTGAAACCAGCTTATATTTACCACTTTCCCCTGAAAGTTAAAATTGTGCTACTCTATGCTTTGTGTTCTTTTTCTTTTGCATATGTTCCTTGATCATTAACCATCTGCATAAGAGTGATCATCACTTCTGGCAAATATCAGCATTCCTTATTGCTATTTATTTTGGTGGGGGTTACTGAGCGCACCAACCACCTTTTCTGTGTGTTTTTTAACACTTAAATATGTTTAAATACAGTCCAAGATTAATAGCACTGCATTTTGCTTCATCAGTTTGACCTCTTTAAAAAGGTGTACATTAAAATATTGCTTGATTTGAGTATCCAGGGATGCTACTCCTTGAATACCAGTATGTGAACGTTATAATCTGATAGGTTTCTCCTTCACAAAAATATGATACATGATTAATTTCATTCTTCAAGCTTTTAGAATACTGGACAAATTTCAAATAACACTTCCTCTGAACTCATACAATTTGAACAATTTGGTTAAACTGCATCGATTTCTCTATAGTACATTTGGGACTGTGATCCCTTAAATTTCAAGTCTCTGTGTTGTCAGTTCTTAAATCTGCATAGCAGTTAACAGGCAGTTTGTTCTTTCAGAGGAAATGGTCATCAATCTTCATCATATGCCTAAAAAAGGGGATTAAAAAAAAAAAACATGTGTTATAAATTAGGTCTTTTTTGTACCATACTTGTAGCATTCTCATACATAGTATATATCAGTAGCTGCATAAAACTGAACAGGGCAAATTAACTACTTTCAATGAAAAGGCACAATTTGCATATCAAAGCACAGGTGATGTCATAAGCAGGAGACGCCACATAGGGAGCTATTCACTAAAAGGTAATTAGAGTTGAGTAGCAGGTGAGCTGAACATTTCATGTCACCAATTTAGCTATACATTGGTTTCCACCACCACAATGTATAGCTAAACTGGAGAGATGAAACCTCAACTCACCTTTTAGTGAATAGGCCCTTCAAGACATATAAATATTTTTTTTCCTCTAAACTTATGCATTTGTTTGCAATTCTCCAAACAATGTATTTTTAATTTTGTACATACAGATTATAAAAAAAAATTCAAAATGTATAGACGATTCTTCACAAACCTTGGTAGAGCACAAGCAATGTGAAACATAGAAAGTATTTGACTTGGTGACAATTTTTTTTTTCTCATAAATGGATTTGAAACTCATGTCCCCATTGGCAATTGCTACTTGTATCAGGAATCTTAACTTGGGACAAAGTCTCTGCACAACAATATAGCAAAGAAGTGCAAACTCAGCGCTTCCCCATTAGGCATTTAATTTGCAAAGGTAGCACTTGAGCTGCACATTTTTGGTACAGTGTACATTGTGGCTCCATGGACACACTATGGAGAGTGCCCAGTCATCTCAACACATGTGAAGGAAGAGCAGTAGGCTCTGGAATTTTTTTTACAAAGGTTAGGTCTTGAAAGGTAACCTGTTTTAGTCCACTGATACCTCCTTTGTCTCAAATAGCCTACACAATAGAGAGATAAGTATAGGAGAATTTCTACTGTGGTGTCTAGAAAATCTCTAAAAAGAGTACTGCAAGCTCCGAAATACCTGAAGAAAAAAAACATACATGCAAATAGTCTACTCATAAGTGCCATGGGATCTAGCAATATCAAAGATGACTGAGTTTAACATAGGCTGACAAGGTTATGGCAGTATCCACACAATTTTATCATCTGTTTTAAAAAAAAAAAAAAGATTGTTGTGTTTAAAAAAAATAAAAAAAATAATATCAAAGAAAATGAAAGGTTTGTCTGGAGGAGGACTATGAGGAAGTGGAGTTCCCACTAAGATCTACTTATTAATGAGTGTGGACATGGTGACTATGTATGGTTGACTTTTTTTTTTTTTTTATTTCACCTGAGCACAGTTGGATCAATTAATTCAGTCTTTGTGAGAAAGACAGGAGATGGCATGTGAAATTCTCTTATCAGCCAAAAGAAAGCGACGAGCAAACAGGAAGCTTTGGACAATGAATAATTAATCAAGTTAATATAAAATATTGACAGCAATGGATTAAAAAGGAGAGACTACTTGACACAATGGGGGTTATGTATAAAAGGTATTTCCATCAGATATGTAGTGTACAATGATTATCCTCTACCCCATGTATAAAATGATTTTTGCTAGAAAAAAAAAAAACAAATTAGAAAAATTATCTAATTAATATTTAAGACTTTTGACACAGGCTATGTATAAAAATAAAAAAGTAGCAAAATGTCACCTATTTTAGTATCAAAAACCAGCACAGTGGAGGAATAAAATAGGTAAACCATGAGCATGGAGCAATTTGCAAATATTTGTAACATTTTGAGGCAGCTTTCTCGGTTTGTGTGTCTCTTCCGTGTATTTTTCTGGTTGAGGTAATAATTTGTAATTATTTTTGCACACATGAATTCTTATTTTGCATTTGAAATTTGCACCTGTTTTTCACTAGTGCTAATAAACTAGGTAGAACAAATATGCCTGCTTTTAGTCACATTTTCCTATTAAGGTTTACTGTTTTTCTATTTGGCAAAAGAAGCAAAGGGCAAAAATAGTTTTGCATGGAAAATATATATTCGCTTTTCTGTAGTACATGCCCACATTTATTGGACTTCAATTCTCTGACACTCCTTATATGGCATTATTTGTCTTGAACAAAAAAAGTTGCAGTTTGGCCCCTTTTTGTTGGTATGTAAAAAAGAAAAAAACAACAACAGCAAACATGACTAAAGAAAATTACAATTGGACATAAAACAGCACCAATGTACAATTTAAATTTATATACCGTATTTGCTCGAATATAAGACGACCCCCCAAAATTTGGATATTCCTTTAGGAAAAAACTAAAAGCCTGAATATAAGACTACCCTAGAGGAAAAAAAGTTTAACTTGTATATATTAATATAATAATAATAATAATAATAATAATATTATATGTAAATTGCTTTTTAATATTTAATAAAAATTATATTAAAAAAATAAATTTCTTTTTATTTCCTTTTATGTGCCAATGCTGCCTGTCTCTCCCCCCCAAACTTTTCTCTCTTCCTGTCCCTTGTCTTTATCTTCCGTTTCCCCCCCCCCTTTCTCTCCCCCTCCCTCCCCTTGTCTCTCTGCCCCCCTCACCTTGTTTCTTGATCCCTAGTGGCTAGTGGGGGCAGCCGAGGGATGTCTGCATGATACGTCCTCCATGCTGCCCGATACTTTCGCCGGGACTTTTATGATGAAGACAGAAGGACCCGGGCGGCAACAGAGGATGTCTGCGCGCATTGGCAAGACATCCACCTGCTGCTAGCGAGTGGGATCCAGGTCCCCTGCAGCTCTGTGACCTGGATCCCAGTATTATAATCTGACCTCGATTTGAGATCAGATTATAAGACGACCTCGAATATAAGACGAGGGGACTTTTTCAGAGAATTTGTACAATACACATAATTACCCAACATCATTAAATAAATCTAAAATAATCTACTATCTCTTGAAAAATGATCCATAAGGCAGTGTTTTATGTAGTTAATCCTTTCCCCCAAAATATCAATTTTTTTTGTCATCCTTCACTTTTAATCTCTTTCCTCTCTGTATGCACTGTACTTAGCAGACGCCACTTAATGGATAAGTTATTGACCTGACTTCCCCCCCAACACTATCCACTCTTAGTAGTAATGTAAAATCCATGATGCGTGTCTACAAACACTTGGAATTTAGCTGATGTTGCAAGAAGATCTCTTACAAGAGAGAATCTTGTAACGTAACAGACATCCATTAAGGTATGAAATTATATGGAGGCTTAGGAGTATAAACAGCTGTATTACGCCCATGAAAACAAAATGTAGTAAACAAAAATAAAAGTGGAATATTCTAAATAGAACGGTTCTTGTGGACCATGCGGACGTATTTAAACCTCCTCTCCCTCAGAGCAGTGGGAGCACTTGTACCCGCTAACTCCTGGAAGAAGACATAGCCTCAAAAAGGCATGAGGAGGTTAAGAGTGATGTATAAGGTTTTTATTATACCCACTTCTCATTTAGGATTAATGAACATACATTCAACATCGAAGTGATAACATTCTTGCATGCCTGTCAACAGTTTACAGATTTTTTTTTTTAGTACAAAAATTTAAGTTATGATAAATTGAAGGATTACATTTTGAATAAAGATTCTAAAACATGTCGGTTTGCTGATAGCACTATACAAGCAAACAGAACTCAATAAAAGGTACTCTATTGTATTCTGTAATGAAAACATTTAAAATGTCTAAACGTGATTTTTTTTTAACATTTTTGATTAAAAATATATTTTTTGCCAACAGTTGTCCTTTAATAATAATAATAATAATAATAATAATAAACAAATCAAATCACCTATTAAACTGCAGTTACACATGAAGGGCTTTGCTTTATTGATAACCGCCATTTGCCCATTACTGAAATGAGAAGCGATTCCAATTCACACACCTGCACGCTTTCTTATTGGTCATGTGACAAAGGAAGAAAGCAGGGCAGATGTGCATGCAATGGTCCAGCCATCCCAAGCAGGCATGAATGCACCACCCAAGTGCATTTTCTATGGCAGTAGTGTTCGGCTCTGAACCTGAATCCAAGCTGAGGAGGCATAGAAAATACTGATATTTTCCTTGTATAATACCCCAACAAAGTTTCTAATATTGTAACAAAAACAAATGCTTGACTGTTCCTTTAAAATCTGAGAATAGTATAAAAAAAAGTGCTGGGTTACACTCCAGTCTTGACAAAGGTCTGACAGGGTTGAAAGGTTATAACTTTGGTGAAAATAAACACCCCACTTGATTGTGTGCTGTATGGTTCATCAGTCAAAATGCAGCAGAAGACCCATCTGAAGGATAAATTGCACACAAATTCCAATGCTAATGGTGATGAAACAGTCTATGCCCTGGGCTCATTGAGGGGCCTGAGGGCCAAGCTTCTTATCACAGACTATGGTCCTGGCTGCAGTGTAATATCCCATTTGCCCTGGCTAACTGATCCATTGGGGAGACCCTGGGCACCGTGTTCTTGGTACCAGGACTGTCACCCAAGGTGCCCAGAACAGGGCCAAGTTATTGTAATGTATTGTGGAAAATGTTTATTTTAGGTGTGAAGAAATGTTTTTATGTTACTGTATAAATATGCTGCGTATCCAGTGTGTCCTCTGGTGATCCATTGTCTTTTTGGAAATTTAGGACACCTGTAACTTCAAAGTGTGATGTTAAACCAATTATGTCCCATTGTCTGTATGGACAAGGTTAATTAGAGCACCTAGTTTTGTTCCTGGTCCATTGTTTGCGTTAATGCAATTACCTGTGGTTATCGGTTACCCGTTCCTATATAGAATTTCACAATAAAGTGTTCAATCTGTCTGTACTGAATATTAGTGGTGTCTACTTTGTTCTGGTAACAAAAGCAGAGTTCCAGGGTGTTTTGGTTGAGAGGGGCTGATCTTCCAGGAGGATATTCCTGACAAGGGGCAAGGAGAGTATGTGTCCTTGGTCCCATCCCGTTACACTTGATAACATACACGCGTAATACAAGTGTATTACTTCCCCACAGTATGCTGCAATTTATCATTTTGCATCCACAAGATTTGGATTTATGAGACTTTGGAAAGCGGACTATGTGATCATTGTTCCTTTAAAATGGCAGGACAGCTACATTTTCAATAATTATGAAAAAGAAGAAGACCTCACCATACACTTGAGACAACACCGCATCAGGCAGCCAGGACTCTGTTCATAAGGTTCCTGTTCAATCAAGGAGGTGTGGTCATCACAGACACATCTGTAAAATCATCAGTAATATTAGTAACACTAAACAGAAACAAAGACAATAAGCAGTGCAAAAATCAGATGTAAAAGTACATCAAAAATATTTTTTAAGTAATTAATGCAAAATAGATGTAAGTAATTCTGCAGGAATTGCTGAAGTATCTTTAGCAATGCACAGAAAAGTTAAAGTAATAACCTCTCAGGTCCCAGGGCCGATCCTAAGGTCACCGATGCCTGGGTGCAGGATTTTTTGGGCGCCTTCTTGTGGACATGGCTCTGCTAATAACTCCTCCACATTTAAAAATGTTTTTTAAAATATATAAATTAAAATACCAAAACTATAGAAACAAATTATTTAACAAAAAAAACAAAAAGTAGTTAAAAATAGTGGAACCCAGTGTGATTACCAATAGAGAAAATGTGTTTAATAACTATTATTCATATAAAATGTGCTATCAAGTGTGAAAATAAAAACAGTGCTATTATATTTATTCTTATTTTCAAACTTTCAATATGAAAGTGATTAAACACATTTTCTCTTCATATATGCAACAATATTAGTTAGTGCATAGCACATAACAATTTAAAGGGACTATCACCTAAACATTGTTTTTATTATGCACGTAGAACATAAAAAATGATTGAAAATTATCTATACATTATGTTTGCAGAACTGCAAGCAAATGCCTACATTAGGAGAAAAATTTATTTTAAATATGTCTGTGGCGTCTACTGCTTATGACATCACCTGTAGCCTGATATGCAAACAAGCTGTTTTTCAATGGGAAATGTGTAATTATGCATATCAGGCCATAGGAGATGTCATAAACAGGAGTCTCCACAGACACAGGCTTGCTAACTCCAGCACCCAGATGACACTCAGGACTTGCACCAGCACCCAGGACTTACCCTAGCACATATATAAAATTCACAGTAACGATGCACATAACTGTATCACAATACACAATAAGTCTCCAAGCAACAACAAAAAACAAACAAACACACACACATTAATTACACACACAGTCACACTTATGCACATACATACACAGCCACACGTACACACTAGAAAAATGCAAGAAAAGAAGAACAGCGCTAGAAAAAAAAAGGTGTTTCAAACCCCAAACAGGGGCATTACTGTGAATCAAATAATACACACATAAATATTTAGTGAGCAAAATAAAATAATTATGAATTTTTTATATATATATATATATATATATATATATATATATATACACACACACACACACACACACACACACCACACAGTGGTGTATCTTGATTTTGTGCTGCCCTAGGCAGACAAAATCCGGGCACCCCCCTACCCAAGCTGCACACCCACGTTACACACATAAGACATGCCCCATCATTCAGACTCACATCAAGCTCACACTCCCATCACACTCAGTCACACACTCCTACTCCCATCACGCACACTGACTCCCATCACACTCAGTCACACACACACACACTCCGACTCCCATCACACTCAGTCACACACACACACACTCTGACTCCCATCACACTCAGTCACACACACACACACTCTGACTCCCATCACACTCAGTCACACACACACACACTCTGACTCCCATCACACTCAGTCACACACACACACACTCTGACTCCCATCACACTCAGTCACACACACACACACTCTGACTCCCATCACACTCAGTCACACACACACACACAGTCTCCCATCACACTCAGTCACACACACAGTCTCCCATCACACTCAGTCACACACACACACACAGTCTCCCATCAGCACTTACCTTTCCCTGGCAGGCAGGCAGGCAGCATGGTCCCTCCATGCTGCCTGTTCGGCTTCCCGGCGATTGTGCCGACAGGTCACGTGACCGGGCGCGCGTATGACGTCATCGCGCCCGTCACGTGACTGTCGGCACTTCCGTGTCGGCACACTGCACGGGGAGCCGAACAGGCAGCACGGAGGTTTCTCTGTGCTGCCTGTTCGGCTCCCCGTGCAGCCTGGCAGGCAGAGCGATGGTGAGGGGGGATCTTCCGATCCCCTCTCACCTCTGTCTCTGCCTGCAAGCGCGGTGGGGGGATTTTTTTTTTCAAAGGGCCGGATTTTTTTTTTTTTTTTTCCAGTGCTGGGGGGCTGCCGCCCCCCAAAATTTGCCGCCATAGGCATCCACCTAGGATGCCTCGCGGTAAATACAGCACTGTATATATATATATATATATATATATATAATAAAGAGAGAGAGAGAATGTAAAGAATAACAAAGGAAGAAAGATATTAATGATAGTGTGATATGTGAAAATAAAGTAATATGATCACCCTTAAAGTACCGGCAGGCCGGTAAAAAATTGGCTTCAGGCCAATGTTAAGTCTAAGGAGACAGTACCAAGGCCGGTATTTTTCTGAAGAAAAGGTAGCAACCCTAACACACATACACATTCACACATACTTATATACACTTTTACAGAGGCACATATTTTTAAACAAATATGTTGTTTGTCCCATTCACTGCTCATTTACCTCTTATGATGTCATCAGACACCCGGTACTATGACCCTAAATGAGCATGAGGGGGCGGAGCATCCACCTCTCACGCGGAGCTCAGTCCTATGCGCCCTATGTAGGCACGCCCACTGAGGTTGGATGTCAAATGTACGGGGACAAGGCGCCCGCACGCACAAGCAAAGAGAGCGCAGCTTTTAATCCTTTTGACAGCAGTGCCTGCTCGTGCCGCATCAGCGCCCCCTTCTCCCTCCTCTTCGTAGCGCCTGGGCGCAGTGCACCCAGAATCAGCCATGCAGGTCCCGTATGAACTTGGCACAATACATTAAATAAAACAATATCTTTTTAATCCTATCATTTTTATCACAACTGTGGAAATAGAGATTTAGGGATTGCAGGCGTTGGAATGTTTGGCTTTGGTAAACAAGCTTTAAATTACTTTCTCTTTGAAGTCTGTAAGCAAATCGAGTTCTCTGAAGTATAGGTGTGCTTGCTTAGTTTTTGATGACCCAATTTAAAGGACCTCTGTCAAGCCTTAAATAACATTATTATAAATAAATGAAATGAAACCCTAATGCATAACCTGTGTCAATCCCAGGAAAGCAAAACAAAATGTGTTGCTTATTTTACCTTCTGGGCGAGCTTGCTGCTTCTTCGCTCTTCCTTGGGTCGGATCTCCTACTCTCTAACCCAAGCTTCCAGAAGTCCAGCCTCCCAACGCTGTGCGGCCCCCACCATCCAACTAGATGGGTTGGTAGGCAGGAAGCTTGGGTCTGAGAGTAGGAGATCCAATCGAAGCAACAGAGAAGAAGGCAACACTGGCATGTGCAGCAAGTACTGCCAAAAGGTCAAATAAGCAACATATTCGTATTGTACTGCTTTCCTTGGAATGACATGTTATGTATTAGGGTTTCCTCATTTCTTTAAAACAATGTTATTTAAGGCTTGTCAGATGCCCTTTAAAGAGGGACTAAACCCACCCGACAACTATCCAGTTCTAATTAAAATGGCTTTTGATTAAACTTCCAGCCTGCCAGAGGTGGACAATGGTTTATTAAACATTAAGTTGTGTTTCTAAAGACTATACAAGTAAATGTTTAGCAGTCAGCAATGCAAAACATTGCAATGTTCCTGCAGATACCTCTACCTTTAGCGCTCTGTCACAGAATCACTAATTAGAAACCCATTCTAACAAAAAGAACACTCCAAACATATGGGGACATTTTTACCTCTGTAAAAGAGAGCCTTAGAAGTGAAAAATGCCAGGCACAACACAGACATAAATCCATGAAGAAACTAGGTAGGCCTCAACCTCACTCACTCTTTGGAGTCTTCAATGGAGCACCTTTTCCATTTTTCATTTCTGGACCTTCCCCTCCGGATTGCATTCCACATCCTGATTAGCAGCACCAAGATGACCAATGCTGAAGGGATGAGCACCACAACAGAAAGGAGAAGGGCGGAGGTAAACTTAAAATGGACACCTAAAGGATAAATGGGGAGAACTTTCTTGAGAGATTCTCAAAAACAGCAAATGCAGATTATAAACTAATATGAGGAAAGGGATTGACCTGGCTTTTAAATGGATGTTCCACAAAAATGGTTTTTGTTTATGCAAATTACTTACATCGGTGTAGAATTTATTTTTTTTATATATCTTGTTTTATTCATTCTTAGCAATATTATACAAATATAAAAGGAGCAAGCATACTAATCAGATTTCAATATTCAACAATCTAGGAAATTTCCCATCTTTCCTTATCCCCAGCTCTCCCTCCCTACTCAGACCCAATTAACCATTAAACTTACACATGGCACAAAGCTGGCCTCGACTGAATATAGGCTTGGAAAGTCTTAGGCTTATTTATCTAAACAGCATAAAATAGCCATTCCCCTTCTTTTAAAAAGTAAATACATTTGGTTTTAAGCATTTCCTATGCATGCCATCAGGTCTGGGTTTTCCTGACGAGTCACACATCTGACTTTCCTGGCATTGCCTATCTAAACAAGACAGAAAAAAAACCCTCAGTGTTCAAGTGGTGGATATGCTTTCACTGAGGCATGACATACATGGGATGTACCTGCTATATACTTATACTGAGGCGTGACATATGGTATGATGTGCCATTGATAGCATGCTTGAGAGAAAGTATAATGTGCTGGAGATGTGGTGTAATACGATACCAGATCATGCCTTTTCATGAGCATTCCTCTGGCAAGTCATTTCTCACCACCATCACACAAGCATAAATATGGGTGTAAATATCTACTTATATGATGTGCAGCTGATTACACAGATTCATCAGAGCGAACCCTCTCATTGGCCATCATTGTGAAAGTATTAAATAAGGAGAAATGCTTTTTCACGTGCACTAGCATAGTGTGAAGGGTTATAGTAAACTGCAGGAACTTTAAATGTATTTTTTATGGGACAGGGAGAATTAAACAAAATAAAATGCTAGATCTGTTTCTTTAGCTTCTTTTTATATGATGCAGCTCTTATTTGGAGACATACTAAGTGGAACCGCAAGACAATGCCAGGAGACCTATAACATATGTTCCATGTTCAAATCTAAAAATGTATCAACAAGCCTGTTGAAAAGGATATTCACTAGAAGTTTTCAGAGAAAATAGTGAATGGCATATGCGCATATAAAAATATTACATTCAGTTATAACATGCTGTTAGGAAACACGAGACACCCAACGTGGTTCATAAAAAAAGAGGGACTTACTCTTCAAGGTTACGGTGAGCTTGGTCTGAGGTACATTTCCATGGACATCTGGTGGATTTCTCACCGTGCAGGACAGTGTTCCGTTATCTGTGAGTCGTAGGTCACTCAGTGAGATGGAAGCATCTCCCCGTTTCACATTTCCTTCCCACTGTACCCTATCTTTGAAAGGTCCCATCAAAATGGGGTATGCTTTGGACTGGAAGTGTAAAATCTAAGGGACAAAAAAAAATTAAAATCAAATATATAAATAAAGATGTGCAGTGAAGTCACATACAGAATATGATAACATTTCAAGACATGCAGGTTTTTAGAATACATTTTTCAAGTGTCCACACTATAGGTGCACAGTGAAATCCAACACAGTAGCAGCTTGTGATGCCATTGCCTCGGTCTTTTATTCCTAAAATTTAACTTGAATATCTGGATCCAATAATCATGGGCCCACCACCCAATTCATAAAGTCTTATAAACGTCTCTCACTGCTGGAATATAGAAGCACGTTAATCCGAAGAAGCTGTTTGATAAAACTGGTAAACCGATATTTAACTATACATTACTTAAAGTTTTATTGGTTTACTTGGATATCAATACAGTTTTACCAAAGGGTCAATAATGATTTCAATACTGTGTCCATTCCAGCCAGGGTGCTACTTACAGTGACAGTGGGTCCTCCCTCTGGAAGACGGTAGCTCCAGTCCACAGTGACAGAGTCAGAGATAGGGTAAAGCGAGGAAAAGCTACACCACAACTTCACCGAGTCTCCTACCAACCCAAAAACTTCAGATTCCATGCGAACTTGTATAGAGAATGCATTCTGCACACCTGAAACAATAAAAACATTGCCGTTGAGTACAAGCTCACATACAGTAATGCAAAGAACAAGAGGGCACAGATGAAAGGAGGCTACTCTCCCTTCCGCTGACCTCATCCACCACGCATTTCGCTCCAGTTGTGATCTTCAATGGCACCGGTGGAAGTGGGAGGAGCCTAAACAGTCACTAAATATTACACCCGGAGATCCGGTTCCTCTATTACCACACTAACTGGGACTACTGTTGTTTCGAGGTCACCCCACAAGCTGGTAACACATTGTTTTAATTTTAACTGCAAGCAGATATATTTTTATACATTCAATTTCTAATAAAAGTCTAATATTTGGTATCCTCCTTTTTCCTACTCCTGCCGTCCTGCAAATTCTCGTGACTTTCATAAGGGAGTTTATTCTGATGCTTTTATCCCAAGAGCCAGGTAGTGTGGCTCAGAATCAAGTGAGTGGCATACAAACGGATAATTGTAAAACGTTGTTGGAGTAGATCCTCTAGCAATATAAACAAAAGCAGGGGGAGAGTTAAAGCATAAGCAGAGAGAGCAGCTTATTGAAGTCTCTAATGTCATTGTTCTTCACATATCTATGGGATTGGCCATGAGATGATGGGACACGACAACCATTTATTGCAAACAGCAATATCTCCAGGAAAGGCCTTCTCCAAGCTGAAGTTAAAGCAGGGTTTGACAAATTTCTGCAGGCTTTAGGAGTCAGTCAGACCAATTCAGGAGACAGGGTTTTTTTCGCCAACAATGCCCTACGTTAAAGCCGCAAGGTAGAGCTGTTTGCAGTTAAGTAGATATATGTTCCATGCTTAGCAATCTGTCCTTGAATACTTTGGACATGACATTTTCACGTAAAGAATTCCATTAAAAAAATGTAATAATTAATATTTTGAAGATGTCAGCTACATTATTAGTTTGTCTAGTTTTTTTCAAATTGGAGAGATCCTTTAAAATGTATTACACTAGGAAAAAAAACAGAAGAAAACACATGAATGAATGCATTACATATTTTTTACATGTCGGCTCATTTGTTCATTTTTCTTTTTTTTTTTTCTTTTAAAAGCTTTATTGGAAAATTCCGTAATACAAACAATAAATGCATAGAATACTTTTGATATCACAGTTGCATATGTGAATAAACAAATACTACAAACAACTTTGTGTCATCATCACATAACAAATAAACAATAGATACAAAAACACTAATAGAAAATGTAGAGGAGAAGAGAAAAGAAGGAGAAAAAAAAAAAAAAAAAGGAATTTACAAATCAGTAATTTGTAGAAACAATAAGAAAATTTAGTACTAAGACTGGTCGACTCCTTTACCTGCATCTAGGTCTTTATTTGCGCTAAGCCAAATATTCCATGGGCTCCAAAGCTTTTAGAAATTTAGAAGTCTAGGGGAGTTCCTGAGCGCATAGAATTCATGGGTTTTTGTGGTTTCAACTAGGATGATGACCTTTTGCATAGGAATTGGCGTGGATGTTTTCCATTGTCTGGCAATAGTCAGCCTAGTGGCATTAAAAATATGCATTATCAACCCCTTATCCCGCTTGGGTAATGAAAGAGGAAACATATCTAACAAGCCTATTTCTGGTCTTTGTGAAAGGTGAAAACCAGTGATCTCTTTTTTTAATCTAAAAATGTCTGACCATAAAGATGTTATTTTCAGACAGGACCACCATACATGGAAAATTGACCCTGCGTGGCAACATTGTCTCCAACACTGATCCGAGGTGTGAGAGTATATACGGTTCAGTCGAACCGGGACCAGGTACCCGGATCGACTGAACTTTACAGAATCTTGCGTGCAGTTTCCCAATAAGCAATGCTCTTGGAATGGGCGAGTATGTTGGTTTGTGCCACATGCCATTGTTCTGTTGTAAATATTCGTCCCATGTCCCGTTCCCATTGAATTCTATTTGACAAATTTGTTCCAGGTGGTAGCGCAATAAGTGTAGCATAGATTATTGACATACTTTTCCAAGGTGGTGGGGCTGGGGAACAAATCTTGAGGAAAGGTCTAGGCCAGGGGTCCTCAAACTGGGGCCCGCCGAGGACATTTATACGGCCCACAGGGGGTGCTGCCAGCACCCCCCGCGCTGTTTACCTTTTTTTTTTCTGGCAGCCGCAGCGGATGCGGCTGCAGGAAGAAAAAGAAAAAAAATCACCGCGACCGGATGTGACGTTACGTTACCCAAAAAACTGATGGATTCCATTTTCCAATCGAAGTTATAGCTTTGCTGTAAAGTAAACAAAGATGAACGTGCAATATTTATGGGAAGTGCTTGGGTTTTCCCTGAGTTATTTTTGTAGTATGATACCTCTGAATATTCTGCAAGTACCTTTTGGAGAGTTGAGGTGGAGGTGCTTGGATTGCTCAATGCCAGTAAGATATCGTCTGCAAAGAGACCAATTTTATGTGTCATAGATTCATGTGTGATGCATGCAATGTCAGGCGAAGCTCTGATTCTTGTTGCAAGTTGTTCCAGTGCCAGTACAAAAATTAATGGAGACAGGGGACAGCCTTTTCAGAAAGAAATCCCATGTTATATATTCTTGCTGAGGGTTTGCTGTATAGAGACATGATCGCTTTTAGAAACCCACCCGGGATACCAAACTTTTACAGAGCCTTTTCCATATATATCCAATTCAGCCTATCAAAAGCTTTCTCCGCATCTAGAGATAACAATAGAGCAGCTTGTTTGGTCGTGCGGAGTATATGTGTGAAATTGATACATTTTTTAGTACTGTCCGACACTTGTCTGCGTGGGGTAAAACCAACTTGATCTACATGCAATAAATCTGGGAGGATGTTCTTGAGTCTCTCAGCCAGCAATGTAGATGCAGGATTATTTAGCAAATACAGATTGGGAAGTCTGCTGCGCTCTGTATATCTTGCCAAGTTCAGCTTGAACTATCACTATCTGTTTGACAGTGCTGTTTTTAGGGACAGAGGAAGAGTTGGACGCAGTACCAAGATTCGGGAGTGCAATCTACAGTTCCAATTTCATTCAGAATGCATAATGCACATATCCATGTGCATGCGCAGTGTCACGGACAGCTTAAGGGACAGCGCTACTGTGAGAGCACAATAGTGCTGACACTTTGCCTCCCTAGCCCCGCCCCCAGAATACTGGATCGCCGGGGGCTTGAGTTGGGACTGCCACACTCTAGTCTGAACTGGCTCCAGTAAAAGCAGGATACCTAAACTGGCTAGAACCAGTTATGACTGCACCACAGCAGCAGCTGAGGGGAGGTCTGATGGTATAATAGTTTTGGAGCAGACCAAGTGTTCAGTTTGTGAATTGGGTAAAATCCAAATGTGGAAAATTTCTTCATAGAGTGGTCAATTTGTTGTGACACATTTTAAACAAGCTGGAGAATAACTAAGGTTACATTACTGGTATATTGTGCAAGCTTTATAGGCAGTGCCCACATGCTAACATCACAGTATCTACAGGAGTGTAATTAATTAAATTAGTCATAAAATCAATTCGAATTACAGCCTTTAACATAGACTGTGTTGGCAGAGTAGAAACATTTGACCCATCTAGTCTGTCAGCACTGAGTTTTTTAGGGGTGTATACTGTATCGACATGGCAACTAAACAAACAATAAATAAGTACTAAATCTTCTTTTAATAAAGATTTATTATCAATATATCTTTGATCATTCTGGACCGCCACACTATTGTATCCAATGCCTTAAAACCTCCAAAGTATTAGAAAAGTGAGACAGACACAAGATGTCGGCACTGTAATATAAAAAGGAGCACAGGACATGCTGAAGTTGTTTATTTCACATTAGACCAGCTTAAAGCTTGATGTTTCCTTTAAAAGGTCCGATCAAGTCAAAAGTTTTTATTAATAAAGAAATTTGTATTTTTATGCATGTTCAAATATAAAAGAAAATGTTGTTTTTATGCTAATAATGTCACCTACTCAGCACTTCTCCCATAAAATGAATAGAAGCATTGGGCATGAGTGGAGGTGATATCACATGTGTGTGCCATGATTGTCATACACAAGTCATTTTTTGCAGACTGGCCCACAAACGAGTGCACCTCGCTCACTATTTATAAAATCTTTGAATTGACATAGCTTATTTTGGGAGTGCAAGACTTTGCTTCATTTTACTGTGGCTATCTATAGTGTGACAGGATCTATTCAGTATGATAGTATAGTAGAGTTGCCCAGAAACCAATATTTTTCCAGTCTGCCTAATTATATATGGATACAAATTATAGTGCCACTGTTTGTAGCTAGCTAAATTTATTGACAGGAGCCATCTTATGCCATCTGTGTCTGCCTATCTAGAGAAGGTGGCTATAACGTAACATGCATTTATATGGCTAACTATATGCTTATGTTAAAAAGAACATTTAACAATAGACAGATGTCAGCCATACTGCACCACAGTCAGTTTCTATAAAGCTATATACTGATAGGAGGTATATATATATATATATATATATATATATATATATATATATATATATATATATATATATATATATATATATATATATATATATATATATTTATTACTAGTTTCTGGAGCTGGGTACATTAGACCACCAATATTCCCCTTCCCCAACTATGTGATATGTAATGATCTAAAGGTACCAGTGAATTAAAAAAAACTTTGAACTTTCCATGTCTATCTGATCAACAATCTGTGTTTGTGTGGAAATCACATAAGACATGTGTGTGCATATTTATATTGGCAATGTTCTTATAAAATAAATGTCCCTGAATGCCAGAAAGGAAATATGGTCACCTAAACCATCTGGTCCCGTGCAGCCTTAATCTGGGACACGGATTGAGAGCTCTGAGTGAAGGAGGTATCAGGAGACAATTCTCAAGTATCCCGATTGGATGATAGTTCAAAATTCTCTATGACACTGCTGATGTCTGGTAATAGAGGGGCTAATGCAATTAAACTGCTTATGTTCGGTAATAACTGCAGTGCTGTATTTACCGCGAGGCATCCTAGGCGGATGCCTAGGGCAGCAAATTTTGGGGGGCGGCAGCGCCCCCCAGCACTGAAAAAAAAAAAAAAATAAAATAAAATAAAATCCGTCCCTTTAAAAAAAAAAAAAAAAAAAAAGACCGCACTTCCAGGCAGAGACGGAGGTGAGAGGGGATTGGAAGATCCCCCCTCACCATCGCTCTGCCTGCCAGGCTGCACGGGGAGCCGAACAAGCAGCACAGAGCAACCTCCGTGCTGCCTGTTCGGCTCCCCGTGCAGTCTGACACGGAAGTGCCGTCACGTGACGGGCGCGCGTATGACGTCAGCGCGCCCGTCACGTGACTGTCGGCACTTCCTGTCGGCACAACCGCAGGGGAGCCGAAGAGGCAGCATGGAGGACTCCATGCTGCCTGCCACTAGCCACCAGGGAAAGGTAAGTGCTGGGTAGATGGGGGGGATTTGGCCATTAGCAGGGGCATATTAAATGGCAAATCACACTGGCATATTATTGGGCAAATTGGCAGGGGCATATTAAATGGCAAATAACACTGGCATATTATTGGGCAAATTGGCTGCAGGATATAACATGGTAAATAACACTGGCATATTATTGGGCAAATTAGCAGGGGCATATTAAAAGGTAAATAACACTGGCATATTAGTGGGCAAATTGGCTGGGGCTTATTAATGACAAATAACACTAACATATTATTGGGCAAATTGGCAGGGGCATATTAAATGGCAAATAATACTGGCTTAATATTGGGCAAATTGGCTGGGGCATATTACCGGTAAATGGCAAAATAACACTGGCATATTATTGGGCAAATTGGCTGGGGAATATTAATGGCAAATTATACTGGCATAATATTGGGCAAATTGGCAGGGGCTGATTAAATGGCAAATACTGGCATATTATTGGGGAAATTGGCTGTGACTTATTAATGGCAAATAATACTTGCATATTATTGGGCAAATTAGCTGGGGATATTATGGGCAAATAATATTGGCAATGTGTATGTAATGGGGTGATAGAGGCATGCAAATGGGGTGATGGGGCATGTCCTTGGTGTGCAACGTGGGTTATGGGTCATGTCGTGGGTGTGCATCGTGGGTAGGGGAGGTGCCCAAAATTTGTCTTATATAAAATGTATATTATGTGTATGGGAACCAGTGTTTATGTGCAGATTTTTACGCCTGTGTCACTGAATGGCAGAAATAAAATGTAGTCACCCTAGTGACATGTTGTCAACAATCATGAGCTTTCAACTATAACCGTGTTCTACACTTCTTGAAATACACAGCCACTTTCTAAGCTTACAACCTTTTCTTCATGACTGCATGCATTGATACAAACTTTGGATTTTATGCAAGCATCACAAATTATACAATAACTGAATATTATGGGATGAGACAGCCCTAAACTAACTCTCCGGAACTAAATATGTGTTCCTAATAGTGGTGCGATCCCAGTGTGCACAAATGTATAACGCTAATGCCAGACAAATTTTTCACACTAGAACAAGCGCACCTATTATGCTGCAAAATCTCCGCCACCATCGGATTTGCGACTCCTGGCTAGTAAACCAGACGTGTATCTTAATAGAAACACACGTTTACTTTCTGCTGTGTCTCACCAGCGCGTGCACAGTCAGAGCAGGGGCTTGTCCCATTCCATCTGCAGAATGTGGGGGGCTCTCACTGCAGAGATACCCTTATTTAGTAATGGGATCAGCAGGGGGGGACCTATTGAAGCATGGCAGCTGCCGGTCAGAGGAAAACTGGCATGTACTATCAGAAGTACATGCCAGTTTATCCTCACAATTAGAAGCAAAGTAAAGTTTAGTGTGCCTTTAACCCCTTCGCAAAAATGGACATACCAGGTACCTCAAAAAATCCATCATTTAATGACAATGGACTTACCGGGTAAGTCCTGCGATGATCAACGATCGCTTTCGATGCTCAGTCAGTGTTGCTGCAATGCCTTGATATTGAGGCAACCAGCAAGACCAAAATCCCTCCTCCCTCCGACGATGTGATCAGATCAAAAGTGCCATATTAAAATGCAGCTTGCCTTTCCAATACGGTACTCCCGTGATGTAAGCAAGAGCTTCAGAAGCAATCATGGCCGCTTCGTTTGCTATGATGGTGAGGATGTCCACAACATTACAAGTTAGCTTTACCTCTAGGGCAGGGGTGTCCAAGTTTATTGTGCAAAGGGCCACTTTGCTAGAAATGTATGTGTGCGTGGGCCGCATTCATTTTTCATTAATTCAGAACAAAATATATATATAAATAATGATATGCGTGTGTGTACATACATACACTTACCCCACACATTTATACACACACACTCACATACACATTTATACACACATTACCATACCTACACTTACCTCCCCCCCCACACACACACATACTCACATTCATACATTTACCCCACAAACATACACATTTATACACACACACTCAGATACATACTTACCTTCAACACACACACACACACATTTATGTGCACATACACACATACATTCACTTACCCTCCACACGCACACATTTATGCACATACACTCACATGCATACACTTACCCCCCCACACACACATATATACACTTACCTCACACACACACACATATATACACATTTATACACACACACTAAATAAACAGTGTTTTTGCTTGGTTTAAAACGATGCTGTGTGCTCCTTAACCCCTTTGTGACGTTAGGACGTACTATGCCGTCCTGACTTTAAGTGCCTTAAAGTCGTTAGGACGGCATAGTACGAGCCGCGATGAGCTGTTTTCGGATCCCGCTGCAGGCACTTACAGCGGGATCCCACCTGTCAGATGAGGCCACTTTGAGTGGCCTCAGTCTGACAGGGAAAATGTAGCCGTTACTCAAAGCGAGCAGCGGCTACATTTTGCTACATCGCGCTGTGCCCGAACTTCCGGGTTCGGGCACGTCTCCGTGACGTCACACTGCGATTTTTTGGCAGGGACCCACAGGGTCTATTAAGACCCTGATTGGGTTTCTGCCAGAGTGTTCCTGGCTACCGATCGGTGGCCAGGAACAAATCGTGACGTTTTGGTGCTTGCGTCGTTTGGGACACAAGCACCATGCATCACGAAGGGGTTAATCCCCGCGGCTGTGGCTCCGTGATCTTAATGCTGCCGGTGCGCTTCTTCCCTCCCTCTGACCCTTGCGCATGAACTCACGCACAGGGTAGAGGAGGGGTTCGGCGCACAACAGCAGCACCGCTCTGTGTAGGGAACTTCGTTCCCCAACACAGTTTCCCGAGCAGTTGGAGGTGCGGCTACCGGAGCAGAGCTCAGGCGGGCCAGACCTCGGTGTTAATTTTTCTGTAGTAAATTATATGATCAAAAATATGGTATCTAAAGAAAGCCAATTTGTGTGGGTAAATTTAATGAAAAAGAGGAAACTTAGCTAAACATCACCAAATTTCAAAACCATGATTGGTTTTGCCTTTTTGTCTCCTATACAATAAGCACGTATACCCTCATAACTATATAAAAAAAATGTATAAATACAATCAACTAATACATTATTTGAAGACATGTAGATTTTTAGTTAACACATTACTTTTTTTTTTTTTAGTGGGGGGGGGGGGAATAAGTCACCTCATAGGGTAGAGAGAAGCCAAATAAGAGGAAGAAAGTTACCTACTTGTGGTTAAATTAATCATTTTAATTAGTCCTTTGCTATGGGCTAGTACAGGAGATCTAATGGGTAGAGAGTGGGTGGGAGAAGGGAATACGAGATTTCCGGGAGAGGGGAGACACTTACAAATAATAGTTTCGTGTAACATGGGATAAATAGACACCATGTCCCCCCAGATATTGAGAACTACTTTTCCCATATAGTGCGGAAGGATATCCATCAGTGGGCTAATTAAACACAGGCAATGAATCGCAATATTGGTGTGCAAAGTACATACCAGTCACGAGCAATAACAGTGAGATCCACATCCCCACTTGTTCGGCTCCTAATCCGTCTTCAACGATACCCAGCGCTTCCTGGTGTTTACTGACACAGGTAAACGTCTCAGGTGAGAAAGGGGAAGTGACGTAGCCACGCTTCGCCAATCAACCCAAACTAATTCCTCCAGTGAGCAGCCTTCAATCCACTCATCACTCATTCCATTCAATGTCCGCCCTGCACTGCCTTCCTTAATCGCTCATTATTACCTGATTATACTGTATGTTCCCTATGCAGGTGAATCGGTGTTCAGAATTGCTAGAGACAGTCACTCGTTTTGAACCTTTCTCTGACCTTTCCCGTACTATTAATGCAGTATAAAAGTTGTATGAAAGAAGACTTGGTGCTCTAGGAATATTTAATGAGACGGTTCCACCTATAAATATATATTTTTAGATGAGTGAAATATAATGTAAAGTGCAGCAAAGAAAACACATCTGTTTTTTTCCTATATTGACCCCAACCCAAACCCTAAATTTAACCCTAACACTAAATTTAACCCCAACTCTAACCCTTATGCTATCCCTTAATATATTTTAATTTTAACCCTATCCCTTATGCTAAAAATTATTTCATTTTAACCCTATAGGCTAATATAACAATACTAGTTTTAAGCCAATTCATTTTTTTTTTTTTAACATTGCTATGTTGCTTGGCTGCCTCTAGGGGCAGTCAAGCAGCATATTCAGAGTGACGGAAGTGAATTTACTTTCACTTCCGAAGCTCAGACCACCAGAGGGCAGAGCCATATTGACGGAGCATGCTGAACTCCGTGGGGCGATCGTGGGTGCCCCAGATAGGAAATTCTGGTGCTGGCTACTGCCTCGACACAAGGCAATAGACCAGCTCCGTTAAAGCGGTTTCCGTGATCGTTGAACACGAAAATCGCTTGTTTCACCGCAGGACACGACAGGCACGTCCATTGTCGCAAAGGGGTTAATATTTCCCATGGACTACAAATTGTATAAACCATGTAACAGAGTTATTGAATATTCCAGGACCTTTTATGGGTTATAAATCCAAATTCTAAATTACGTTGTGTGCAGTTAATAATTTCCATTATTTGTAATATATGTATCAAAAGACATCATATTCCTCCTTGGTGATCTACCACTTCACACTCATTCTTTACACACCTAATAAGTGGAATTAACAAACAAAACATTTTAATTACGTAATGGAGTGTTGTGCCCCGCCCTAGTTATTTTCTCAATAACTTTTAGCTCTGGCAGAGCAAACTCGTCAGATTTGTTTGTTTCTAGCGAAGACATGTACATGTGCGTTTGGAGGGTGAGGCATTTATGATAGACAACCTTAACCAATGCAGTGACCAAAGAAGTGGTCTGTGCTGTGCATTCTGGTCTGGTCTGTACATTTTCATGCTGCTTCACATTCTGCATGCTGCTGATGAGTCAGAACATAGCGCTGCCGCCCAGTCTGTATTTTAATGGCAGGCCGGTAAAAGAAATTGGCTTGAAGCCAATGTTAAAGGGACACTACCACTAACATAAGATATAACTAGATAACTTGGTAATTTAAAACAAACACATATAAATCATATGGCACTGTTGTTTTTTTTATATGACTGAATTAATTGCATATAAAAGTAAAAATAAAATTAGGTGTTTATCTCCTGGCTCCATTTTGTGAATATTTCCCATGATGCAACATTGTGCAAAATATTAAAGCTAGTCTCACTTTACAACTGTAGCCAAAGCCTGCATGATGATGTCATAAGATACTCCCCTGCTCTCTTCCTGACTCCTGTGTATCATAGTGGCCAGGACTAGGTGGCTGTGTGCAACACAAAGAGAGGAGATTGACCTGATCAAACATGATCATAACTCCCCCCCCCCTTGTGATGTAATAGTTACATTACCCTCCCATTCAGTGTAAGTCTATGATCCGAATTCTGACTTATAGACTGCATTCTGTGTCCCCAGCCCCAAAGTGAGACATTTGTGCTGTAAAGTTACTAGGGGTGGCACCCAAAAATACTATATTTCACAAAATGGCAGCGCCCAGTCACACTTGTTTAGTTAAATATTTTATTAAATACAGTCACATAAAAACAAAAGACATATCTGAAATCAACAATACAAAATAAAAAAAAAACTTTACATTTTTTGGTGGGTGAGTCTTTACGTCTATGGAAGCAAAGAACAGACTTTTTTTTTTTTTTTTTTAAGAAAAGGTGACAACCCTTGCATCACATGATGATGACATCCAGTGATCTGAGGGGTCTGTGCTCAGTGTGAATGTAGAGATGGACGTGTGAAAGGAAAGAGGGAAAGATGAACCTGTGATGCTGAAGGGGGGTGGGGGAAATGAGCAGGGGTGGGGTTGAATTTCAGCCAATTGGCATAAACAACCTGATATCTGCCCTAGCAAGTGCGTCTCTTGCATTTTCTTTATCAGACTATTCTCACAGTTAATCAAGCCTCTAGATCAGACCTGGGCATCTTGCGGCCCGCGGGCCACATCCGGCCCTTCGTGGGTCCCTGTCCGGCCCCGGCCCGCGTGAGGGAGCTCTCTCCCTGCCATCCTCCTCCTTGTTAATCCAAGCACAGCGCGACTGGTGTAAGCTCCGCCCCCGTCGCGTTCTGTGATTGGCTGCTTCAGGGAGGAGGACGTTCTCTAGGGTATCTGCCAAGACACCATAGAGAACGTCCTCCTCCCTGCAGCCAATCACAGAACGTGACGGGGGCGGAGCTGTCCCCCGTTGCTCTGTGCTTGGATTACCAAGGAGGAGGAGGTGATAGCAGTTTGGGGGGGGGGAGGGAGGGTATTCTTAAAATATAAAATAAAAAAAGAAATTGTGGGAGTGTATGTGTGTATTTGTGTGTCAATGTGTATAACTATGTGTGTGTTACTGTCTGTGTCTGTGCAAGTGTACCCTGTGTGTAAAGGTGGCTGTGTGTGTATTTATGTATGTGTGACAGTGTGTATAAGGGTGTCTGTGTAAATGTATGTCTGTGAGGGTGACTAAGTGTGTAATTGTGTTTGTGTGACTATGTGTATTTATGTATGTGTGACAGTGTGAATAAGGGTGTCTGTGTAAATGTATGTCTGTGAGGGTGACTAAGTGTGTAATTGTGTTTGTGTGACTGTGTGTATTTATGTATGACTGTGTGTATTTATGTATGTGTGACAGTGTATAAGGGTGTTTGTGTAAATGTATGTCTGTGAGGGTGACTAAGTGTGTAACTGTGTTTGTGTGACTGTGTGTGTTTATGTATGACTGTGTGTACAAGAGACCAGCATGGGGAACAGAAAGATAGAGATGAAAAGATATAAAGGATGAGGGGAGAGACAGACATGGGGTATGAGTGGCGAGAGAGAGACAGACATGGGGTATGAGTGGCGAGAGAGAGACAGACATGGGGTATGAGTGGCGAGAGAGACAGACATGGGGTATGAGTGGCGAGAGAGAGACAGACATGGAGCATGAATGGAGAGAGACAGACATGAGGTAATGGGGAGAGATAGAGACAGACATGAGGGTACGGGGAGAGACAGATATTGAGCAAAATTTAATTGAAATATTGTCGATGTGGCCCTCCAGCAGTGCTCGGGTTGCTCATGCGGCCCCCGGTAAAAATTAATTGCCCACCCCTGCTCTAGATTGTACTATAATTTAATGCATATTTTGGTGTTAAGTTGAGGTATAATAATAGATTAATATTGGAATACAGTCAATACTAGACATGTGCAAAACTAAAATTTTCGTTTTCTTTTCGTCTATTCGGACGAAAATGTTATTTATTTAGTCTAAAACGAATTTCGTTCATTACTGCATTCGTTTCAGACGAAATTCGTTCATTATTTTCGTTTCGTTAATTTTTATTCGTTCGTCTTATAGAATACATGTAATACTATTGGCTTTCTATAAACCGAACGAGAGCCCCATTCATAAGAAATTCTTATGAATGGGGCTCTCGATCGGTTCATAGAAAGGCAATAGTACTACATGTTTTCTATAAGCCGAAAGTCTATAAACCGAACGTTCGGTTTATAGACTTTCGACTTATGGAATACATGTAATCCTATTGCTATTCTATAAACCGAACGTTCGGTTTATAGAATAGCCATAGGATTACATGTATTCCATAAGCCGACAGCCTATAAACCGAACGTTCGGTTTATAGGCTGTCGGCATTTCACTACACGGAGACAGAGTCTCCATTCATAAAATTATCAATGGAGACTTTTTCTCCGTGTAGTAAAATGCCGACAGCCTATAAACCGAACGTTCGGTTTATAGGCTGTGGGCATTTTACTATACGGAGACAGTGTCTCCATTCATTATGAATGGAGACTTTTTCTCCGTATAGTTAAATGCCGACAGCCTATAAACCGAACGTTAGGTTTATAGGCTGTCGGCTTATGGAATACATGTATTCCTATTGCTATTCTATAAACCGAACGTTCGGTTTATAGAATAGCAATAGGAATACATGTATTCCATAAGCCGACAGCCTATAAACCGAACGTTCGGTTTATAGGCTGTCGGCATTTCACTACACGAAGACAGAGTCTCCATTCATAAAATTATGAATGGAGACTTTGTCTCCGTGTAGTAAAATGCCGACAGCCTATAAACCGAACGTTCGGTTTATAGGCTGTCGGCATTTAACTATACAGAGACAGAGTCTCCATTCATAAATGTATAAATGGAGACTTTGTCTCCGTGTAGTGAAATGCTATTGTATTCTATAAACCGACTCTATTTCGGCTTATAGAATGCAATAGTACTACGAATGGACGAATGAACGAATGATTTTCGTTTATTAACCATTCGTTCATTCGGCTTTCGTTAGCTTAGCATTTTCGTTCTTCGTTTTTCGGACGAATGGACGAACATGCTATTTTCGTCCGAAAAAGCATTCGTCCGAAAACAAATGCACATGTCTAGTCAATACTGGCCCATTCTTTGCTGTGAATATATAGAGCACCATCATAGTTGCCAACATCGGCCATGTTTCCAGGGACACATATGTGTTCCACATGCTGCAGAAAGGAGCATGCAAAATGCTGCCCAGCCGTATGTAGGATGCATTTACACACAAAGAGAATCCAATTAATTAATCATGGTAGGTGCTATGGGAGCTCCATCCTGATTAATTAATTGGATTGTGTCTGTGTGTATATGCATCCTACATACTGGCGGGCTGCACTTTGCATTCTCTTTTCTGCAGCATGTGGAACAAATATGTGTCCCTGGAAACATGGCCAATGTTGTCAACTATACGCCATGCTTTTGGGGACTTTTAGAGGTTTTAGTTAAGGAGGCTATAGAGTGCACCACCAAAATCACAGTTTTTGTCCTGTGTAGAGTGGTGCATAAATCAATAAAATGCAGTGTAGGATAGAGGAAATCTAGGTACCCAGTGGTGTATCTTGGATTTGTGCTGCCCTAGGCAGACGAAATTCAGGCAACCCCACCCACAGTACAGAACCAGGACATCCCCCAGCACATGGCCCATTGTCCACATTGCAGACCCAAGACATGCCCGATTACCGACAATACACCCCTTACTTGGCCAATCACCCTAAGACATGCTCCATCACCCACATAGCACACCCATTACATGCCCCATCACCCACACTGCAGACCCATTACATGCCCCATCACCCCAGGACATGCCTCATCGCCCAAATTGCACACCCATTACATGCCCCATCACCCACATTGCACACCCATTACATGCCCCATCACCCCAGGACATGCCCCATCACCCATATTGCACACCCAAGACATGCCCCATTACCAACATTACACACCCATCAGATGCCCCAGGCACTTGCCTTGTCTGCCTTGCGCTGAATACATCGCTGTAGGTACCAAGAACAAAATGGAGCACAAAGTTTGTGGAAGGACATATGCATAAACTAAAAAGTGGAGTAAGCACACCCCATGATATCTCAGCATGTTTCAATTCATATCTCTAGGGTTTACTCAATATGCCTGAACCTTGACCCTGAATTGATGCCTCCGATGTCAGGACTCATTTGGGACACATCAGGGATGTACCAGGAACCAAACTACAAGCTACCCAATATGCCCTGATGTGCCCCCTAAAAGGTCCACAATTTGGACATCATAGCCAAAACAGAGAGGACATGAAATATTCCCAAAAATACGGGTAAGGAAAATAAATAAATATCAACCAAACAAGTTTTTTTCAGCATCAACCTATATGTCCTGTCATTTTTCTACAATTACGATTACATCCAGTGGTGTCCCGAGGGGGGAGAGGTGAGGCATAAATAGTGGGGCTCCGGTGTGGCATAATTTATGGGGCTCTGGTGTGGCATAATTATGGGGCACCTGTGTGTGTGTGTGGCATAATTAATTGGGCATAGGTGAGGCATAAATAGTGGGGCTGTGGTGTGGCATAATTTATGGGGTTCTGGTGTGGCATAATTTATGGGGCTCCTGTGTGTGGCATAGTTATGGGGCTCCTGTGTGTGGCATAGTTAATAGGCCATCTAACTGGCATTACTAAGGAATCTGTTTGGCATTGTATTGGAGGAAAACCAGGGGGGTGACACCATGAGTTTCCGCACCGGGTGACACCAACCCTAGTGACGCCTCTGATTACATCACCCAATTTTACACAGCGGAATGAAACAAGCAATCACACCAGCAGAATAAATCCCAAAGTTCTGATTGGTTGCTGCTGGCAGATTTCTATCTATCTCCAAAAAGGGTCTGATGCCATTGCAAAATGGCCACCTCCAGACTGAAAGTAGTCATATTGTCACGTGGTAATTACAAATCAGGCAGTCAGAGCGCCGGGTCATGTGACCTGTCAGCACTCACCTAGGGCAGCACAAAACCAAGATACACCACTGCTTGGGAGGTTGAGTGTCAGCATGCGCAGTGCAGACTGTCACTCACACTGGCAGTGAAACAGACTCCAGAGACTTCCATTTTTAGTGCAGGACTTTGCTCTTAATCCTACTGAGTAATACCTCCCAACATTTCCCCCTGGTGAATCGGGATGCTGTCACTAAAACAGATAGTGTTCCGCGGCATGCGCAGTGGTTCTGTCACACTTCCTGAAAACACTGCACATGTTCAGTGCTTCTTCTCCGATGTCCAGGACACTGGAGAATCAGCTTAGAGGGTGGGTTTGTGGGTTTTATTCCTGCTACCCCACTGAACTATACCTTCGGTGGAAAGTGGGACAGATGTTTAGCTCAGCAGGACAGGCGCCCAAACTAAGAATTGTCCCGTAAGAAGTGGGATAGCTGGAAGGTATTCTCTGTCCCTATAGGCTCCCTATGACTGTTATGGCGCAAAGCTCATAAGGCGGGTCTGTGTCCGCTGAAAAGTTATCCCATGGTTGCTCTATCTCTAATAAATTTAGCATTTTTCATGCAAGCTACTGCTGTCCAAATCTAATATTGAGATAAGAGGTGGTCCAAATCCATCTTTACAAGTTTTGCTGAATACCCGATGACACATTCTGATCTACTACAATACAGGGGGTGTCGTCCCAATTTATGGACATGTGGGAGGTTTGTTTTAGGACTGCTGACAGGACAGGTTTAAATTACTTCTCAAGCACAAGTATAAATAACTAATTCAACTGGTTTAACTAGCTCACCTACTCTCCTACTAGCATATTCTGAACTGAAAACAGAATTGGGCATTGAAAAGAAACAAGAAGTGCTAGACAGGGCCGCCATCAGACAGGGCTGCCATCAGAAGTTTCAGGGCCCCTTACTGAAAAAAAGTCTCCTCCGCATAGTGTTCCCTCCATGCACACTGAGTGCATGAAGCTGGAAATAGCCGCTGGCTGGATGCATACTACTGCCCTCTTTGTAACAGCCACGCGGGCAGCAGGAGCATGTTGCGGCCAGTGGTGGCCCCTTTTACCTGTGGGCCCTGGGAAGTACCCACTTTCCACATCAGTTAAATCGGCCCTGCCTACACACATACACACTCATGCATAAATACACACAGTCACACTTACCCACAGACACACACATACATACACTTAGAGACACCCTTATACATGTCACACACACAGAAATACACATACAGACACACTTACACACACACTTACAAAGACACACACTTAGTCATCATTACACACACACATACATACACTTACAGAGTCACCCTTATACACAAACAGAATAACAGAATGACACACAGTCACACGCACATAAATATACACCCTTACATACTTAGACACACAGTCACACTTACAGACACACACATTGACTCACACACAATTACACAGAGAAATACACACAAATTGACACACCCACTTACACACTTTAATAAAACAAAAAATAAGTGTTACTATTGGTCCTCCTCCCTGCTTAGTTAATTTAATTTGCAGGGAGGAGGACGTTTCCGGCAGTATCTGCATAGGCAGAACACCGCCAGCCTGTCACTGCCCGTGTTACTGTCTCACATGGAGACAGTCACGATCAGGTAGAAGCTGGCCAGGGACAGGGATCCCTGACCCCTCCTCCTAGAGGTGTGGCTTCTAGAGGTGTGGTCCATGTGATGCACTCACACGGGCAGCGAGGGCCCACAGGGCAGCTGCCTTGGGCCCCCAGGAATGAGTGGGCCCTGGGCAGCTGCCCCGTTTGCCCTTTTTTTTTTTTTTAAACACAATGTATAGATCATTTTCGATACATGCACAGGAAAAACAATATTTAGGTGACACAGTCCCTTTAACACACAAGTAGTTTGCCGTAACGGTCATAGTTCGGAAGTACCAGTTTTATGGTACACGACCATTATATTTCTTCAAAAACTATTTCACAATAATCCAGACTGATCTTAAAAGTTTTATAGGATAATAAAAGCAATCATTGCTTTGTCCCTTTAAGTAGTTACTCATTGTTTAACAACACTACTAATAATGCCAACTCCTGTGATGTCATATCTAAGCTGGATTAACCATTAAGCAAATAAAGCACATGGTCAGGGCACCAGGCTAAGGAGGCACAGAGAAATATTATTTTCATTGTATTAGTTTTAATATATTTTTTCATTAGACTATCTTTTATAAAACATGTACAATAGAAAGAATTGTTTTGAATACATTTTTGTATTTGCATCTGTTCCTAATAAATTTACATAATACATTTTTAAAAAGTGCATTTTTCTATTGCCCTAGCTATAATAAAATGATTTGCTTATATTGCTTACTGCTATTTAGTGTTAAATAACTTTTTTTTAAAAAGATGATATTTAATATATTTATGGAGCCTAGCTTGGAACAAAACTGAAGTTTTCATTTATTATTTTCCAATCAGCACTTACTGAATAATAAGTGCTGTCTTGTCAGTTAGGCAATGGAAGGGTGTATGGTTGGGCTGTGCTAAGGACATCCGTGTGCCTTAATCTGGCTCTGTATCGTGGTAACGTTTATTCCTGCATTTTATAGAGTGTTCCACTAATTCTTTTTAGGAACCGGACAAACTTGATTTTCTGATGCATCATGAACATGACAGGTGAGATGCACTCAGGAATTTCTTCTCACTCTTGTAAGTACTTCCATTATGGAATATAGCACCCATTATGTTATTCATACGCAAACATGTGCCATTTATAATGTACTGTTAAGAAGCTAACATCCCTAAACAGTTGAGATACAGAATTAATCATATGCCTGCCAGTCTTCTCAGCACACAGAAAGGGACAGTTGGATGTGTGCGAGGACCAGGGATTTTCCTTTACAAATCAAACACTTTCTCCAGTAATTTAGATTTCATTTAGAATACGTATAATATGCAAGGAGTTATATCTGTCAGCTTAAATCAGTGATGGCTAGCCTTGGCACTGCAGATCTTTGGGAACTACCGATTCCATGATGTGAAACCAGCCTTATGGAGAATCATGGGATAGGTAGTTCCCAAACCTCTGCAGTGCCAAGGTTAATTATCACTGCCTTATATTAATATATAACTAAATTCTGTGAAATACCCAATTACATATCATATACCGTATTTACTCAAATCGAATGCGTATTATAATTTGAGGGCGCGTTAGAATCGATGGCTCTTTAGATTCGCGTAAATACGGTAGGCTTTCGGGTTTAAGCTGTGCAAATGTAAGTGACTTGCTTAAAGGGATTCTGTCAGCTAGGAATGTAGGGCATGCAAATGATTTATACAACCATGTCAGTCTTACATTTACGACATCATATACAAATGACATGTTCCCCAGTAGTGAATTAGCAAGGTCATACATCATAAGTAGGAGACAGAACAAACATATTTTTTATCTTTCAATGTATACGTTCTTATTTATATTCTGCAAGTTTGGCGTACAAACATAATTTAAGTGAAGGATTGCCTTTAAATTGTAATAATTAACATAGAGCAGGGGTCTCCAAACTTTTCACATTGTAAATTGTACACAAACTTTCTGGGGTCCAAAGAAAAATTATAATTTTAATTCAAGTTTTTACATATGTAATAAAAAGGTTATTGAAAAAATATATATTTCTTGTTTTTTATTTCCTTCCATTGCACAGGACTTTGTCCCAGCACCCAGCTATGCACGCAGGACTTTGTCCCAGCACCCAGCTATGCACGCAGGACTTTGTCCCAGCACCCAGCTATGCACGCAGGACTTTGTCCCAGCACCCAGCTATGCACGCAGGATTTTGTCCCAGCACCTAGATTTGCAGGCAGGACTTTGCCCCAGCACCTAGATATGCACGCAGGACTTTGCCCCAAAATCCTGAATTACTTTGGAGCAACGTCCAGGGGGGGGGGGGGGGGGGTCGGGGAGGGCATTGGGGAGTAGCTGCAGGCCAGATAAAAACTGCCCTGTAGTTTGGAGACCCCTGACATAGAACATTGTTGTCAGTTTAATGGCACACAGGATGGGTGTGGTCCTTAGAAACACTGTATTCTATTAATGTATTTATTTTCAGCTACAAATATTCCTAGCCTAAACAATAGTAAATTTCTACATGATGAATATTCTCCACGAGTCCTTTTCTTTACTTTTTTTTCTTTATAGGTTTTTAGCCATAGGCAGTGGTGTAGTTTGGTTTTGTGCTACTCTAGGCACAACTAAATTCGGACACCCCACTCACTCACATTGCACACCAAGGACATGGCCCAATACCCACATTTCAGAACCAGCACATACCATAGAAGCCCAGTATATGTCCCATCACACACATTGCACACCATGGACTTACCTCAGCACCCAGGACATGGCCCATCACCCACATTGCACACCCAGGACATGCCCCATCACCCACAATGCACCTTCAGGACTAAGCCCAGCACCCTGGGACATCCCCCATCACACACATTGCAGACCCATGACTTGCCCCATCACCTACATTGGAGACCCATGACTTGCCCCATCACCCACATTGGAGGCTCATGTCTTTCCCCATCACCTTCATTGGAGACCCATGACTTGCCCTTTCACCCACATTGGAGACCCATGACTTGCCCCATCACCCACATTAGAGACCCGTGACTTGCCCCATCACCCACATTGAAGACCAGTGACTTGCCCCATCACCCACATTGGAGACCCGTGACTTGCCCCATCACCCACATTGGAGACCCGTGACTTGCCCCATCACCCACATTGGAGACCTGTGATTTGCCCCAGCACCCCAGGAAATCCCCATCACCCACATTTCACACCCAGGACATGCCCCATCACCCACATTTCACACCCAGGACATGCCCCATCACCCACATTTCACACCCAGGACATGCCCCATCACCCACAATGCACCTCCAGGACTTAGCCTAGCACCCTGGGACATCCCCCATCACACACATTGCAGACCCATGACTTGCCCCAGCACCCCAGGACATTCCCATCACCCACATTACACACCCAGGACATGGCCCATCACCCACACTGAGCCTCCAGGACATGCCCCATCACCCACACTACACCTCCAGGACATGCCCCATCACCCACACTGCAGACCCAGGACATGCCCCATCACCCACACTGCAGACCCAGGACATGCCCCATCACCCACACTGCACCTCTAGGACATGCCCCATCTCACACACACTGCAGACACAGGATATGCCCCATCACCCAGATTAGAGATCCATGACTCGCCCCATCACCCAGATTAGAGACCCAGGACATGGCCCATCACCCACATTGGAGACACAGGACATGGCCCATCACCCACATTGGAGACCCATACCTTTCCCCATCACCTACATTAGAGACCCATGACTTGCCCCATCACCCACATTGGAGACCAATTACTTTCCCCATCACCAACATTGAACACCCAGGACTTGCCCCATCACCCACATTGAACTCCCAGGACTTACCCCAGCACATGCCCAATCACCAACATTGAACATGCAGGACTTACCACAGCCAGCACACAGATCCCTTGTGTCTTAATGGCAGGCTGCATGATGTCTTTTGATCTACCGAACCAGCACCTCTGTCGTCAAGATTTTTTTTTATTTTTTTTTAGGTGCCTTCCAGGCAAGTGCCTAGTGCCTCGCGCTAAAAACACTGTATGGCCGGTCTCAGATCACAAACTTGTTGTGCCAACGCACCCGCTCTATCAGGCCATGTTCCATGCCAAAAAATGGCATACTTGTGTACAGAACATAGTCCCTTTAAGAGTTATTGTAAAGCCACCTGCGGACCTTAGGAATCAAAAGGCGAAACGATTTGTGTGTTTCGCACCAGGGACTTGCAGCGGGATCCTACTTTGAGTAACCTCAGTCTGATATGAAAAATGTAGCAGACACTCAAAGCGAGCACCAGCTAGATTTTACTAAATGTGTCGTTGCAAGTTATCGCAAGTTTTCAACGGGTACCTATAAGAATCTATTAAGACCTTGTTTGGGTCTCTGCCCGTGTCCTTGGCTACCAATCACCTTTTGATCTGTGCCAGGATCACAAAAACGTCATTTTGTGGTTTGCATCTTCTGGGGTTAAACTCTTTGAGGGCATGATAATTACAAAGAGGCTGCTACACTAGAGCTAGTTGAGCTCTGATGAATGTGAGTGTATTTGATTACTTCATATGGGGGTTATTCATATACCACAATACTGCACTTGTATTGTTCACTTTTGTGCTTTGTTTTCTCATCCGTATTTACCCAGCGAACCTGCCCAAAGGAGGACCTAACAGGACATACAATTTAAGTATACACACTTACTTGTGTGATATCTCAGGGGGATCAGACGGTTCACCGCCCCCTCTCACGCTATGGCCGGTTTATCGTGCAAGAGGTCATCGTCGGATCTTTCTTTGTGGGACAGTTCATCGCACATCGCTGAAGGTGAGTATTATTAGGGTTTAATGTCATTATTAGGGTTCGGGGCTTAGTATTAGCGTTTGGGGGGTTAATGTTAGTATAAGGATTTGGGAGTAGTGTTAGTATTAGTGTTTGAGTTGGGGGTTAATATGGGGGTTCAGGGTCACTTTTAGGAGGGGTTGATTTATAAGGGGGGTGTATTTTTGTAAGTGCTGACAGTTCAGTGCTCACATTGCCACAATGAAGCAACCACGCTGATCTTCACCGCTGACAGTTTAGCGCACAAACTGCCAGCACTGAAGCAACCCCGCTGAACTGTCCTAGACGCATCTCACGAGTGATTAGATGTGATTTGGTTCTTTTTGACACAGCGCACCTCTTACCATTTTTTTATTATGTTTTTTTCAGAAGTTTTTTGAGGAGTCTTTGATTACAGGTGAAGCGGTCAATACACATACACTGCTTATAGAGCGCTTTTGACACCCTTTTTTTCTACTAATATATTTATTGTTCAAAACACAGTATTTCAAAGATTTAAAATATTCCTCTTTTATACATAATAATAAAAAGTTATTCTGCACATCACTTATTCAAAAATACATTTTGTTGCAAATATCAAGACAACTTAAAAGGCTGTAAAAGATTTTTTTTCTATTTACATATTAGTATTTAAGAACACAAGGTAATTTGTTCCAAATATAATTTTCAGTATGTAACATTCAAGTCTGAGTCAATGGCTATGACAGGCATATGACTGGGCAGTTGTAAATACAGACTGTGGAATAATCCAACTTCCTTGAAGTCCTAAGGTGCTTCCTGTCCTCAAGCTTTTACACTACAGAGATATTCACAAAGGCAGTTCCCATCAAGCATGTGGCAGGCAGTTTTGAGATTCAAAGAGATTTCTTTGGGGTTGGGTGAAAGAAATTGGCTAGTAACATAATTCCTCAAATGCAGTAAGAAGTCAACAAATTATAAAAGTTCAATAGACTTAAACACTAAAGAAATGTGAACTCTGTATTGCCCATCAGTGATCTGGCAGCTCCAATGGTGCTAGACGTGTCCCAAATAATAAAAAAACATATCTCCAATTTGTGCACTTTCCTCCCAATAGCTCAACTTTTCTTGCTTCTAGAGTAGGACCAGACACAAAGAAAGATCCAGGTCCTGCAAAGAACTGAAGTAACCTGGACACAAAAAGAACAAATATAATAGTTAATTAGATTTTGGATAAATCCTCACATTTAAAAAACAAATAAAGTACTTTATTGAGCCCACTTTGTAACATATAGGTAGTTGAACTAGATGTTTTCAGAATTTTGTCAGATCTTCCTTCGTCTGATCCAAGATTCCAAAGATGTCTGCCCCCTGATGGAGCTTTCAATAGCACAGATCATTATGGTACTTTATTTGTATTCTTTCATTAAAGTATTTCCATTTAAAATGTCTACAATTAAACATAAGTTCAATTTTGCCTACAGTTAGTTATCCTTTAATTGCCTTACAGGATGGCTGTAATTTCCACCATTCACACACATTTCCAATCAAAATTCTGTGCTAAGATCTCATTATGCACTACACTGCATAGCACCTGCTTTGCCCACCAATTTCCCTGGTGAGTCAAATACAGAGAACTCATTTTTCAGCCACCAACGCAGCAGTTTTTTTTCTGACACGTGGCAGGAGCACAGAGAAGCTTTGACAGAATTTCTTAGTGACTGTTAACATCCAACAGGATTTTATTATAGACTTTATTTGTTTACATTTTTTGTATTATTGCCAGCACCTTATTTTTCAGTGTGTTTTCTAAAACAGTAAGCAAATTTTTATTTTGCTTATGTCATTTTTTTTTAAAGCTCGTCTGGTAATGTCAGGTATCTGCTTGTTTTTCTTGTTGTAACAAAATCAAAATAATGTTGAGTTAGCACCCATGTCAGAATGCTTCCCATCCATTTCTAAGCTCTCTCCTGTTCTGGAGCAATGTTGCTCTTACCGCAGAATAGAAAATAAATTAAAAAAAAGAGCATAGCGTAATACAAATAACATGAACAGTCTAAAAAAAAAAAAAAAAAAAAAAAAAAAAAAGTACAGTATCTAAACATAAATAATAATAGGTCCATAGGTCACATTAATAGTCACTTATGTACAGTTTTCATGATTGCAGGCCATCTGTAAAAACATTGGAACTGTGAGCATCCAATTAACACTAACGTGATACAAATTAGTCACGTGACCCTACATCCTCCTTTTTGAATTCATGAGAGAGGATGAACCACTTTCACCTTTTGTTTACAGTTTCACGTCCACTTGCTTTTATACAGCTTGTTTGAGCAGGACCCACCTAAGCTTTTGTTGTAATATCCCCAATTTGTTAGATTACCTATTGTTTGTTTTCCCAATTTATCAGTCCCTAGCTTTATTATATTTAGGATAGCCCAATGCCTATCCCATGCATGCTAAAACTTCACTGTATTAACATCTACCACTTCTGCTGGAAAGCTATTCTATACATCCACTACTCGGTAAAGTAATTCTTGATATCACGGTTAAACTTTTGCCCCTCTAATTTAAGACTCTTGTTGTGGTAGTGTTTCTTCTTTTTAAATATACTCTATATTTAAATATGTTTCTATCACATCCCCTCTGTCTTGTCTTTCTTCAAACTTAAAGCACCTTCATTGCCATTACAAAAATCCTCTTTGTATTTAGGGGTTTGTCTTGCTTTCCCTTCCAAGCTCTACTTCTTCTGTGGTCAGGTAGTAGCGCTGTCAAGTAGGACGCATGCGCGGTATCATCAGTGTGAGTGACAGAGCTACCACGCTTTCATGGTAGGGCTGACGCTGGACCTCCCAAGCTCTGTTCCAATTCACCGGGGGAAGAATTTGTGTGGTATGTTATCATATGTGACCTGTCCTCATTGTTAAAACAAGCCTGCAACCAGCCATGATCAAAATACAAAGCAAGAAAAAGCACTGCACTCATTTATTTCTGGACGCCTGTTTTTTAAATTCCTGTAATGGTTACATTTTTTAAATTTGTTTACTCCTCTTCCCTTGAGAGCATTTACCTGCCTAAAATGTAAACACACTTACGGTTATCTCTTTTCTATGCCTTTTGTTCTTGTGGAATTTTTATAACCATTGTTGTTAAATCATAGTGTTGTCACAAGGGTCTGCTGTAAAAGTGAGAATATTCTTTCATTTAAAGTGTTTCCCAACCTTTTCTATATCCCTTACCTCAAGGAAATGTTTGCACCCCCTACGCACGCTTGTGTGAATGAATGAATAAATAAACTGGGTTACCAGAATATGGATAAATGAACGCGCACTAAAGGCGCACTAAAGTACATCTCCTCCGACTCAGGCAGCGGGAGACTGAATTGTCTCCTCCGCACTGCTCAGTCCTTCTTATTATCACACGGGAAGTAGGTGGCAATGAGGGAGGCTGAACAAGGGGGATAAGCACGGGATTGGCCAAGTGAATCCAAGTGATGGAGGGCAGAGGCAACAGGTGAGCCGAGAGGGCCCGCGCAGCGAAATACTTTACAAACTCTTGCAATTGTGAATGTAGGAGTGAAACCGTATACAATGATTATGTAAGATTGTTGGAGAAGAATACTCCAGCAATCAGTTAGTTACTTTACTCATATGTTAATTCTGTTAAATAAACGACGAGACCACTATCTACACAACACAACCATCTACTACTTCTCAAGCACACACTGGCAGCCGACTAACTGATGACTAGTGAGGACACAATCCACTCTCTGTCACACCCCCTGAAATTCCATCTCGCACCCCTTGGGGGTGCTGGCACCACAGGTTGGGAAACCCTGATTTAAAGACTTTTCAGAGTCACAGACATTTAAAGGGGTAGTTCCACCTAGCCCATTTTGTTATGTTGTGTCCAGTATTTGTAAAATGTATTTATTCTTACTTTAAAACAACCAACCGTTCTCCTGTAGTATAACATTGAAAATAAATTCCACAGGGGTCTCTAAATCCAGGAACATCAGAGAGAGGGCTGCCGAAGTTAGAGTGGTTCTCATACCCCATGTTACCCTGCCAGGATCCAATTTTGCAGTACATGGTAACTAATGCTCGGCTTTGATGCAATGCTGCCACCTGCTGATCCGATACTTGATATAACACGCTTCACCAGTACAGCCTTCGGTTTATTGGTATGGAGCTCTGATATATACATGCACACACTGCACACTACAGTCAGTTTTATTATTGTATGTATACCAATGATAAAAATGACTGTAATGTGCACTGTGTGTGGGTCATTAAAATTTTTAAAAAAATGGAAAAGTCTTTTTGAGACCCCTTTTCAGGTTCCTATTTGGTTGGGAGGCTCATTCCTGGTGGTCCATTTGGCTTCCTCCAGGTCCTAACACACCACCAACATTGCAGGTCACTCTTCTGTCTGCTCAGTCTTATCTTTTGAGCAGGTGGGAAGTTTATCCCTCCCCTATGCACCTCTATTTACTAAAGCATGGATTGACACAGAGGCATGTGGTCTGTGCTCAATGGGACAGAACCCTGGCTGCCACACTCATCAAGAAATATCTCCTAACTTGCCTATCCTATATGCTGTGCCGAAGATTTCAGCCCTGTTATCCCGCCCAAGCTAGGCTTCTGGTAAAGGTTGAATTAATTTATCCCTATTTTTTCATGTTCAAACACACATCGATTCTGCCTGTTTGGGCACGCAAACAAATGGGTTTGTAGACATTTGTTCCACTCTGAATGTGGAAATGCAGAACATACAACCATAAGCTTGGACTCCCTGCTTCCTCCATTCAAAAAATTGGTGGGCATGGGCAGGATTACACCAACCACTGTACGTCCCCAATAAGCAGAGATGACCAACGCATGTCCCATCAAACCCCAAGGTTCATCCCAAACTACCTCATTATTAGAATAAATGTGTGGTTTTATTGGACATTTTTGGAATGGTTTTTTAAAAAATTATTATTACTGCTAAAATAACCAAATATTTTCGTATGGCTAACAAGCTACTTTTCACCATTTCTGTTAAAATAAACAATGCATCCCACAATGCACAGGTATTTTTGATGTGACCCACTTCAGATAAAACTTGGACACCATGCTATTTAGGGATTAATACAAAGCACAAAATCAGATGAAATGCACCAAAAAGAAGTGGTATTTTTACAAATCAAAAAAGTACTTCAAAATATAAAATTCTATTAAAATGTATTAACTTATTTTAATGTAAAAATACTATTATAATATAGAACAGTAATATACTATAATTGTATATAAATATTTTTACTTTGATTCTTCTACACTTTTACTATTCAGTTTGCCAACTCAAATCTGGAGTATTGAAATGGGCGAATGTTTCCGAAATCAGAGCTTCAACAGCATATACTGGGCAAAAAATATCCCAAACCAAATGCTTCAGACACTTCGGTTTCCGAATGGGCCGAAAGAGTTGGACCCGAATTTAGGGATATTGAGTGGGTGCATTTCAGAGATTTTTGAAATTTGGATAAAGTGCATACCGGAATCAAATTCTGGAATTAAATCGCTGAATATCGACCCTAAAATAAAAAGAGGGTCGTAAAGACCAACAGTGAAATACAATCAGGCAGTTTAATAAACATATGTTACACAGGAGAGCAGGTACGGTTTCCAGAGCATCTCCAGGAAGTACTCCGCTTTGATCCATGTCAGCACCTGTAGCTAGGATTGCCACCTTTTCTTCAAAAAAATACCGGCCTTGGTACTGTCTCCATAGACTTAACATTGGCCTAATGCCAATTTTTTTACTGGCCTGCCGGTAAAATACCAGCCAGGTGGCAACCCTACCTGTAGCGTCTGTATACTTTGTGGCAAGTTTCATTTTACTGGCTTTTTGAACCTGACTTTCCTTCATGCTTTTAGACATCTTTTGTGCTAAGAAACTTGACCGTTATCAGCATTTCTGGACTTCAGATGGATAGAATTCTACTTTTGTGAGTTTATATTATTGCTATATGTTTCATAAAGTGCCTGGTTATACTTCATGGCTGGTCTTTGCACCTCTCTTTTTATGAACAAAGAAATTTGGGTCTAATGAACTATGTGTAGTCACATTAATTTAATCATTCTCTTCGGTGACATTTCTAGAGGATTCTGTGCACCAAACTATAGAACTAACAAGACAGAAAACCACCCAAAAAACTATTAATTAAGGTACATATTTTAAGTTCTAAGGCCAACCATCAGAATATACAGTATGTTCCTTTTTAATGCAAATATTTTGCATAAAAAAAAAACATTCAGCGCCTTGAAACACCTGTGTGATAGAACACCTGCCTATTATGTGAATAAACCCTTTGGTTTCTCAAAATTGCTCATTACTTTTTGTGTGGATTTTACTGCCGAGTGGAAGCAGCGGCAGCAATTGTCGATGGCGCCATCCTTCAAAGCACGAGTATTAGAGGTACAGTCTCTGCATCTCTATAATTTTTACATTTATATTTATGATGGCTTTATATTTTTATTCATCCCAGTAAACAGCAGGCAAATGTGTAAATAAAATCAACCAAGCTTTGTTAACCAACATGGTACTGCCATTTGTGAGTGGGTACCACTACTTTAATGTGGTGTCTCTTCAGTTAAGATCACACCATCAGTTGAACATGAGACAGTTTCAAAGCTGGTAAGATCTAGCATAGAGGGTCACTAGCTGGACATCAAGTTTGGACCCTATACCTACAAAAATACCAGCTGTACTCGACTGGCAAGCAATGTAGCTGCTGGTTCCCTCATGTTGCCTCTTACATTACTACAGCCCATACAACACAGATGCCATGAACAGATGCAAAATCACATGTGCCAGTGGCAAGACAGACATGCACAAATGTACGCTAATCATATATGTTTTCAGATAGAGCACTTTTTTTTTTTAGTAGGTTCCGTAGCTTTTCTGCGCCAGAAAATGTTGGGGTAAAAAGGAGAGAAGAGGTTACATACATCTAAGGACCCTTCCTTTGTTAAAATATTATGATGCACAAAATATTTGTTTTCTCATCCCCAGACACCCCACCTGGGGCGCTTAGAGGTAAGGGTTAGGAATGTTATTTAAAAATACATATTTAATTCATTTTAAGTATTTTAGGATTTTTTTAAGTATTCATTATATTTATTTTGGGGGGGGAAGCACAGGGGGCCATTGTTAGCGTTAACTCTTTCAATACTGTAACGAGTACAGTTGGTGTTCCCAACAGCAATGAAAGAGTTAATGAACAAATATCGGTTTACGGGCAACAAAGTATAATTTATTGTCCGTTAATGGTCACAGCTCCTCATTGAATCGGTAATTAATGCAGTGTTTATATAGGGCTTTTGAACGTTTGCAGTAATTATTATATTGCACCAGCTAAAATGCGGTGCTCATCGGATCAAAAATACCCATTAACTTTCCGCTAACGCCACTTTTTCAATTACCGGGCGCCAATGAATCTACCAGTTATATAACATTCTCTATAAGTGTGTTATCCACATAAATGAATCATTCTAGCAGTAAATCTTACCTGATCAGCGAAGAGCAGTCTACTGGAATCAGGCATTGACATCTGCAATGTCCGCATTTTTCTCATTTAACATCTTCGAACTGAGAAAATAAATGGCAATGCAGTTAGAGAGTGAGTTAATGCATTTCCTCCTAGACTCATCAGGTCTCATCGTGTTAGCCAATCAAACTTTATCAATTTAAAACATCTTCACTAAATTCCCTGTTCATAATGCAACTCGTTTGGTGTAGGTTTTTATGGGAAAACAAACAATTGACCCCAAACTTTTGAACAGTAGAGTATATCAACTTGCAGTAGAAGCTAAATGGCCTACTTAAAACCGATTCAGCTGAACCGTCTAAAGTTTAAAATTAGAATCTCAATTCTGTACAATTCTCTCTTTATGGACTAAAACCTATAAACTGTATTTGAATTCCAGAATGCCTCTGATGTACATAAGGCTTTCTTGAAGAGCAAACAAATCTGATCTTTTGTTATGGGCAGATTGGAAAAGTACTAACTGGCCTATCTACCTTCACAATCTATGCTTTTGAGTTTCTATCACTAACATGTCCACTCTAGCTTTAATAGCATTATTCCGCATACCGAGATTTATACACTATAGCAGCAAAGTCTCAAACATTGATTCACTAGGACAGTGTCCGGAGGTGCTTCTTTTTTGTGAGCCATCTTACCATTCCACCACCGACAGAGAAGTGTTCCTGTGGTTCTTCTGCTTACGATAGTACCGCCATAGTACTACAGCCAATACCGCTAGGATAATTATCACGGTTCCCACTCCAATCACTAATATTAGCACATGGATTTCCGAGAACTTCACTACAGGGGAGATAGAAAAAGAATGGTCTCAGGACACAACAAAGTAGTAGACTCAAAGAAATAAGTTCTTGGTAAAAGACATTAAAAAAAGTAAAAAAAAGAAAAAGAAAGGTAAAGCTCCATCTGCTTTTACCAACCACTGCATAATTTCACTTTTAACTGGCCACTTTTGGACATGTTCTGGCCATTTAGCAATTTATTTTTAAACAATCTTTAGATGGTCGAAAGTGGACTTACAGTCTCACTGCCTCGGAGGAAGCACCTGGAAGGAGAAATTCTTTAGTGCTCCCACACACAGAGAGTCACACAAAAAGGTACTTTCTGACCCATCACCACTGCCTATCTAACCTGACATAGTGGAGTGCCCATGGTGTCCAAATGCAGTGCAAAAAGAGGTCTGTACATACTGTGATGGCACAGCCTTCTTTCAGTACCACAACGTGATCGGAGGCCTGGAAAGTCACAACGTTGCTTAGTAAAAAACATAGGTTCCCCAGAGGGAAGAATACAAGTATGGGCCAATGCCAAAGGCCTTCTTGATCAACTCATATCTGCTGTACTGGTTAGGGTAAATCTTTCCCAACCAGTCCAGCCACCTCCCAAATCCCTCAAAAAGCAATCACTTGTACACTTTTAACAGCCTCAATCATGGTTGATAGTGATGCATTATTGTATAATTCCATAGCAAAACATTTATCAGTAGTATAAAAAAATCCCTACCTTTGTTAACCACTCTCAGCATAATCTCGCCCATTTCTCCATGAACATCAGGAGGATTCTTTACTTGGCAGAGGTAGGTGCCATTGTCCTTTTCCTGTACATCTCTCAGCAGTATAGAGCCATCATTGCGATTAATGTTCCCATCCCAGACAGCACGGCTCAGAAATCGGCCTCCACGTGGGGGATATGGTTCCTTGTGATAATAGAACACCTAGAAAGATTGAAATAACCGCAGCATATTAGTTTATGTATCAACTTACCTCCAAAATGTAGTTACAAATATTAAATATTTATACTGAAAAAAAAAACTGTGACCTATTCCTATCAATATAGAATATAAATTGGCACACCGTTGTATAAGTCTTAAGTCAGTATACAAAAAAATAATAAACTAATGAAGAAGAAATCGTAAAAAGACGAAAAGAAAAATTAAATTAAAAAGAGAAGGTAATTAGGAAAAGAAAAAAAGAAAGGGAGGGGGAGAAGTGAAAAAGGAGCAAAAAAAATTAACCCAAGAGAGGGACTAATTGCAGTTACAAGGAAGTACTACAAAAAATGGGGCAAATAAGCCAGTTTCTCCACCTTCACTAAACATGTGTGGGGTTGACCCGTGGGGGTGGGGTGGTTTCATTGGTTCCATAGCAAGCATCAATGAAGTATAAGAAAACCACAGAGGCCCCAGAGGACTCCTGTAGTGAGTGAGAGCAACGATTGTATGCTTCTACGCCACTTCACCATAGGTGACTCAGACTGACCATGTAATGCCCCGTATGATGGCATGCCGGTGTTCTGACGAATTACTCGAGCAAATTCTCCTGCGCAATCGCAGGAGAATTTGCTCACTGCGCATGCGCAGAAAGTTACAGCTGATAACTCAGCTGTAACTTTATGTCCACCGCGCATGCGCGAGCTAACCAACCCACATCCCGCCCCCCGCACACCCCTTCTTACCAGCTGATAGGACAGCGGCGGTACACAGTGCATGCGCGCGGCTATCAAGCCGTGTGGGAATGCGCTGTGTCTGTGGCTGGATTCAAACAAAACGCTGGTAAGTAACACGGGGGAGGACATAAGGAGCCAACAGAGAGGTAAGCACCCTGGTGAGGGCTGCCTCATCTTCATAGGAGTTGTGATCCTCCTGCTGCATAATACAGCAGGAGGATCACAACTCCCATGAAGATGAGGCAGCCCTCACCAGGGTGCTTACCTCTCTGTTGGCTCCTTATGTCCCCCCCCGTGTTACTTACCAGCGTTTTGTTTGAATCCAGCCACGGACACAGCGCATTCCCACACGGCTTGATAGCCGCGCGCATGCGCTGTGTACCGCCGCTGTCCTATCAGCTGGTAAGAAGGGGTGTGCGGGGGGCGGGATGTGGGTTGGTTAGCTCGCGCATGCGCGGTGGACATAAAGTTACAGCTGAGTTATCAGCTGTAACTTTCTGCGCATGCGCAGTGAGCAAATTCTCCTGCGATTGCGCAGGAGAATTTGCTCGAGTAATTCGTCAGAACACCGGCATAAGTTACAAAAAAGTTAATAAGGGAGAAGGTCTTATACATAATAAAAAAAAACGAGGGGAGAGGAGGAAGTAATGAGGCAATGTCCATTTACATTCCAGGGTCCGGTATGATTAATAGCTGTGGGTTTTCGTGGTATCTTCAGAGAGCTGCCTGGGTTATGTATGAACCTCCTTATTTTTTTTCTCACTAATTTTTATATATTTCAATCTGTCACATTTTATTTTCTTGCGCTGCCGTCTCCCCGTGTCATCTGCAGGTCTAAAGGGTCAAATGTTTGGAGGATTTGTATGATGAGGCCATGAAAATCTTAGTGCTTCAGCAAACAAGCTCCGCCCTGGAATTTTTTTTAGTTAAGAACATGGAGGCTGGTGGGATTGGGTTCGATGGAACAGAACAAAAGTTGAGAGTTAACAAGGTGCTGAAAAAAGCATCTGGGTTGTAAGATAAAAATGAGATGAGGGCAGTGAAGTAATTTGTTGGTCGACATATAGGGCTGAGTAGGAGGAGCGTAGCATAAAATTGAGTACTGTTAGGCTGAAACTGGCTTGAGTAGGAGAAGTAAGGGGAATATAGCTTGGTGGAAATAACAAGACAATGTGGGTCTACTCAATATGCCCGGATCAGTTCCAAATTGGATTTGGATCTGACATAATAGCCGATTTGAACTTTTCCCCCGAAATGCGGCTACTCAATTTGTCTCAATTCAGGTCCAAAACGGCAATTTGAGCCATTTGGAAACCGAAGAATCTGAGGTGTTCCGATCAGGGCATTTTTGCCATGAAAACCATTTCAGCTACCCAATATGCCCCAATCACCCCCGAACACGCTCCGAATTCAGTTATCAAAGTTACATTTCAATTCTCCTTCTTTGAGATCAAAGAAACAATGGAAATGGACAGGCTCACTGCTTATCTCCACGACACCCCCAAATTATTTTACAAAGTTTGGAACCCATGGCTAACAAGTACATGAATAAGTGAACGTATTTCTTCTCGCCAATCTCCGCCCTTCTTCTGGCCTCCCCCCCCCCCCATTCCTTGTTTCCTTCTCCTGTTTCCCCACTTTTCTTTACTCTCCTATCCCCTCCCTTATCCCTTTGTGTGTTTTTGTTGGTTTGTCTCTGGTGTATGTGTTTTTCATTTTATTATTAATTATCGATTTCTGTTTTGTGACAGCAATGATCCGGTTTCTTTTTTCCTTACACGGTTTTGCCTTTTGGATCTTTTTATGCAGTTTTATTTCTGTATATCTTGCGAATTACTGATCACGATTTACAGTCTCTTTTTAATTGTAAATGTTTATTTTTGGAAAACAGAAAATATATTGATAAATAAAAAAACAAACAGGGCTGGGAACCTGAAAAATGGTTGCCAGCACCTATGTAACACATCAGGGTTACGGGTAAGTATACTAAAAACAGGACGGGGAGCCCCCCAAATGTCTCTTAGCACCCTGTTACACACATATAGAGGGTCAGGGCAGGTAGTATGCATCCTCCGCTATAATAAATGGGGCTGGGAGCTGGTTCAGGGTTAGTAGCCCAGTCCCCCCCTTTCATGACCTGTGAATTAAATAATTACCTGTTCATGAAGTCCAGCACATATCTGTACATGCAAAAACTATGACTGACCAGCTTCTGTGCGTGAACCCTACCCACTCGCAGGTGCTCTGTATATGGAGTCTAGTGAAATTTTATAAATTATCATTAAAGACATACTGTCAGAGAGATTCAGTTCTAAGTAAGTAAATTATACAGATAGGACTCACCAAGTTTGGAGTACTTTGGTATAGTGGTGGGCTAAGCCATATATTGTGACTCTCCAATATTTTTTTCTTCTAAGCTAGGTGCTTTTAAAATATCTAAAATTACTTAAAAATGTAATAAATTACCTTAAGATAATATGTTGTATGGATGCACACTGCATTTCTGTATTGCACAGCACAGAGCCAGGAACAGGGGCCACCCAAAAATCAAAATGAATCCACCTATGCTAAAAAAAAAAAACAAGTCCGTCTCCTAAGTATGCATCCTCAGAGGACCAAAGATGCATAATGAGAACCCTGAGCTCAATGATTTCATTTGAAGAAAAAGAAGGCATCTTATTGGCTGACACAGTCATGGTAAGGTCTGAATTCCCGGAGTAAATGTCAGAACACCAGCATAATATATAGCTGGTGTCATAAAATGTTCATCTTACCTCAACTACCCATTTCAATAAACAGACCCATAGATCACTGTGCACATTGGAAGACCCCAATGTCATGAAATTGCTCAGAAGGGGTGACCGATGAGGCACAGGTTGTGAGAATCAAACTAAGAACAAAATTCTGTACTGCAGAGTTATTGAGGACACTAATAATAGGAGTTTACCAGATTTATTATTTTACAAAAAAACAAAAATGTTTAATATGCATTTACTGATTTGTTACCCGATATGAATTTAAGCTCTATCAATTAATGTAACATTATCTTTTTCTGGTAACATGCTCATTTTAAATTTACATGTTTCAAAAAAGTCAGTTTGTTATTGCAAACTTCTATTGTAACTATAACCCCCATTTACATGATCAATGACTGTATTGGAAACTGCAATGAGGAATCCTGTTGAAGTCCTGCTAGGACACGCAAAAACTCTTACAGCCATGTTTCCAACACAAAAGAGCAGCAATTTGACATTGCCCCTTATGATCCCTTTGTAGCCCTCTTCTGAAGTCCAACAGTTTTACCAACTGAATTCAAGCACACCCATCCTGAATGTCACATTATCTCCCACTAATCTAGTAGTGTTAGCTTTTATGTTTAAAGGACAACTGTAACAAAAAATGAACTTATGTTTATTTAAAATACTGCATTAAGTGTAGATAGTTTGCATAGACGTGCTTTAATGAAAGAATATAAAATGTACCTTACTGAGCCCTCTTTGCTCTGTTTAGCTCTAACAGGGGGCAGACATGTTGTTTAGAATCTTGGTTAAGATCGGTCAGATCTTCCTTTATCTGAACCAAGGTAAATGAACAACTGTCCTAAGATTCTAAACATGTCTGCTCCCTGTTAGAGCTATACAGAGCAAAGAAAGCTCAATAAGGTACATTATTTATATTCTTTCATTAAAATATTTCTATTTCAAATGTATAAACTCAATGTAATCTTTCAATTAAACATTACTTATGTTTTTACTTTGTCCTTTAAACCAGAAAAAGGTAAGCTTCTACAGAATCCACGCAAGTAGTGCCAGGCTCTATATTACAAAATCCTTTTTTGCAGCATGCAATTATGATGCATGTACTCACATGTACTGAAACACAGCCAGCATGAGACATTTGGGTGGTACCTATCAGTTTAGCAGTAACAGTTCTTACCCTCCGGTTGTCAGTGGATACAGTCTGGTCCTAGCATGTTTGTGGCTAGATTTGATAAACATTAGAACAGAATGTATCTCCTCAAGTAAGCTTTTGCGGTGTTAGCCTCCTATGGAAAGTCATATTGAGGACCTCTGTTAAATGACTGTTATCCAAGAGGAGTAACGCAGAGCTGCCCATAGAAACATAGATCCCCATTATCCAAAACTCCCCCGCTTTTTTAACTTGGCTTTGTACTTCATAGTCAGAGTCTTGGCATAAGCCCCTGAATTTAAAGGGACACTACCACTTACATAAGCTGTAACTAGATTACCTGTGCATCTAAAACAAACACATATTTTTTTATTTTATTTTTATGTTTGAATTAATTGCATATAAAAGTAAAAATCAAAGTAGGTGTCTGTCTCCAGCATACATTTTGAGAATTTTACACATGACGCAACATTATCCCAAACCTTCCAGCAAGTCTCACTTTACAACTTTGGCCAGAGCCTGCATGATGACGTCATAAGATACATCCCTGCTCTCTCACTGGCTCCTTTGTATCACTTGTGGGCAGAACTTAATGGCTGTGTAAAACACAACCTGTCTTTCAACACAAAAGAAAGGAGATTAACCTGATCAAACAGGATCATATATCAGACCCCTTGTAATGTAATAGCTACATTACCTTTCCATTCAATGCAAGTCTATGTCGCCTTCTGTGTCCCCAGCCCCAAAATGAGATAATAGTGCTGTAAAGTCACTTGGGTGGCACTCAAAAAACACTATATTTCACAAAATGGCGGCGTCCAGTCACACTTGTTTAGTAAAATAATTCATAAAATAAATTCACATAACAAAAACAAAATACATATCTGAAATCAACAATGCAAAAAAAAAAAAACCCTTTTCATTTTTTATGGGGAAAAAAAGAAATAAATTAAATATAAAGCAACCCTGCAGGAAGAAAAGTTTTACTACTAATTATTCCTTCACATGTAAACTCCGTTGACTGTGTTTCCCTCCTCCGTGCAGGGAGGAGGGAACACTGCGCGAGACGTCCGGCCAGAGGTAAGTGATGGGGACGGGGGGAGGAGGGAGCTTCATAACGAGCACTGGAATGGCACAATATTCCTGGGCACCTGACTGGCACACTATTCTTGGGCATCTGACTGGCACAATATTCCTAAACTCTGACTGGCTTAATATTACTGGGCATCTGAATGGCAAAATATTCCTAAGCTCTGACTGGCTTAATATTACTGGGCATCTGACTGGCAAAATATTCCTGGGCTCTGACTGGCATAATATTTCTGGGCATCTGACTGGCATAATATTACTGGGCATCTATATCCTGCGAATCTGACTGGTACAATATTCCTGGGCTCTGACTGGCACACTATTACTGGGCATCTGAATGGCACAATATTCCTGGGCATCTGAATGGCATAATATTCCTGGGCTCTGACTGGCATAATATTCCTAAGCTCTGACTGGCATAATATTACTGGGCATCTGACTGGCAAAATATTCCTGGGCATCTGAATGGCATAATATTCCTGGGCATCTGACTGGCATAATATTCCTGGGCATCTGACTGGCATAATATTCCTGGGCATCTGACTGGAAAAATATTCCTGGGCATCTGACTGGCAAAATATTCCTGGGCATCTGACTGGCAAAATATTCCTGGGCATCTGAATGGCATAATATTCCTGGGCATCTGAATGGCATAATATTCCTGGGCATCTTACTGGCATAATATTCCTGGGCTCTGACTGGCATAATATTCTTGGGCATCTGAATGGCATAATATTCCTGGGCTCTGACTGGCATAATATTCCTGGGCATCTGACTGGCATAATATTCCTGGGCATCTGACTGGCAAAATATTCCTGGGCATCTGACTGGCAAAATATTCCTGGGCATCTGACTGGCATAATATTACTGGGCTCTGACTGGCATAATATTACTGGCCTCTGACTGGCACAATATTCCCATTGAAATACTGGTAAGTTTGTTGATTTAACTTTACTTCATTTTAAAAATTGTATTTGTTCCCGTTTTGTTTCTTCACTTCAAAATAAGATATATGCAGTGTGCATAGGAATTTGTTTATAGTTTTTGTTTTTACTATAGTTCGGCCCTCCAACGGTCTGAGGGACAGTGAACTGGCCCCCTGTTTAAAAAGTTTGAGGACCCCTGTCCTAGTCCTTCAATGTAAGGGAAAACCCCAGTCTTATACTCAAGCAAATCTGGTAGTATAAAATACCTGGGAGTGAAAATAATAAAGGACCCTTATAATTTATACCAGGCTAATAGATCACCGATAACGTAAAAAATTAAATAACATGGGAACATTTACAAGTCGCAAGAAAAAAGGAGAAAACGCATGTGCACTCCAGTGCCTGTGTGAGCCTTCAAATTCTGCCTCTCGGTCCTCCACCGATCAGACTGAAGTAAAAAGAAACAAAGTTCCAGTTTGGGATGAGGCTAGATGAAATGGCGTCACAGCGAATGATGAGACAAACTTCTGGAGGTCTGTGCATTAACGTTTTATTAAGTAAATGGCACAGACATCTGCTGCAGTGAAAACCAGGTGGGTATGACAAAAAAAACTCCAACGCGTTTCGCGCCTGCGTGCTGGCACTTCGTCAGGGATACCCACCTTTGTCATACCCACCTGGAATAATAATTGCTATTATCATCACAAACACAGGCGAAAAACTGCTAAATTCAGGCATCACCACTGGATATGGAAGGGGCAGAAACTGCACATGACCTGACACCATCTCAAATAACCAAAATTTGATTTCGGTCTAAACTTACCTGTGTTAAAAGATTACACTCTGGCAGCATATATGCGACAGACTGGGCCACTCACAGCTCCACATTTAACGACCCCAAAAATTTTCATAATTTTGTACCCCATATTTCCCTTCCCTCATTGTTACATTAACCAATGGGTCAACTTCTGAAGATCACGTGTCAAACCCAATGGTCAGTATTTCTGTCCTGGCGACTAGACACAGACTATCAAAATGGTCAGGCTGGAATGTCATTCTCTTCATGGGAAAGGCAGAACATTTATCATTTGAAGGCCAAACACAAATGTTTAACCTTTCAACAATGTAAAGAAATGTTTGCAGGAAATTGGTCTATTATGATGGCTTGTGTATCTGCAAATTAAAAGCTATATAACCAAAGCAGATTGGGATAATCCAGTTGACTTCATAAAGAACATTTTTATTTAAAAAGCCACTCTCTATGCCACAATCTATAAAGACTGATAAGGGATAAAGCAGAAAACAACTTGATTGTTAAAGAGTTTACAGATTGGGAAAAACAACATTTGCCACATTGAGATCAGGAAGCCATGTTAAAGGCACATACCCCTATTTTTTTTTAAAAACACAACTTTTACTTACTGTGACATACAGAGTTGGCTCATTATGCATACATCTCCATTCTCCAACAGTACAAAATGAAAATCCGATAAACAGATACCTGCCCAAAAAGCCAGCAACATGGGGCAGATTTATATCCCCTGTTTTGGACTTGTCGCCAGATACATAACTTCTGGAAACAGGTTATCCGTTTTATAACACCCTGAACTCATTCCCACGTGAGATAGCAATCCTGAGAATAATAGAGGGAAAATAGAGATACAACTTCTTCTGTTAATATTAACTGCGTCAAGGAAAACCATTTCACATCAATGGATTTAGTGGAACCTCCTTCCATATCGCTATGCAAGACAAAGCTATGCTGCGTTTTACGGATGGGCTGGATAGAATCAACATCAAAGCAAACTTACCAAAAACTTATTCCAACGATAGACCAGCAATTACATAACTTACATATTGGACATATTTGCAGGGGTGACTGACTGGTGACAGGGTGGCATTGGACAGTTCATCACAGGAAAAATGTGAAATAGTTATTGGGTTTTTTTTGATTAAAATAGATAAAATAAAATTATTGGTTTATTAGAATTAGATTTATAGAATTGTTTGTTACCTATTCTGGATACAAATACTATTTATTTGCAACATGAGAAAAAAACAAATAAAACTGAATTTAAAATATATATATTATTGTTATCCGATACTTACAGTCTCTTCTTTTCCTTCTCCGAGAGGCCGATAGGTCCAGGACACTGTGACATCATCACCCAATGGTGACACCGAGCTAAATGTGCACTTTAGACGGGTATCTGTGCCATTCAAAGCCTCTACTTCTTTGGCAGTGAAAACATCCACTGAATAAGCTGGAGAAACAAGAGAGATTACGATATAAAATGTATGTGTTTAGCTGGGAAGAGAGATAAGCCAGCAGTTAGCCTGAAATACAGCTAGATAGCTTAGTGGGCTTATGGACACACTCAGGGTTGGAGGTTCAATTCCCAACAGGGGTTATCTTAGTCCTTCATCCTACCGAGGTTTGCTATAAAGTGTCTACTCAATAGAAAGAGAATTGCAGGAAATTGAGAGTGGAATTTCCAACTTAAGGCCATTCAGCTGCATTGGAGAATTTTTCTAACTCTGCTACCTTGGTCTAAACATTGAGATTCCCATCTCAATTCTCTCTTTATTGAGTAGACCCTAAAATGCGCACTATTAATTTTGGGAACCGTAACATCCGCTGTATGTTGGGAAAAATGTAGATCCACAGGACCTTCCTGGTTAAACATTTTATTATTAAAAAAATTATAATAGTCATGTGATGTGAATAAAAGAAGACAGTCTTCCTAGTAGATTGGGTTGCGGTCTCTCCTTTTTATTTTGGGCTTTTATATCCATACAACAAGAACTACAGGAACTGCAGAGATCAGTTGCCACCCATAAGAGAATCTCCTAAAAGTGGGGAAACGGATTGATGGAGCCAAGATTGGTAATGCAGGAAAAGTAGGGTGTTGAGGAGCAAGTGTGCTCTGAACAAAGTGATACTTTCTTGAAATATGGTGTGAAAATATTGGGATGAGAGACAAACAGAATTTGTATTACATGACATTAAACATTAAACTAGTCCAGGTCTTTTTTAGAGATTAATTCACTAAACCTCAAACATGGCAAGTCAAGTAAAAAAGCCACGTTGGAAAAATCTGTGCTATTTGCCTAAGGCACATTGGTTGTCAGCTTTATTTACAAAGTTAAGACCCTCTGCTCAGCTACACACTTTGGAACTCAAATTACAGACTTAACCAGGAAAACAGCCTGTCTGCAGTGACTGCTGTCATTTGCCTATCCTTGTTCTGGCTGTTGATCCAAAAGAAGGCAAAAAAAGATGAACTAAGCTACTTTATTATCCATCTTAATATTCCCAGACAAATGTACACAATTGGGGACCAGTGGCGGTGGAAGGGAGAGTTTTATCGGACTGGGGCTCCCAGCCCCGTCACTTTTGTTAATGAAGAGGTGTATTGAAAAAATAGTACACCTTCTTTTATGTGAAGAGCAGTTATGTCTTCTGTCTTGTGGTAGATTACTATTCCCATGACTCTCAATCAGCCACGTGGCTTGACACAAAAACTTGGGAAGTGTCACAACCCATAATAATTGGAGTAAATTGCTCCTTATGCTACTTTTTATTTGGGTGAAAAGGTGAAATCCCACAGTGGTGGGATTGTGGGTCACAAAGCCCAGTTTTAGTCCCCCTAACAGAGAGCTCAAGATGATGCTGAATGCAAACAAGTTAGGTGAAGATTCAGCGGGGGTTGTTTATAAAATGCAATTCTGGGGTACATTCCAAAAAAGTATAAACTTTAGAAACCGTCTTTAGACTTTGCCCCAGAACTGACTTTTATAAAGACATTAATAGACATTTCTGTCACTGCCAATACAAAGTACAATGTCAGAAACATGGGAGGGCAACTGCCCTCGGGCTGCTCTCTAATTTTTCTCAGTGGGCTGGGGCTGCAGCACTTTTCGCTGAAAATGGGCTAATGAAGTGCTGCCATGGGCAACTAAATTGTTTTTGCCCCCTCCCCCGCCCCCCGGCCCAACAGTTGCCCGCCCTCTTCTCGTCAGAATCAGGAATGATAGGATCACATTATATATTTATACTTTAATAGCAGCAGGAGACTAAATTAAAGGTTAGTTCAAGGAAGTGAATTTGTTTATTGTTTTAAAGTAAAAGGATGTAATAGTTACACCAGGGTCAATTTAATGTGCCTCCCAGCACGTGTGTGCAGTGGAAAGTCTAATCTATGCAGTCACGGCTTTGACTTCTTATTATGCACCTAGCAGGTGAGGGGAAAATTGTTTATCTATTGTGCGGGCGGGCACATGTTATTAGGGACCGCATAAAAGTAGAGGGGAGCAGAGTGTGAGAGGGTAAATCTGTGCTGGGCGTTCCAGCATGGACTACTGCTACACCCCCTTGCGCTCGATGCTGTTGGAGTGCCGGATGTCATGTAACATTCTGGTGCTCAATATCAAAACACTTCAGGACTTTTTTTATGTCTTTGTTTGTGGGACCAAGTGACAATGGCAAGCTGTATGGGGGACAAGGGTGGCACAAGTAAGTTGCATGGGTATCCACAGGATTGGTAGGAGGAAAATGTTACCTATTAATAGGAAAGAAACATAACAATAGTAGTAGTGGCTAACAGTCCCTATGATTCTCAGCTACCCTGATCCTTAGCATCATGGGAACTTTAGTGTACAGTAGCTGGGGTAATAAAGATTAAATGGTACTGCCCCAGTCTACAATTCACTGCAACTCGCATGGTGTTTAGCCTGTAATGACTGGCTGTATATCATGGGACATGTACTTAGTGTGTAGTGTAAGCCTCCACAGCCCCAGGCTAACAGCAATATGGCTGACTGAATTAAGACATAAAATTCAAACTTAAGGCCAAAGTAGTAATTCTCCCATTCACCAAGATTCCAAACTCTGCTATTTTGGTCTTATGGTTGCAATTCAGTTCTCAATTCACTCTTTCATGAAAAAATCCCTTAGTATGGGCCTTTCTATAGCCAATTACAATTCCCATGATAATCAACAAGCAATGTTGTTGCCTTAACAATGTTTGATCCACAGCAAACATTCTGAGTACTCATTTTCCCATGATGCAAAATGGCTGCGATTCATGGCAAATGTAGTCTCACAGGTTCAACATCTGTGAGACTAGATGGCACCTGTGGGGGCCATCTAGGCGCTCTGGCATGACCTGTGGGTGCAAGCTGCGTGCTGGGGGTAATCTGGGTGCTTGGCAAGTCCTGGGTGTGCAATCTTGGTGCTCTTGGAAGACCTGTGGATGCTTTGGCAAGAATTATAGGTACAAGCTGGGGGTTATGTCAAGTCCCATGGGTGAAAAGTGGTGCAGTTACAAGTTATGTGAGTGCAATGATGAAAGGAGGGTAGAATAAATACAATGAAGGGGCAAAGGAAGTAAATAAGAAGGGATATATTTTTTTCAAAAATCATTTTTATTATTATCTGATAACAGTGCCTGTGACTGGAAAAGTGTTTTTCAGTGAGGGTAATGGATATGGAGCACATATACAGCCCTATTTCCTATCTATAAACAGTGTATTTGTTAAATTGGGCTTTAACCCCTTAGTGACAGACTGTTTTTTCACTACTGTGGTTTTTGTGTTTAACTGTAATACATTTTTTGTCTATTGCCTTAAGAAGGGTTTTTTTTTAATATACCATTATTTTCATCTTAAGTTATAATGTACTATAAAGAAAATCATAACATACACATAAAAAAAAACAGTTTCTAACTTTGAATTGAAAAATATTTTACACAATTACAAACTGTAAAAAATACCCCATCTAAATAGTTTCTAAATTTTGTCCCAAGTTGAAAAATATGCCATTTTTACATGTTTTTCTGTTGGTTTTTGCATTTTCCCCCCTAAAGTGACCTTTTGACCCAACCCTGATAATCAACTTAACCCTAAACCTAACCCTTAACTGAACTCCCACTGTAACCCTAATCGCAGTTCTCAACCCTAACTAGGGCAACGTAGGTGGGGTTCACTGTTTCCGAAGCTCTTGCCCACAACAGGGCAGTGCCATTTCCACTATGGCCCATACTTTCGCTCCCAGGAGCAATTGCATGTGCGATCGAGTGGCGTTTTCAGTGTTGCCTGATAACACCGTCTGATCGCCGTAGGTGTTTATTAATTGCCTCCAGGGCCTTAAAGACATGGGACGTACATGTACGTCCTGTAACGTTAAGGGGTTAAAAATGTCCTATTTGAAAGAACAAATTTTGGTGCAGTCCTATAGTTCTGGCATAATGATATAATATGCCTTAAAATAGGCCCTGGCCGACAATGCGCAATTGGCTTTCAAAATGTAATAATTGGCTTTCAAAATTGAACAAAGATCCAAAGTAAAATAACATTCATCATTTGTGGAATAGAAATGCTTATGTTTAAAAGTGATATCAAGTTAATTTTCTGATTTTTTTTAATATGCTTTATCAAAATAGCATTGACTATACTGGTAGTGGCTGCCATTTTCAGAAAGTCACATTTGTTTTTAAATTTTACTTACGAAATACATACACCAACTAGTCCACAATAACAGACACAGTACAAGAGACTATCTGAATCATGACTGTCTTTACCCTTATGGCTTTCACATGTATTTGTATATAGGTTTGAAATGGCATACAGTGTTTTGGATGGGTGAAAGGGTTTTACAATCATTGCCATTTCAGCTCACTATAGACTAGTTTCCTTTCACACCCAAAAGGTCACGTATGGATATTAAGCAGAGATTCTTTAGGACAAGAAAAATACATTTTAACTTTGTTAACATATTACACTGGTAGGTGCCCTTCTTTTTCACTACAAGCTGCTAACTGTGTACTACAGTTCCTATAATGCTTAGCCAGCCAAATCAAATCCACTAAAAACTGGAGTTCGGAAAAACAAAACAAAAAAACCTTTCACTGTGATGTACACTGGAAAGCCAGACAACACAGACAAGTGCATGAAAATATTAACCATTTCACTTATACTACTTTGACGTAGTGACCAACCCATGGCTTAGTAGACAGGGGAGGAGAACGTCCGGTGTGTCATATACACTCATATCTTTAACAACGTGCACAAAAGGTATTCACATTTCCTGGCCCACCTCCAAAAGTTTGTATACTACTTTACAAAGTGTTCAAAATTCATAAATACCTAGGTTAAAGGTTAACCCCACCCTCCAACAGAACCATTATCACAACCATGCTGAACAGATGAAGGACAAGTAAGAAAGACTTACTGACCTGTAAATAACAAGGCTCCCAGGACAGCCAGGTGCAAGGTGCATAGAGCAGGCATGATTTTCCAATGGTATTGTAAGGAGGAAGACTTACTAAACTCTGTCGGGAGGAATGTCTGAACAGGTTTAGAGGCGTGACCTCAGCTCTGGTTACAAGGGAGGACTTACCATTGTCGCTTGTGCTCCTGGCTGACTAAAGTACAGGTGTGACTAGATGGTATGTCTAATATTTCTCTGTGTCAGTATTCAGAATGACTGGGAGGGTTGAATTTACATAGTAAAAGTTGTTGTTTTTTTGATCACTTAAACTGACCTGTCAGGTGACCTGCAAAAAGTCAGGCATTAAAAGAGCTGTACAAATAGGCAAGTTCTAGAATTCTTCAGACACTGATCTTAATGCCTTATTTTTACAGTTCACTTATTAGTTCAGTTTACACAGAACTAAACATTGCCAAGATGTGAGATAGGGGGATGGTTATCGAGCCAGTACTACTTTATTAAGTAAGGTCCTACAGTGAGTCATAATTTAAAGGAGAAAAGTTATTTTCACTAAACTTTTTTTTTATGTTTTCACTTGTTATTTCCTATAGAAGTACAGGTTGAGTATGACTTCTCCAAAATGCTTGGGACCAGAAGTATTTTGGATAACAGGTCATTTCTAGGGTTGCCCCCTCGGCCATTTTTTACTGGCCACAAATTACTTCTGCTTTGCATTATGTAGAAGTCATTCTTGACAGAAGGAAATTAGTTACTTAACCCCTTCCCGTCGGATGGTGCTTTGGTCCTTAACGACTAAAGCACCATCCGTGCGTCTGTGTGTTCCTGGCTCCACCCAAGCAGAGACCTGATCAGGGTCTCTATAGACCTTGTCAGTCCCTGCCGACTTACCGAGATGCTTCATGACGTTATGGAGGCGTGCCCAAACCCGGAAGTTCGTGCACGCAGAGATGCCGGAGATGCGCCGCGATGAGCTGTTACCTGCAGGATGGTCTAGAACGTCCTGCAGGTTTTTACTGTAAAATGGAGCCGACGCTCACTTTGAGCATCAGCTACATTTTCTGGCCTCACCTGACAGTGGGGACACCACTTCAAGTCCCTGCAACGGGGTCCACACACAGCTCATCACGGGGAGACCTTCCATGCCGTCCTACTAGCCTTTAAACATGGGAAAGGGTTAATCAAGTAGTGGATAACACAGAACCATGTTGATTAGTTAATTGATTTCCTTCTGGTCACATATGACTTCTACATACTGCAAGGTAGCCTGCAAAAGTTATGTGTGGTCGGTAAAAAATGCCAGAGGTGGCAACTCTAGTCATGTTGGATAATGGATCATTTTCCCTAAAAAAATATTTTAAAGCTCTTAGAGGTTAGGGTTATCATTAAATTAAAATTAGCGTTAGGGTTACATTTAGGGTTCAGGTTGGGGTCCAAAGGCCATTGTAGGTGAAAATTGTTAGAAAACAAAAAAAAACACTATTTTTGGTTATTGCCCTATAACTCGCAAAAAAAAAAAAGAGAAAAACATGGAAACAAGCATATTTCTAAATTTGAGACAAACTTTTTTTTATTTCATCATATTTTAGGATTTTGTTAATATAATGATATAGTAAACATAAGATATGATGAACCTAATGGTATCTAATGAAAGCCCGTCTGATGGCGATAAGAACAATATATAATTTGTGTGCGTACAGTATGTGAGGAAGAAGAAAATAACAGTTAAACACAAACACCCCAGAAATGTCAAAACAGTCCATGTCACCAAGGAAAAGACACGTTCAAATGGTCATGTCACTAATTGAGATAAAATGCATACCATTTTTTTCTCTGAGCAGATGCCTCCATGCCTCACTTTGAATCATGCAGACTATCTGGTCCTGCATTCCAAACACTTGAACAGCTAAATTCAAGAGAGGTTGATTCCATGCTTGATAATGATGGGGCTTTGTAGGAGGAGAATGAAAATGACTGCAGACAGAGCCAGCCTTCCACCACCTGTACTACCTCATCAAAATCACTGAATTTAGATGCCCCTGTGAAATTATTTTGATCATATAGGAGAACTGGTATTCATTTTAAAATAAAAGTACATGCTAGTTCCAGGTCACCATGGAATGTCAGCTCCGCTGCCTTGCGACATTGGGCACAATGCGATCCCGAGAGCCATGGCCTTGCCCTGTATTGGGAAAGAGCTTTGGAAGTCATCACTTCCGTCTCTCTAGGAGTGTTGCTAGACTGACCCTTGAGACAGTAAGCCACATTTCAGTTAAAGTAAAATGTAGGGTTAGGGATACAATTAGAGTTAGATTTACAAATAGGGTTCAAATTAAGGTTGGAGTAAGGTTAGTACTAGGGTTGTGGTCAAAAGGTCACTGTAGGAGAAAATGGTTAGGAAAAACATCACGTCATATTCAGTGACTGTATTTCCCTCCTCCGTGCAGGAGGGGAGACTGCATGGAAGGAAAAACCGGGGACACAGAGCAGCTAGAAGGTGAGTACTGGGGAAGGGGGGCGGAGGGTGGCATATTAAGGGGCAAATTAGCTGTGGAATAATAATGGCAGAATAAGTTGAATAAAATATTAAAAGGTTCATATAAGTATAAATGCAACTAGTGAGAGAGAGAGAGATGTGTATAGATATTTATTGTTTTAGAATTGTATAATTGTCACCTCACGGGGCTCTTGAGTGTGGCATAACTGTGGGGCTCTTGAGTGTGGCATAACTGTGGGGCTCTTGAGTGTGGCATAACTGTGGGGCTCTTGAGTGTGGCATAACTGTGGGGCTCTTGAGTGTGGCATAACTGTGGGGCTCTTGAGTGTGGCATAACTGTGGGGCTCTTGTGTGTGGCATAACTGTGGGGCTCTTGTGTGTGGCATAATTAATGGGGCTCTTGTGTGTGGCATAATTAATGGGGCTCTTGTGTGTGGCATAATTAATGGGGCTCTTGAGTGTGGCATAATTAAGGAGCTCTTGTGTGTGGCATTATTAATGGGGCTCCTGTGTGTGGCATAATTTGTGGGGCTCCTATATGTGGAATAATTTATGGAGCTCCTGTATGGCATATTAAATGGACCATCTGACTGGAATTACTAAGGAATCTGTTTGGCATGGTATTGGAGGAAATCCAGGGGGGTGACACCCTGAGTTACTGCACCGGGTGACACCAACCCTAGTGACGCCTCTGGTACTCAGGGAGAGAGGCAACGTTGAAGGGAGGGGGGGAGAGAGGCAACGTTGAAGGGAGGGGGGAGAGAGGCAACGTTGAAGGGAGGGGGGAGAGAGGCAACGTTGAAGGGAGGGGGGAGAGAGGCAACGTTGGAAGGAGGGGGGAGAGAGGCAACGTTGGAGGGAGGGGGGGAGAGAGGCAACGTTGAAGGGAGGGGGGAGAGAGGCAACGTTGAAGGGAGGGGGGAGAGAGGCAACGTTGAAGGGAGGGGGGAGAGAGGCAACGTTGAAGGGAGGGGGGAGAGAGGCAACGTTGGAAGGAGGGGGGAGAGAGGCAACGTTGGAGGGAGGGGGGAGAGAGGCAATGTTGGAGGGAGGGGGGAGAGAGAGGCAACATTGGGGGGAGGGGGAGAGAGCCAGCATTGGGAAAGTCTGGGGAGGGGGAGGGAGCATTGGGCAAGTCTGGGGGTAGAGGCAGCATTGGCACATAAAAGGAAATAAAAACAAGAAGTGCATTTTTTTATATCATAATTTTTATTAAAAATGAAAAAGCAATTTACATGTGAATATATACAAGTTAAATCAAGATTTTTAAATCAAGCTTTTAGTTTTTTTCCTATCGGAATATCCAAAGTTTGGGGGGTCGTCTTATATTCGAGCAAATACGGTACTAAATACAGAACCTGTTGCAGATTAACCCTTACTTCATCTAATATTTTACATTAACATTTATTTATATAGTGCCAACATGCAGTGTTGGAGGCAAAAGGCCACTCCAGGATCTAGTAGTTACAGGCCACCTTTCAATTACCCATTTGTTTTCCTGAACCCAAAGAAGGCCCCAAATAATGGCACAACTATGAGAGTTAATGACATTAAAGCAGGGCTCGACAAACCCCAGGCGCCAGGTCGCCATGCGACCAGGAAATTAGACCTGGCGCCTGGGTGCTGTCAGCCTCATGGTCCCCTCGCCGCTGCCATCCGATTTTTTTATTTTTTCGGAGCGCAACACGTGTCACATGACATCCTGGCACTCAGCAGGCAGATCGGCTGCAACACGAATGTCCCCCTCCCCTGCAATGAGGTAAAGCAGCAGGGAGGGGGGGCACTTTAAGAAGAAAACAAGAAAAGACTGTGTGAGGTTGGTGTGTGTTAAATGGGTATATGTAAAGTAGGTGTGTGTGAGGTGTTTGTATATATGGGTATATGTAAAGTAGGTGTGTGTGAGGTGTTTGTATATATGGGTATATATAAAGTAGGTGTGTGGGAGGTGTTTGTATATATGTGTATATGTAAAGTAGGTGTGTGGGAGGTGTTTGTATATATGTTTATATGTAAAGTAGGTGTGTGTGAGGTGTTTGTATATTTGTGTATATGTAAAGTAGAAGGGTGTGTGAGGTGTTTGTATATATATGTGTATATGTAAAGTAGGTGTGTGTGAGGTGCTTGTATATATGTGTATATGTAAAGTAGGTGTGTTTGTTTATGAATTGCGTGTATGCGTGCGTGATTGTCTGGCTCCTCAATTTTTTTGCTTGCTCCTAAAATCTAATTAAATTTGTCAAGCCCTGCATTAAAGGAAATGTATTACTGATGCAATAGTCTCATTCTAAGAAGGAGAGGATTTGTTCTCTGGGTAACAGTAGCAGGATGCAATGGATACCCATCAATGGTTTAGATGGCTATAGGAGCAGACAAGTCCAGACCATGGTATATGGTGTTCTTTGGCAAATTTTCATCCATAAAAGAACCAGGACCCCCAGAATCCACCATGGTTATTGACGGTACAGAATATTAATTGCATTCAAGAGACCTTGAAAGCAAAAAAAAATGTATCTCTTAAGTGAGGAAACAAAACAAACATCACATACAAGAAGCTTCTTTTCAGGACCATGTTGTCGGGATTGTGATGTTTGGGTTTGTCACGTTTGTGGTGTTTGGAAGTGTTTTGGCTCTTGTGTGAGCATGGAGTATAGACCCCGCACTGGCTAACCCTGGACTGGCATGATATAAAAAGTTTATGTATCTACTGCTCATTGGCATTATATACAGAAAATGAATAAACTTTATATGTGATGCCTCTTGGCAATAAATACATAAACTTTGTATATGATGTCGCTGAGCAGAATATGCATATACATGAATTTAATGTATTCATTTACTGCTCATTGGCATCATAAACATCATTTAGTTATTTGTATTGGTTTAAAGCCTTGCATGTAAAGTTACTGCTCAGGCAGACTGGCAAGTATGAAGGTCAGATTGGCAAGTCTGAGGATGTATTGGCACGGAGTCTATGACCGTTCTACTTCGTGCTTTCAGAGCGGCCGTTTCATTGCCGATGTTACAGCGCTGACAGTTTAAGAAAGGCATTTTTTCAATCCTATTTTTATGGGGAAAAAACGTTTATATGTGAATTAATATTTACTATTAAAACTTGATTTCCTATAGGGTAGTTTTTATATTTAGTATACAAGAAAGCCTCATCACGAGGTAAACCAGGCTTCCACTTGCTGGCAAAACGTGATGGCTGTATCTCACTGATAGACGCCAGACCGGGTGCAATAACAAGCAAGGCAATAGTGAACAAAGAAAATCGAAAAAGTCGGCACTCAAGAATGCTTGAAAAATAAAGTAAGTTAAAAAAAAAACCGGAAAGGGAAACACTTTTTACACGTTTCGCGTTGAACGCTTATATCATAGTTTTATACCGTATTTGCGCGAATATAAGACAACCCTGATTATAAGACAACCCCCCAATATTCCTTCATAAAAAAAACTAAAAGCCTGAATATAAGACTACCATATAGGAAAAAAAAAGTTTAACTTGTATGTATTCACATGTAAATTGCTTTTTAATATTTAATAAAAATGGTGATATAAAAAAATGCATTTCTTGTTTTTATTTCCAATGCAGCCTCTCTCCCCCTAAACGTTGTCTCTCTCTCCCCCTCCAAACGCTGTTTCTCTCTCCCCCTCCCTCCCCCCAGCTTTGTCTCTCTCTCTTCCCCCAAGCGTTGTCTCTCTCCCCCTCTCCCTCCAAACATTTCTCTCCCCCCCTGTCTCCAAACATTTATCTCCCCCCCCCCCCCCCCCGCCTCCAAACATTTATCTCCCTCCCCTTGTGTTTCTCTCCCCCCCCTCCCTCCCCCTCACCTTGTATCTCCCTGGTGGCTAGTGGGGGCAGTCGGGGGATGTCAGCACGATACGACACTTTAGTCTATTATGACGGACAGCCGGACCGTCATAATAGACTGCCATGTCGGGCAGCATGGAGGATGTCTGCACGTATTGTGCAGACATCCCCCGGCTGCCCGAATCTCCTGGTGGCTAGCGGGGCAGACGGAGGATGTCTGCACGATACGCGCAGACATCCTCCACTGCTGCCCGGCACTTCCGCCGGGACTTTTATGATGAAGCCGGAAGGACAGGCAGAAGGGGGAGTCTGTGCTCATCGCGCAGACATCCCCCGGCTGTTAGAGAGGGGGATCCAGGTCCCCTGCAGCTCTGCTGGGGACCTGTATACATGTCTTATAGTCTGACCTCGATTTGAGGTCAGATTATAAGACGACCTTGATTATAAGACAAGGGGACTTTTTCAGAAAATATTTTCTGAAAAAAACCTTGTCTTATAATCGAGCAAATACGGTACTTAGGCTTTTTTCTTCCTAAATTAATATCCACAGGTTAGGGAGTCATCTTAAAATCAGAGTCGTCTTATATTGAAGCAAATATTGTATGATTAAATTATAACTTTGGTTTATATATATATATATATATATATATATATATATATATATATATATATATATATATATATATATATATATATTTGTGGTCACAAGCAGCTAAAACTTAATTCTCAACAATCATGAGTTTCTACATGAACCAGTTAAAAGGCAGTTACTCACAATAATCACATTCTGAATTCAAGCCTTCAGGTTTCCTTGTTTTGAGGGTAAAAATCCAGAAAACCTATTTGTGCTAGTAGCTTTGTCAAGCTGCCTCCTCTCAGATATTTCTCATTTTCTATGCTGTGGCATACAAGTGCCTCCTCCCCTTGGCTATGCAAGAGAAAGTGTCTCCCTATAGGAGATTTAGTTTCCTCCTTACATTTTGAGCTGAGCTCATTTGGGCTTTTAAAGGGGAGCTTGTTTGTCCTACATACTGTTCATCATAGGTCACCAAATAGAAACAGAGAAACATAGAATGTGTCGGCCAATAAGAACCATTCAGTCCATCTAGTCTGCCCAATTTTTTTTTTGAGTACTTTTATTAGTCCCCCGTTCCCGATCTTATAGCTAGGATAGCCTTGTGTCTATCCCACGCATGCTTAAAATCCTTGACTGTGTTTACCTCTACCACTTCTGGTGGCAGGCTATTCCATACATCCACTACCCTCTCAGTAAAGTAATACTTCCTGATATTACTTTTAAATCTATTACCGGTGAGGTTTGCTGATAGTGTAAATGCACATTTCATGTTCTTTACCTGTTTCTGTAGCCATAAATGTATTATTGATCACATGCAACATGTACATACTTGATGTCCGCATTTAAAATTACCTTTTATTTGAAGCCATGTTCTATATGTATTTACTAAATTTCGTTTTGTCTTATAAGTACTTGAAGTAAACCTCCCAACATTTCCCCCCGGCTAATCGGGACTCCTGGGGCGGAGTTTGTGAGGTCAAGGGTCAGCACTACAGCCCATGTGCAGTAGCGCTATCGCTGAGTTTGGGTGGGCAGAGTGTCAGCGCTATTGTGCATGCACGGTAACATTGTCACTGAAGCTGTCAGCTGGGCATGTGCAGTGGGCATACTTCAGTGTCCCAGACACTGGACAATGCAATCAGGACCACAGAATTTTGGTTCTGAAACTCCCTGTCCCGCCGAACTCTACCTATTTCACGAAAAGGGGGACAGAGGTAAAGCTTGGCAGTACTGACACCCCATCCCCCCCCCCCCCCCAAATAAGACCTGTCCTGTGCAGATCGCGACAATTGGGGGTCTGTTCGTGCTAGGATGTCATCCAAGGTTCTTGCCCTTCTACTTAAAAATATACTGCCCTTATCAACTTTTATATCTATTTTATCATAAGAGAAACAGAAAATCTTCACAAGGAGATCCGCCGGGCTTCAACCGAAGCTAAGAAGAAATAATCCAGCTCTGGAAGGGTGTGGACCGTGTGTATGCTTCAAACCAGGTGCCTCCAAACATGCCGACCCAGCATAGCACAAATGAAGAAAAAAGGAAAAATGCAGCTGGCACTCTGGATAAGCGGTGTAAGAATTAATTTAATGGCAAAACAATAAACATAAATACAGCAATAAAGTGTAGTGGGGGATTGCACTTGACGCGTTTCGCATGACTAGCACGCTTAATAATAAGTCATGATTAAGCGTGCTAGTCACGCGAAACTCTGCCAATTCTGCCTCTCTCCCCTCCAGCTTGTTTCTCTTTCTCCCCCCATGTTATCGGTCTCTGCCCCCCTCCCCCTGTCTGTCTCTCTCCCCCCCCGTCTATCTCTCCCCCCTCCCTCCCCCTGTCTATCTCTCCCCCCTCCCTCCCCCTGTCTATGTCTCCCCCCCCTTCCCCTTGTCTGTCTCTCCTCCCCTCCCCTTGTCTCTGTCTCTCCTCCCCGCCCCTTGTCTCTGTCTCTCCCCCCTTGTTTCCATCTCCCCTCCCTCCCCCTCACCTTGTTTCTTTCCCTGGTGGCTAGTGGGGGCAGCCGGGGGATGTCTGCATGATACGTGCATACATCCTCCATGCTGCCCGACACTTCCGGCCATTATGACGACAGCTGGTCCGTCATAATAGACGGGTGTCGGGCAGCATGGAGGATGTCTGCACATATTGTGCAGACATCCCCTGGATGCCCGATTCTCCTGGTGCCTAGTGGAGGCAGTGGAGGATGTCTGCAATACACGCAGACATCCTCTGCTGCTGCCCGGCACTTCCGCCGAGACTTTTATGATGAAGCTGGAAGGACCCGGCTTCATCGTAGAAGTCCCTGCGATCGTGCCGGGCGGCAGGGGAGGATGTCTGCGTGCATCGCGCAGACATCCCCCGACTATTAGAGAGGGGGATCCAGGTCCCCTGCAGCTCTGCGGGGGACCTGGATCCCAGTCTAATAATCTGACCTCAATTTGAGGTCAGATTATAAAATGACCTTGAATATAAGACGAGGGGTCTTTTTCAGAGCATTTGCTCTGAAAAAAACCTTTTCTTATATTCGAGCAAATACGGTAATATCCCAGTAATCTCAAGCCCCTTTATAGCTGCTCTCACACAATTCAGATAGATGTTTCCTAGATGTGTCCACTTATTTGGATATTGAAACAGCAAGAATATATTGCACTATGAAGTTATTTGCCTGGTTTTATTCCCTGAAAGATTGATTATATACATCAAAGGATTTTTCAGGATAGGTCTACATATGAGCAATATTATTACATTTAACAGCAGGTTTGTTAAATTTGAATACGTGTGTAAAAAAAAAAAAAAGGTCTACTTCATTTTGAACTGTAGTACTGTAACTATAACTAACTATTTTTAGTTGGAGCTGGTGGATGGACTTTTGGCGTGAGGAAGCGCTACATTAGATATATAGATAGATAGATATCTCCCAAATATCAGTATCATGTTAGTGATGCTAAAAGCAGTGCGGGGTACAGATATTTTCATTTTACCTGTTACCATTTTTTTCACCTTTGTGCTGGTAAACATTTTTTTAGCTGTGCTTGTGTTGTACCTGGGTGTCGACAAACCTGACTGAGTCAAGAGGAAATCATTTTTATAAGAGTTTGACTAATTTTTCCTGCTACACTCTAATTGCGCCATTAAGACTTCTAGGAGCCACATGTTTGTCAGTCATCAGGGATTAAAGAGACAATAAACTACCTACACCTATGAATATTCAGTGGAATAATGGACAGATACATTTTGAAGAACTACTTTTTTTATATTGCCAGATGACCTGAGCACAGCTCACCTTATGACTTTGTGGAAATCTTCAACCTTCAAGTTTGACATCTACTTTTCCTATTATTAAGGCCAGTTTCTGGGAAGGGAGAGTCTAGTGTCTTCTCAAAAAAGAGGGAATTTCAGGGAATATAGATGGTAATGTGAAACTTTAGGCCAATGTTCACCAGTTTACATTTTTTTCCAGTGCAAACTGAATGGGAGAATGTTTCCAACTCAGCTACTTTGGCCTTAATTGAGTAGACCCTTCAATATTTTTTTCCTGCTGTCATTTTGCAATTGACATAATTTATCTTTACCCACTATCTTAAATATAGGGTACCTTTTTTTTAATTTTTTATTTATTGACCCATTTATTTTCTTTTCAAATGTTTTATTAGATCAAAACCGTATATATAACATCACAAGGGGGTGGAGATAACTGTTGAACTGAGCGGTGGCATATCGGATGAACTCCTCGATCTAAAACCCTTCATACTAACTCTTGATGGCCAACTCGGCTAAAAAAGCCAGAATTGACATCTCAGGGACCAGTGGGCCTATGACATCGGAACCTTCCTAAACAGGCCTCCTAGGCCGCAAGGCACTCTGTATGTGGCATCGTCTGCTCCAGCTAAAGGAAGATTCGGACTCTTCACATGAGAAGTCCTCAACTTCCATGAGGGCTCCCACCCGAGTTCTTGTTTGGACTATTGATCTGGATGAGGCATCCACCACGAAAGGTGACCTAAAAAAAAACTCATACGAGACCTGCAGTAGATCAGGAGGGCAGATGTGGCGGGTATCCACACTGAGGTGACGCAGCTGCAGACCAGAGTGACGGAGCTGGAGACCTCCACAGCGGCCCCTCAAATCCAACTTAGTAAAACTACAGACATGGCTGAATTAATGGCCGGACAGGTCTGTGACCTCCAACGACAAGTCTTGCAGTTAGACGCTAAATTACGCCATGCAAATATCAGGATCAGAGGAATCCCGGAGGTAGTTGGGAACACTGCCCTCTGGTCCTATGTGACTGACTTGCTTACTCACCTTAGAGCTGAGCCAGAGAATACCTGTAGTCCTATACACAGAATGTTCCGAGTCACAAAGCCCTACGAGTGCCCCGGGAAGCTCCACCCGATGTGGTCCTGCAACAAGGCTCCCATGCTGATAAAACATCTATTCTTACCGCTGAACGGAAGAGGGGATCAATCGAGTTCCAAGGATCTTCTATCCAGATATATGATGATATCACTCCTGCTATGATGGTATAGCGCAGCACCATGATGCCTTTAACAGTTCATCTCCGTCAGCTGGACATCAAGTACAGATGGGGATTGCCCCAACTACTGACAGTGACGAGTGAATATAAAACCCTCTCCATCAAGAACCCAGATGATATCGATTCCTTTCTCTGGGACTTATGCTTGCCGCCGAGATCATTCCCCCCAGTTTCTATACCCGACAAGGAGGACGCTGGTGCTGGGCAGAACCTGTAAATGTGGCATGTTCAGGAAATATGGAGACTTTTTTTTAATTTTGCCTCCCTTTTGCAGTACATACATGGACGCTTCTCAGATAACTCACTCACCAGCCACAGTTGAAGGCCGGCTGGTCCTGATGTATACCCATGTTTTTTTTTTTCTCTTAGACAAAATGTTTGCTCTCTGCCATGCATATGTACTACTCTACTATTGGATGCTGTTGTTAGCCCCCCCCATGAGCACTCCACCCGCTTTACCCAAAGTGGGTTCTCCTTCCAGGCTGCAAAAGTCGGCTCTGGAGCCCAATCCTTTTAGATGGTGCTCCCTTGCCCCGTCAGCAGTTCCTCTCTTTTAACACTTTTTTTTTCTTTTACTTTCACCTGTTTATGTCAGGAACTGACCGTGCCTGGACTTGAACACTGACTTCCATGTTCCTAGCTCTCTTCTTTACCGGTTCGCTAGCCTGTCTTTTACATTTTAGCCTATGTTCTAGTTACAATGAATATACCAAGTCTTGTTATTATCATCAACTCTCCTCACCTGTGTCAAGTCATGTGCTCACTCTCAGCCTATAAAAGCCTCTTCCTGTGAATCTACCTTTGCCAGATTATTGTGGTTTCTGCCTGCAGTACATCAAGCTTTCTATTGATTGTTATTTACCTGTTACCGATTTTGGACCGTCTCACTACTCGAGTGGCTAACGAGTGGCTACTTCTGGCAGAAGACCTTGCTGATCTGGCTGCTGGACTCCAAACCTGCTAACATCAGTATCATTAAAGTTTACATCATTTGTCTTACGAGTTCGCTGTTTATCACTTATCCTCCACTTCTCTGCCCCCTCTTTTTTTCTTTTTTCTTTTTCCCATCATTTCTATAATCCCCCCCATCTCTCCCTGCAGACCTTGCGGTTTAATCAATGACATTGCCAAATGAAGGAAAGAGCACAATACAATATATCCCCAATGTAAGCACCCGACTCAAGGCTAGATCATTTGCTGGACTCATTTTTTCTTTTAACCTCAACATATATACGTGATCTAAAGCCTTTTTACATAGCTTTGACTCGTTGCCTATTCTTTCAATATACCCATGACTATGTTGTATATGCGAAAGATCATTCATGATTGCTTTCTGTATATCCCTACGAATTATGGTACACCTCCTAGTGCCAGCTCCTGACTCACTATTTATGGGGTTGAATGGGTGCTTAGACTGCATGTTTGTTTGAAAATGTCGTAGTTGATACTAGGTTTCCTATACAGCTACAAACACAAAATGTTTGCTGTTGAATAATGTGTTCTTATGGGCATGTCGTTATATATTGCTGTTTTTATGATATTGACACTTGACTATCTTAATAAAAAAAAAAATATTAAAAAAAAAATCTCAGATCAGTCCGAGGGGGCATCCTCCAGTACTTAAGTCAATGGTGTGAAACAGTGATTCCATGTGGAATGTGGGTGTGGGGCAGTAAGACGGTGAAGTCAAGAGGTGGTGATGTTGAATTGGGTGCTGTTCGTGAAGTAGTTGTGTCATGTACCAGGGGAAGTTTTGGAAAGCCGATTTTTACCTGAAGCCTGGGAGCTGGAGGCAGCAGAGAGAGATATTTCTAATAAAGTTCAAAAAAGGTTCAGTGGCCAAACATTTTGAAGTGGCTCAGAGTGCTTTGGGCCTTCAGGAAGTGACCCTTGGTCCTAGAGGTGGTAATCTAGAAAATAAATAAAGTCTGAATAATGTAACTTGGGCTGTTTTCTGTGAGGCAGTATATATTTGGTGTCCCAATTTGAGTACCGTCTTTGCTCCCTGGTCCCTAGGTGCTTAGCAGATTATTGTGGTTCTCGTGCTATAGGTTACATTAATAGGTTTATTTTGTGAATTTGATTATAAAATTGGTAGCCTATTCCCAGTGAAGTTAGGGGACATCTTTAGGGATGCCCTTAATCAATTTAGGAATTAAAGCTTTGTGACGGGTATCTGATATATGCAGGGCCGTCTTTAATAGTGATTGGACCCTGGGCAAGCATTTGCTTGGGCCCCCTGGACCCTGCCCCCTCCCCTGCATGCAATCCCGCCATCCATCGCAATGTTACCCCCCCCACACACACACACATGCCATAATTGTTGTGCCATTCAGATGCCAGTAACATTGTGCCTTTCAGATGCCAGTAATATTGTGCCAGTCAGAGCCCAGTAATATTGTGCCAGTCAGAGCCCAGGAATATTGTGCCAGTCAGAGCCCAGGAATATTGTACCAGTCAGATACCAGGAATATTGTGAAATTCAGACCCCAGTAATATTGTGCCAGTCAGATGCCTGTAATATTGTGCCAGTCAGATACCAGGAATATTGTGTAAGTCAGAGCCCAGGAATATTGTGCCATTCAGATACCTGTAATATTGTGCCAGTCAGATAACTGTAATATTGTGCCAGTCAGATAACTGTAATATTGTGCCAGTCAGATACCAGGAATATTGTGCCAGTCAGATACCAGGAATATTGTGCCTGTCAGATACCAGGAATATTGTGCCTGTCAGATACCAGGAATATTGTGCCTGTCAGATGCCAGGAATATTGTGCCTGTCAGATGCCAGGAATATTGTGCCTGTCAGATGCCGGTAATATTATGCCAGTCAGATGCCTGTAATATTATGCCAGTCAGATGCCTGTAATAGTGTGCCAGTCAGAGCCCAGTAATATTCTGCCATTCAGATGCCCAGGAATATAGTGACAGCCAGAGCCCAGTAATATTGTGCCAGCCAGATGCCCAGTAATATTGCGCCAGCCAGATGCCCAGTAATATAGTGCCAATTAGCCCCCCCCCCCCCCCCGTTCCCAAGTACTTACATAACCCTGCTCCGTGTCCCCCGCCAGATGTCTCCTCCGTGCAGTCTTCTCTCTTGCACGGAGGAGGGAAACATCCGACGTCACATCCGGCGTCAGTTTTTTTTTTTCCGGCCGTCGCATCTGCGGCTTGCCGGAAAAAAGCGTTCACAAGCGCAATGCGCTGTGAACGCGGCAAGCAGGGCTGGCGGCCCACGGGACAGCTGCCTTGGGGCCCCCCTGGAGTAAATGGGCCCAGGGCAGCTGCCCCGTTTGCCCCGCGTTAAAGACGGCCCTGGATATATGCTGCCATCACGTGCATGTATTGTGGAAATACTAGACATTTAATTTACCCCCCCAAAGCATTTATATTATTTAAGCTTGGCTTGGCCACAGGGTGTTTTGGAACAGGGATATTATTTGTGGCCTTAATTAATGCTGGTTGAGGTGATTTGTACTTCTATTACTCCTTGCTATAATCTAAATAATCTTCCTTGAATGATTGATTTATTCATGGGATGGCCCCTTTAAATTAAAATCCTCTTGTATTACAGTGGAAATATGAATCTCGCTCTATTTTGAAGTGCGATTTGATGTGTGGAATGGTGTGCACTAATTATGTTATTGTTATTGTTTGTATAATTGCTTTAAAGGTACTGTCTAGTGCCCAAAATGCATCTTCCAAATATTAATATGTAATGCATTTTCTAGGTACTTGTGACAGATAATTTAAGGCTTTCTGCAGGGGACTGGGCACACAAAGTCAAACATATTTGCCATCACTGATCTATACATTTATATCGCAAGCAAATGCATCTTCACCTTTAAATATAAACAACTATTCCACACCAATGAAGCACTGGAGTCATGTGATCTCCTGCTCTGTTTATTGTATTGCTGAGTTTTCATTTTTGATACAAGACCGGAACAGTCACCTATAATCAACCATTATCAGAAATAAATGCATTTCTGGCATCCACTGTGAATTACATTCTTGTTCCCATGATAATTATATATCAGTTTTCACTTTGCTATTTTCATAACACCTTTTGTTCAATGAACAACTCTTTGCAGCCTCTACAGTATTAAAGGGTCTGCTTCATAAAGTGGAGTCCATTAGTCACTAATGTGAACAATCCATTGTAATAAAATTACACGGGGAAAGGCAGCTATAGTAATACATATAAAGTTATCTTGATGTGTTGCTCTGCAGGTATTGAAAATGTCAATATTTAAAAAGACAGTGCTAAAGCTCCCCATCTTCTTTATATATTGATATGTTGTTCCACAAGCACTTTGCTCGTCCAACCTGTATCCAGTCATTTCTGTATGCGTTTTGCTTTGCTTTCTTGTTTATTATTTATGCTCATTCCTGCCTGCCCATTTTCCTGCCCTGTCTAGTATTCCTGACCTGTTCTTTGTCTGGCACCCTTCCCTAGTTCGGCCTCAGAGCGGCACCTGTCCAGTTGGCCTCAGAGCGGCACCTGCCCAGTCGGCCCTGCCTTGTATGCTGTTACATTTTCCTTGTGTCTGGCCCTGTTTCTTTGTTCTGTTCTGACCCATTTCTGGTTTTCCTTTATGCCTGCCATTGTGTCCCATGCCAGGTTTTCATTGTTTCTCTCTACCTAGTTTCTCTGCTTTGTTTAAATGTGCAACCCTGCCCATATGTGCTCCTTTCAGTTTCTGCAGTTTTAAGTCCTGTGCAATTCAGTCTACAGGTACTCCTTGTTTGTATCTCTATCCAATGTAAATCGTTAAACTCACATTATTCATCTCTTAATGTGGGGTACCTTGACGTGGTTGGCAACCTAATATCTAATTGGCCAATAGGGGAACCAAATTCCCACTATTTTAGCATCTATTTGTTGGACTAATTCCTGTATTTATGTTTGTCCCTTTGTATGTTTCTCTGTGTTTCTTAGCCTTGACCTGTGTGTGTTGTATATGTGCCCTTTGCCTGTGCCCTGTATTATATCTATTATTGTCTGTATCTCTGTGCCTTGTATTGTTTATCCTTAGTTTGGCTTCTCCTCTGTTCTGCTCTAGTATGTCCTTAACCCTGTATTCAGTTCTGTTCTGCCTCAGTTACTTTTCTGCTTTTGCTCTGCTTGGTCTTTTTCTAGGTTTATTCTGTCCTAGCCTGCAACATCCTGCTTTCCTGTCAAGGTCTTATCCATGCCTGCTCCAGGACGTCTGAAAGGTTTCTCAGTCCTAGCCATGTATACTGGAAACAGCAGCTGCATCCACAAGGCCTCTGAATGTGGCTTCACAAAACCTGGAGCCCTAAGCTACCAGATAAGTGCAGTTACCCAGCACAAGGCCCTGTCTCCTGCATCTCTTCATCTCGAGTGCTCAGGGTCTATTACCATCCCGGACCCCGTGTGTTACAGCACAATTAATATCCTCCATTGTTCGTTTTTTGTCTTGTACTAAAAATGTTGAAACATAAAAAGACTAAAGTTGCCACCTGGGCCTGTAAAAAATTGGCTTGAGGCCAATGTTAAGCCTATGGTGGTAACCCTAAGTGCAACCCACCATTCCCCTGGTATATTAAAGAATTGAAACCGTAGCTGGTGCAGTGTCTCCTGAAACTAATCTCAGGGATAAGCAAAGTCCCTGTAGTGGGACAACAGTTTCTGTGGCAAGATCTGTGAACGTCCATCATTAAATTGTCTGTCATAAGGATGTCTAAATGTCTACCTGTCCTGGTGGCTACCCCTGTCTTTTAAACTCAACATGTCAATGCCAGTAGCTTGTCAGAGTTTCAGCATTTTTTGTATTGAGCATGTTATCAGCTTGTATGTTGTGCATCTGTAGACTACATTTTATGTTTAATGTTGCAGTTGTAGCTATTGAAAATGAAAGTGACAGCGTCTGGGCTGACACCTAGTGCTAGAGTATTAAAATACACATTTTACAAACTATAAAATACTTCTATATAAATATTTCATGGAATAGTATAAATTTGTCTGAAATCTTGTATATAATCCATATTAGGAACATAACATTTCATGGCATATTAGAGCCATTCAGCATGAATGGTGTGCCAATTGTTTGCTTCTTGCTTTAAATTCGTAACCATTACTTTGTCTTTAGTCAATGAGAGCTATATACCAGATCTCAAATTGAGTCACTGCACTAGGGAGGCCTTTATATGTATTCCCCATTCTCTCTGTGATGTAATACTATTTTATTTTACTTATTGCGTAAAAAGTAAGGTCCTGAGTGCAAATATGGGTGCTGGGGTAAGTCCCGTCAGTGCAATTATGGGTGCTGGAGTAAGTTCTGTCAGTGCAAATATGGGTGCTGGGGTAAGTCTTGAGTGCTAAGTGGGTGCTGGGGTAAGTCCTGTGAGTGCAAATTTGGGTGTTAAAGTGATTCCTGTGACTGTAAATCTGTGTGCTGGGGTAAGTCCTGAGTGCAACTTTGATGTTAGGGTAAGTTAGGAGTACCCCAGTAGACTCTGGGGTAAGTCCTATGAGCGCAAATCTGGGTGTTGGGATAAGTCCTGTGAGTGCAAATCTGGGTGTTGGGATAAGTCCTGTGAGTGCAAATCTGGGTGTTGGGATAAGTCTTGTGAGTGCAAATCTGGGTGTTGGGATAAATCCTGTGAGTGCTCTAACGAGCATACTGAGGGGCAATATCCTGGCATATTAATTGGCAATATCCTGGCATATTAATTGGCAAAATCCTGGCATATTAAATGGCATATTGGAGGGCAAAATCCTGGCATATTAAATGGCATATTGGGGGCAAAATCCTGGCATATTAAATGGCATATTGGGGGCAAAATCCTGGCATATTGAGAGCAAAATCATGGCATATTAAATGGCATATTGGGGGGGGGGGGGGGGGGGGCAAAATCCTGGCATATTAAATGGCATATTGGGAGCAAAATCCTGCCATATTAAATGGCATATTGGGGGGCAAACTCCTGGCAAATTTAGGGGCAAAATCCTGCCATATTAAATGGCATATTGGGGGGCAAACTCCTGGCATATTGAGGGGCAAAATCCTGGCATATTAAATGTCATATTTGGGGGGCAAAATCCTGGCATATTGAATGGCTAAATCCTGGCATATTGAATGGCTAAATCATGGCATACTGAGTGGCTAAATAATCCTGGCATATTGAGTGGCAAAATAATCCTGGCATATCGAGGGGTTTAATACTGGCATATTTTAATTGGCAAAGTGATGCTGTGGCATGGTCTGTGGGGCAAAATAACATGTACTATGTGGAAAGTGACACTGGCTAGTTCTGTGGGGCAAAGTGACACTGTGGCATGCCAAATCGTGTAGGTGCAATATGAGTGCAAGCCAAGTGCTGTGGGTGCAATATAGGTGCATGACAAGTTCTGTGGGTACTGTATGGTGCTGTGTTAAGTCCTTTAGGTGCAATGTGGGGCAGAGGAAGGGAATAAAAAATAGGAATGCAATTTTTCAATAACATTTTTATTAAATAGAATATTAAATAATTCAAATAAGTATAAATGCAACTAGTTATAGAGAGATGTCTGCGTTTATAGATATGTATTGTTTTTGAATTTTACAATTGTCACCTTGTGGGGCTCCTGTGTGTCGCATAATTAATGGCTGTCCCATGTGTGGTATGTTTATTGGGCCCCATGTGTGGCATAATTAAGGGGCTCTTTTGTGTGGCATAATTATGGGGCGCTTGTGTGTGACATAATCAAGAGGCGCCTGTGTGTGTGGCATAATTAATTGGGCTCCAAGGTGAGGCATAATTTATGGGGCTTTGGTGTAGCATAATTTATGGGGCTCCTGTATGTTGCATAGTTATGGGCTCCTGTGTGTGACATATTTAATGGGCCATCTGACTGGCATTACTAAGGAATCTGTTTGGCATGGTATTGGAGGAAATCCAGGGGGGTTACACCATGAGTTACCGCACCGGGTGACACCAACCCTAGTGACGCCTCTGCTCTGGGGTAAGTCCTGAGTTCAAATCTGGTCACTGGGGTTAGTCCTGTGAGTGCAAATCTGGTTGCTGGAGTAAGTCCTGTGAGTGCAAATCTGGTTGCTGGAGTAAGTCCTGTGAGTGCAAATCTGGTTGCTGGAGTAAGTCCTGTGAGTGCAAATCTAGTTGCTGGAGTAAGTCCTGTGAGTGCAAATCTGGGTGCTGGAGTAAGTTGTGTGAGTTCAAATCTGGTGCCTCATGTTTGCTGTCTCTCTCCTCTCCCCCCTCATTTTTGCTTTCTCCCCCCCACCCCCATGTTTGCACCGGCCCTGCTCATCATCATCAGAAGCATTTATGAAAAAGCAAGACTGCTGGGGGCGGAGCTTTACTGTCAACAGGAGCTGACATGCATACCTTCGGCTCTGGGGCTTCAAATATTTACTTGGCTAATTTGACTATTTTTTTTATACTATTGTACGCTTTCCAGAGCATGAGGGATAGAGCTGCAATCAAGTTTCACAGGTCCAGCACCATTGCAGTTTGAAAACTCCTCACTGCAAGCCTACCCTGATGTAGCACATGGTACTGTTATAAAGAGTCGCTCACTTAGACAACTATACACCTTTGATCAAGCGAGCAGATAAACATAAGATCACCCACCAGCTGACAGATTTACGAGGAGCCCTCTCGTTCTTGAAAGGCTTGCACTTACATCCTATACTGTCCACTGAACAGCTGTCGGTGAACAAGAATGCTCCTCAAATTGGGAATGCCTGACATATGTAAATTGATGCATGCTTACAAAACTCAGTGCTTTGAATCAAAGCACCAGGACTAGTACCAAATGGAGCAGTCAATGTCTGGTTTAGAAAATAGCCTTTGGTTTAATAAAATACAATATAAGCTAATTAAACCTTTAGTCCAGGATACAATCTTGGGGGAGATACTGGAATATTGGAATTAATTCACTAAAAAGATAGGCTGGTTCGACTGTGTAATAAAAACTACCCCTTTTGAAATAGTTGGTACTAATTATCAGGACATAGCGAAAAACCCATGGATAGAAAGAGGAATAGAGAGCATAGAACAGGTGTATCAGAATTCAGAAATACAAGCTTTTGCCAATTTAAATAAAAAATTAGATATTCGGGTACTTTAGGATCAATCATTATCTTCAAACAGGAATTGGCCCTGTGTATAAGAGTAATCCTTTTATTATTGCACTGGAAAAATTCAATAATAAGACAAATAAGAGGCTGGTTAGATCATGTTTGCTACTGTTATTTGAAATAACTGGCTATTCGTGTTGAGCGAACCCAAACCGCACTGTTCGGGTTCGTACCGAACATTTCGGTTTTTGGACCCCGGACCCGAACACGGACATTTCACTGTATGTTCGGGTTTGAGTTCGGGGTTCGGCGATTACATTGTATGTAATGCTATGGGCTTTCTATAAACCGAAATAGAGTCCCCATTCTTACGAATAGGTCAATTGACCTATTCGTATGAATGGGGACTCTATTTCGGTTTATAGAAAGCCCATAGCATTATATGTAATTCATAAAGCAAAAGTCTATAAACCGAAAGACTTTCGGTTTATGTAATACATGTAATGCTATTGCTATTCTATAAACCGAAATAGAGTCCCCATTCATACAAATAGGTCAATTGACCTATTCGTATGAATGGGGACACTCTTACCCACATTTTACTTCATTTTGCAGCCCTCTAGCCCTTTCCAGGACTTTTTTAGAGGCATTTTAGTGACCAAGTTCGTGCACGGACCCGAACATTTTTTCAAAGTTCGACCGAACCTGCTGAACCCGAACATCCAGGTGTCCACTCAACTCTACTGGCTATCCAAAAATAAAAGCCTGGAAAGAGCTACCGATTCAGGGAGGTGAAAATATGATTAATGAACATTGGATACAACCCTGGGATAAAAATTAGGGAAAATATCCATTGCTTGAACTTATAGGAAATCTTTTTTTAAATTGTTAATCTCTGAGTCACCATGTAAGTACCATGTACAATCAATTCAGAGGTTGATGCAGTAAATGCTGGATATGTGGGAACACAGAAGGCTCCTGTATACATATTTGGTGGGGTTGCAAAGGTGTTAAACCTGGTTGGGAAAAAACTTTTCAGACGGTTTGTCTTTGAATAGTAAAAAAAATGAGATCCCAGTCCTCATAGGGCATTGCTACACCAGGATTGCAATATACTAAAGAAACATCAATATGGAGTGATTTTGCATATACTGATGGCAGTAGGGTTGCCACCCAGCCGGTAATTTACCGGCAGGCCGATAAAAGATTGGCTTGATGCCAGTGTTAAGTCTATGGAGGCACCAGCACTGCCAGTATTGTTTTTGTAGAAAAGGTGGCCACCCTAGCTGAGGCGAAATTGATTATTGCCGGGAGATGGAGATCGACCCATAATTGCATTTGGGAGCATACAAAAAAAAACAGGTAATCTATCAAATACTGATGGAAAAAGGATTTTATATTAATAAAGGTAATCTTAAGAAATATGATAATACTATTTGGGGTGAATGGAAACGTCTGGAGGATATATTAAATAGTGGTGGTAATTGGGATGTAGGATGACCTTCATGCTGAATGAATGTATGTTTTGTATTGTATGGACAAGGATCAGAGTAAGGGTACATGGACTTTCATGAAGTATTTAACATTTTAGAAGCTCACTGATCCAAGATATGTGGAACAATCAATAAGTGATAAATGTTTTATAGGATGCTTTGATTGTTGTTTAATTGTATTTATACTTGTAAAACCTAGTAAACTATATTATAAAAAATAAAAAAAAGAATTCACCTCCATTAACTCCCTCCACATCGTAGACTAAATGACTATCCTAGGGCCCACAGCACACTGAAGGGCCCTTATCAGGGATAATGGTCCACTCCCTTTTTTCTGTCAAACGAAATGGCTATCTCTAGTATCTATAACCTAGTATCTAGTATCTATAATCTATAACCAGTGTGGATTTGATTTAAATCACTAGTCAGTAAAACTTGATTTAAATCATGATTTTTACATGTAAAGACTCATTCTTGCAGGTAGTTATAATCTTTAATATTTGCAACCAGGTGGAGATATCAGAACTGATTTTAGTTTAATAGGTTAATCACACATATTTTGAATAACTACTTAAATTGTATTATATAACTAAAACAACATTATATAGCATTCATATTCTAGTATTTGCTTAAAGGTCAGTGTTTTTAAACTGAAGTGGTAATGTGTGAAGGTAATTGTGTTCTTTGTTTGTACATAGATTTGCAGAACAACAATGGGATTAAGGTCTTTTCCTGAACTTTGTTTATTTTATACAATTTTGACTGTTAAAAGGTGCATGTTATCTCAGCTTGGATAACTTGGATTAATTAAATTACTTTACTAAAAATGTAAATATTGCATGAATATATAGCCATATGCTGCTAATTTAAATTTAAAAAAAGGAGATAAAAAAAAATATATTTTTTAGTTAAAAAAAGAACACATCAATTTTAATCCACCCTGTCTCTAACACATTTTTGATTGCATCCCACTGGGATTGATTGTTTTAATTTCAGACTGATTTGTTTTTTGATCACTTAAGTTTGATCTACCTTCTTGACTCCCTCTCCTTCCTTTTCAACCCTGCTCCACCTTTGGTTTCCACAGAAGTATTTTTCCCATTTGCTTGAATATAAGATGACCCTGATTATAAGACGAGCCCCCAAACTTTGGATATTCCTTTAGGAAAAAAACTAAAAGCCTGAATATAAGACTACCCTATAGAAAAAAACTTCTATATATTCACATGTAAATTGCTTTTTCATATTTAATAAAAAAATTATAATATAAAAAAAATACCTTTATGTTCCAATGCTGTCCCTCCCTCCCCCAACGGTGTTTGTCTCCCCAATGTTGTCTCTCTCTCCCCAACATTGTCTGGCTGTCGCCCCCCCCTCCCTTCCTCCCCCAATGTTGTCTGTCTGTCTCCCCCCTCCCTGCCTCCCCCAATGTTGTCTGTCTGCCTCCCCCCAACGTTGTCTGTGTCTGTATTGCTCCTCCCTCCCCCCAACGTTGTCTCACTGGTGGCTAGTGGGGGCAGCTGGGGGATGTCTGCACGATATGTGCAGACATCCTCCATGCTGCCCGACACTTACGTTTATTATGACGGACAGCCGGTCCGTCATAATAGACGGAAGTGTCGGGTAGCATGGAGGATGTCTGCACTTTAGTCCAGACATCCCACGGCTGCCAAAATCTCCTGGTGGCTAATGGAGGCAGCCGGAGGATGTCTGCACGCTGCTGCCCGGCACTTCTGCCGGAAGGTCATAGAAGTCCTGACGGACGTGCCGGGCGCAGACATCCACCGGCTGTTAGCGAGGGGGATCCAGGTCCCCTGCAGCTCTGCGGGGGACCTGGATCCCTGTCTTATAGTCTGACCTCAATTTGAGGTCAGACTATAAGATGACCTTGAATATAAGACGAGGGGTCTTTTTCAGAGCATTTGCTCTATATTCGAGCAAATACAGTAATTTTTTTATTTTGTATTGTTGATTTCAGATATGTCTTTTGTTATGTGACTGTATTTAATAAAATATGTAACTAAACAAGTGTGACTGGGCGCCGCCATTTTGTGAAATATAGTGTTTTGTGGTGCCACCCTCTAGTGACTTTACAGCACAAATTTCTCACCTTGGGGCTGGGGACACAGAATGCAGTCTATAAGTCAAAATTCCGATCATAGACTTGCATTAAATGGGAGGGTAATGTAATCATTACATCACAGGGGGCGGAGTTATGATCCTGTTTGATCAGGTTGATCTCCTCTCTGTGTTGGAAGGCAGGTAAAAAAAAAGTTGTACACAGTCCCCTAGTCCTGCCCACTAGTGATACACCGGTGCCAGAAAGAGAGCAGGGGTGTATCTTATGACATCATCATGCAGGCTTTGGCCACAGTTGTAAAGGGAGACGGGATGGAAGATTTTAGACAATGTTGCATCATGGGAAATATTCACAAAATGGAGCCAGGAGATAAAGATCTAATTTTATTTTTCCTTTTAAATGCAATTAATTCAATCATATTAAAAAAAACATGGCATATGAGGGGCATAATCCTTGCGTATTGAAGGGCATAATCCTGGCATATTGAGGGGCATAATCCTGGCACATTGAGAGGCATAATACTGGCATATTGAGGGGCATAATCCTACAGCAATTATTCAAATTATTGTGTGGGAAAATCCTGGCATATTGAGTGGCATAATAATCCTGGCATATTGAGAGGCATAATCCTTGCGTATTGAAGGGCATAATCCTGGCATATTGAGGGGCATAATCCTGGCACATTGAGAGGCATAATACTGGCATATTGAGGGGCATAATCCTACAGCAATTATTCAAATTACAGTGATTATGTTAGTGGGTGCTATACTACATATTTGTACCCTGCTCTAGGCCCAGTGCCACAGAGAGTGCAGTGCACTTGAAACTGCATGTGTGCCAGGCACATGACTTTAATCCTGTTCTGTTAGCTCAGTGGGCAACATCTAGGCATTTTTAAATACTGCAATTTGTTGGTGTTAAATATTACTTTTGCGTCCTGCACTTCATATCTGAGAGTCAAATAGAACCATCAAATACTGTGCTTACAGCGCACAGCGCACTTTGAAAAATTCTAATTGTTTTGGGTGCTAAATAGTACATTTGCGTCTTGCCGTGCACTTCATATCTGAGAGTCAAATAGAACAGTCCAATACTGTGCTTCCAGCGCACTTTGAAAATTTCTAATTGTTTTGGCTGTTAAATAGTACATTTGCGTCTTGCGGTGCACTTCATATCCGAGAGTCAAATAGAACAGTCCAATACTGTGCTTACAGCGCACTTTGAAAAATTCTGGCTACCTCCTCCTCCTCCTCCAGCGCCGCTTCCACCTACACCACCACAGTCACCGCCTCCTCAACCTATGGGTCACTTAGTATAAACTGAAAGAGAATACCCTGCACTCCAACCCTCTCTAAAATGGATAATTCTGTTGATCCTCCTGGCAGCCATGCGTTAGATTTAGATTTATGTTCTTCCAAAGCTAAAATCAAAGCTCAGCTGTATTTGTAATTTGTATGTATTTTATGTTATTTTAAGCTATCCACATTTGCTTGCCGTGCACTTGTCCTACTCTTACCCACATTTTACTTCATTTTGCAGCCCTCTAGCCCTTTCCAGGACTTTTTTAGAGGCATTTTAGTGGCCAAAAGTTTGTGTCCCCATTGACTTCAATGGGGTTTGGGGTCAAGTTCAAGCACGGACCCGGACATTTTTTCGAAGTTCGACCGAACCCGAACATCCAGGTGTCCACTCAACTCTACTAGTTACATCTTATGTAAGTGGTAATGTCCCTTTAATATTCATGCCAAAAACACTATGGATATGGCTATCTTCCTCACTGTAGCTCCCTTAAGCACCCTGCCATTTACTCTTTTCTCATATTTATATATGTTTAAAATGGATAGTATAGTTCGTAGCACTTTGCTTAATTTGAAACACTGTTAGATAGCATGACCACCAGAGGGCACTACTATTTTGAATTGGCCATAGAGCCCATATTATGACTAGTAAAACTTTCATGATGCAGTAATTAGACCCCCTAGGACAGTGTTTCTCAAACCTGTCCTCAGGACACCCCAACGGTCCAGGATTTAGGGATTACCCAGTTGTATTTAAATAAGAATATGTAGAACACCTGGTATGGTTGCTTAATGGTTAGGGAACCACACCAGGTGTACATATTCTTAATTAAATACAACTGGGTAATCCCTAAATCCTGGACCTTGGGGGGTCCTGAGGACAGGTTTGAGAAACACTGCCCTAGGATGTTGGGCACGCCCCAGATGACCCTTGAAAACTCATCTAATGGCTCTAGATGTTAGGTGGTGTTTAATCTGTCCATGATATTGGGGGGAATGCCCATGATACAGATATTCATTTAATTAACAGTACATAGTGTTGTTTTCTAAATTTGTGGTATTATTTTAATTATACATCATTATATGTAGATGGTTTATTGCTCTTAGACAACTACTAGCTTTACATATGGAATTTTTTTCTGAAAGAGACATTATTATAGTTCTGTTTGCCAGGTGTTAACTAAATCTCTGACCATAGTTAATTCCTTATACCTACAAGACCATTTATATGATGTTCTAGAAATAATGTTTTTGCACTTAACCACAGTTTAATATTCTAGTTATTTTCTTGTATTTGCAAAAGAAAACTTCTATAGCTCATATTTCTGTATAAAGCAACTATATCATATTTTTTTTAAATACTATAAAAATATAGTTAAAAAAAAGCAGTAGTGCAACAGTGAAAGTGTCATACACTCTCTGCTCTTATTAACCCTTATAACGCTGTCACCAATTCGCCACAACTTCACGACACTTTATGTACCATTTATCTTCCTATTTCTCTTTTTTTTGACGTTTTTGCAGCGCACATCTATACAGAATTTCTCACAGCTGGGACAGGGCCCCAAAAAAACAGGACTGTCCAGAAAAATCTGGTTTGGTTGGCAAATATGTCACCGATATTTGAATCTATAAACAACACTACATAGCTGTGTTAGGTGTACTGATCTGTACAGTTAGGGTTGCTACCTGGTTGGTATTTTACCAGCAGGCTGATAAAAAATTGTCTTGAGGCCAATGTTAAGTCTATGGAGGCAGTATCATGGCCGGTATTTGTTGTAGAAAAGGTGGCAACCCTATGTACAGTTCAGGATCTGGGAAATTGAAATAAAATATATTCATTCTATTTGGTCCAAATGCCTATATGTGATATATATCTTCAGATGCCATGAAACTAGATACAATCCAAAAAAAACTGGTACCAGCCAGGGAAACTAAACTGCATTGTTACATTATGATCACAGCAGAACATATTGTATCTCTGACAAGGACTACAACTTTTACTTTTTTTCCTCCAGGTGCATCCTTTTTCATAAATGAGAGGAAGAACCGTTTTAACTATCCTGAGAAACTCGCAACAAGTTTCTTTGAAAAATCAACATTATTTCCCATACTACTGGGTGCCCATGATGTTTTTCTTTGCTTACAAGTGGGCAAGCCATCATACTGTAGGTAGAAATTGCTGTATTTTGTTTGATTTATTTTGTTTTACAATTACGTGCTGTGTTAAGCACATTGGAACCTAGGACAAGTCCTAAACTGTACTGGTCCTAGGCTTGATTTACTCTAGAGGACTGTGGTTACTAATGATACCCTGACACAGTAAAGGACAGTTTATCACAGTATAAACATATATATTATACACGTTCTCATATAAAGTAAATAATGTGTATGCCATGCTGTAAACAATTCACAACAATCCCTAGTGTGTAAAAGTGTTTACAGGGATTTGCTTAATTGAAAGAGTGGATTAAGTCAAGATGATTAATATACAAATTCTTTAGTGCAGGGGTCCTCAAACTTTTTAAACAGGGGGCCAGTTCACTGTCCCTCAGACCGTTGAAGGGCCGGACTATAGTAAAAATAAAAACTATGAAGAAATTCCTATGCACACTGCATATATCTTATTTTGAACAAAACGAGAACAAATACAATATTTAAAGTAAAGTTAAATCAACAAACTTACCAGTATTTCAATGGGAATAGTGTGCCAGTCAGAGCCCAGGAATATTATGCCAGTCAGATGCCCAGGAATATGATGCCAGTCAGTTTGCCAGGAATATTATGCCATTCAGATGCCCAGGAATATTATGCCAGTCAGATGCCCAGGAATATGATGCCATTCAGATGGCCAGGAATATGATGCCAGTCAGATGGCCAGGAATATTATGCCATTCAGATGCCCAGGAATATGATTCCAGTCAGATGCCCAGGAATATGATGCCAGTCAGATGGCCAGGAATATTATGCCATTCAGATGCCCGGGAATATTATGCCATTCAGATGCCCAGGAATATGATGCCATTCAGATGCCCAGGAATATGATGCCATTCAGATGCCCAGGAATATGATGCCATTCAGATGCCCAGGAATATGATGCCATTCAGATGCCCAGGAATATGATACCATTCAGATGCCCAGGAATATGATGCCAGTCAGATGCCCAGGAATATGATGCCATTCAGATGCCCAGGAATATGATGCCATTCAGATGCCCAGGAATATTATGCCAGTCAGATGCCCAGGAATAATATGCCAGTCAGATGCCCAGGAATAATATGCCAGTCAGATGCCCAGGAATATTATGCCAGTCAGATGGCCAGGAATATTATGCCATTCAGATGGCCAGGAATATTATGCCATTCAGATGGCCAGGAATATTATGCCAGTCAGATGGCCAGGAATATTATGCCATTCAGATGCCCAGGAATATTATGCCAGTCAGATGCCCAGGAATATTATGCCAGTCAGATTCCCAGGAATAATATGCCAGTCAGATGCCCAGGAATAATATGCCAGTCAGATGCCCAGGAATATTATGCCAGTCAGATGCCCAGGAATAATATGCCAGTCAGATGCCCAGGAATAATATGCCAGTCAGATGCCTAGGAATAATATGCCAGTCAGATGCCCAGGAATATTATGCCAGTCAGATGCCCAGGAATAATATGCCAGTCAGATGCCCAGGAATAATATGCCAGTCAGATGCCCAGGAATATTATGCCAGTCAGATGCCCAGGAATAATATGCCAGTCAGATGCCCAGGAATATTATGCCAGTCAGATGCCCAGGAATAATATGCCAGTCAGATGCCCAGGAATAATATGCCAGTCAGATGCCCAGGAATATTATGCCAGTCAGATGCCCAGGAATAATATGCCAGTCAGATGCCCAGGAATAATATGCCAGTCAGATGCCCAGGAATAATATGCCAGTCAGATGCCCAGGAATATTATGCCAGTCAGATGCCCAGGAATATTTTGCCAGTCAGAAGCCCAGGAATATTTTGCCAGTCAGAAGCCCAGGAATATTATGCCAGTCAGAGGCCAGGAATATGATGCCAGTCAGATGCCTAGGAATATTATGCCAGTCAGAGCCCAGGAATAGTGCTCGTTATCCCTCCCTCCTCCCCCGCTTCCCCATCACTTACCTCCAGCTGCTGTGTCCCCGGACGTCTCGCGCGGTGTCCTCCTGTGGAGGAGGGAAACAGTTACCGGATCCGGATGTGACGTAACGTCACATCCGGTCGCGGTGAATTTTTTTTTTTTTTCTTCCTGCAGCCGCATCCTTTGCGGCTGCCAGAAAGAAAAAAAAAAGTAAACCGGGTGGGTGCCGGCAGCACCCCCCGCGGGCCACATAAATGTCCTCGGCGGGCCGCATGTGGCCCGCGGGCCGTAGTTTGAGGACCCCTGCTTTAGTGAAAGAATACAAATAATGTACATTCTTGAGAACTCTTTATTCCAAATTGCTCTAACAGGGAGTCAACATGTTGTTTAGAATCTTGGGTCAGATTAGTCCGATCTTCCTTCATCTGACCCAAGGTGAATGAAGATATGACCCAAGATTCTAAACAACGTCAGCCTCCTGAGAGAGAAATGAAAGTATACTTTATATTAAATAGCTTCTATATGTTATTATTATGCTATTATCTACATACAATCTTTGATTTATTTGTTGCTACAGTTGTCCTTTAAGGCAGAGTATAATAATATTTTTTTTTTTTTACATATATTTGAAGCATATTCAGCATTATTACATGTTCAGTGCATAACTTCTTTCTTTTTGATCATACAGGAAAATCTGTGTGGTTGTAACCGTGTCTTCCTTTTTGTTTGGTTTTGTATGTGCGCATGTACTCAGTCTCACGAGCAACACTTAGCCACAGCTCAGAAAAGGAGAGACAAAGCAAGAAACATCTTAAAAAGAAAAGACGAGGGTGAAAAGAATGTATGACCAGAAGACATTATAAAAGAATATAAAAAGTAAAGAACTGAGAAAAGAAATATTTTTATTCTTGTGTTAGAAGACAAAGGAACTTTACACGCACAATGAAACTCCATATCATCCCATCTCTTCTGGTCATTGGGCTGTGTGCGGGTGAGTAGAATTCATGGAAATGGTAGGCTGGATTGTGGTATTTCTTCAGTATTAGAACTAGGAGTTCACAAAAGATAGCAAGGTGTATTGTAGTTCAAGGATAAAAAGTTGCAGTAGATTATATGATGATTGAGTATAATCAATGTATTATACACCTCATATTTATGTCTGTTTTCTTAGATAGTCAACAGATTCGCTAAAAGGATTTTAAAAAAAAGTTTATTTATAAGTCCTGCGGTACTGCACAATTGGCAAGACACAACCAACAAGTATTTGGTGACATGAAACATCCAGAGTTAGTGCAAAAGATACAGAGCCACCCAGTGGATGTGCAGCCTATGTGTGCACCTGTATCTTTTGACCTGTACGGTGGACGGTGGAAACCCATAGCACCTGACTGCACGGTGAGCTTCACTACCATTGCAAACAGAAGGGCACACCTGATTAGTCTGGACTCTATTTGTATTTTGTGACATGGTTACATATACTGGAACAATAGACATACTTAAAGCACCTATATTGGGGGTTAATAATAAAAGACAATTCTTGGCTAAAATGGAGCAGCCATAGGATACTTGATGAACGACGTGAAATATTTCAAGCTAGAGAAAGATTACATTCTCAGTAAAATAGATAGTGTGTGTGCAGATGTTTTGCTTGATAACATGTGGGGTATTGCTGGGGCGCCACTGCAGATCTACTGAGATAGCCGCCATGTCGTATACCTCCATTACTCATCTCTCTCATGTATTACTTTAACACACAAAATGGCTGCCTTACTGAACTCTCACTAACCCATCATGTAATAGCTGAAGAGTGCAGCAGTTTACCCCAGTCCTCTCCATTCTTATGTTTTTTGTCATATTTTTCTTATCCTAATATCTCCCCTGACCTTTTTCTCCATATCCCCCTCCACAACCATATTGCTTTTCCTACATTCCTATCATTATTTCTCCCCATTTTCCCTCTCCTCAGCATTACTCTGTGGTGCTGCTGTTTGCTCTTGTGAGGATTGACTGTGTTTGTCAATCCAGACCTCAAAGACCACTAATGGCCCAGTGCATTTAGATAAATCCTTTTCAGTATAATTACGTAATCCCTGAAAATATATAGCTCATCTCTAAATTCTAGACCACACTGAGTCATCAAGGACTAGTTAAATGAATGCTTTTCTTGTGTAAGTAGGACCATTGCTATATTACCATAGACCTCAATAGCAAATAGCATCACCACATAGGCACAGTATATTGCACTATTCAATGACCTGCGTTAATTTACCTCAAGTCATTGAATACAATGTTCTGCAATGAGTTAAAAAAAACTGGTGAGTGGCAACTTGTGTCATAGAATAAAGACCATTATTTAACTGTGCATGGAAAATTATAGCTCATCACTAAATCCTAGACCACTCCTCAAGGACAACTGTAGCAAAAAAATTCACTAATGTTTATTTGAAAGATTTCGTGTTGATGGTTTGCATAGTAATGTTTCAATTAAATAATATAAATAATGTAACTTAGTAAGACCTCTTTGCACTGTTTAACTCTAACAGGGGACATGTTGTTTAGAAGCTTGGATCAGATTGGTCAGAACTTCCTTCAGGTGAATGAAGACCTGCCCTAAGATTCTAAACAAAATGTCCGCTCCCTATCAGAGCTATACAGAGCTCAAAAAGGTACATTATTTATATTCTTTCATTAAAACATTTCTGTTTAAAATTTCTACATCTTTCAATGAAACACTACTTATATTTTTGCTACAGTTGTCATTTAACGCCTTAGGTACTGGCCGTTTAGGACAATTTTGGTCATTCTGCCAGGCTCGTCAATTGTCACCAAGTGTATGTTTTTGCATGACGTGTGTCGGGAAGGGGTTAAATAAACGTTTGTTTTGTGTAAGTATAATCTTTGCTGTGTTGCCATAAACAACAATAGCAATTTAACTCAAGCCATTGAATACAATAGACTGCAATGAGTTCAAGAAAAACAGTGGTGAGTGATAACTTGTGTCACTGAATAAAGCCCAGTATCTCACTGTGCATGGCTGACTTTAGCATTCCCATGTGAATGGGGCAACTAGCAATCTTTGTTAGGATTGGCTTAGCCATAATACTGGCCTAACCATATTTATCAACAATATTGGACAAATATCTCAGGAAGAACAGCTAGAAGCTTGTGTGTGTGAAATGGGGTTTGTCTGAGCACATTCAAATGAGAGAAAACCTTTAGATAAAGTAATGCTTTCTGTTAAGCAGCCCTGTAACGTTACCTTCTTTAATCTGCAGGTTTCCCAATTTTTACTATGTATTAATGTCATTATTATGTTCACTTAATATCCCTCTCCACCCAACAATTATAATTTCGACCAATTTAAAAGTACAGTGCCTTGCAAAAGTATTCACCCCCCTTGGCATTTTTCATGGGTTTTTTTGCCTCACAACCTAGAATTAACATGGATTGTTTGAGGATTTGCATCATTTAATTTACAGAACATGTCCACAACTTTGAAGATGTTTTTTTTTTATAGTTTAGCAAACAACAAATAGGACAAAATAACAGAAAAAGTCAATGTGCATAACTATTCACCCCCCTAAAGTCAATACTTTGTAGAGCCACCTTTTGCGGCAATCACAGCTCCAAGTCGCTTTGGATAAGTCTCTATGAGCTTGCCACATCTTACCACTGGGATTTTTGCCCATTCCTCCTTGCAAAACTGCTCCAGCTCCTTCAAGTTGGATGGTTTGCGCTTGTGAACAGCAATCTTTAAGTCTGATTACAGATTTTCTATTGGATTGAGGTCTGGGCTTTGACTAGGCCATTCCAACAAATTTACATATTTCCCCTTAAACCACTCGTGTTGCTTTAGCAGTGTGTTTGGGGTCATTGTCCTGCTGGAAGGTGTACCTCCGTCCTAGCCTCAAATCACGCACAGAGTGGTACAGGTTTTGCTCAAGAATATCCCTGTATTTAGCACCATCCATCTTTCCCTCAACTCTGACCAGTGTCCCAGTCCAGGCTGCTGAAAAACATCCCCACAGCATGATGCTCCCACCACCATGTTTCACTGTGGGGATGGTGTTCTTTGGGTGATGTGTTGGGGTTGTGCCAGACATAGCGTTTTCTTTGATGGCCGAAAAGTTCAATTTTAGTCTCATCAGACCAGAGCACCTTCCTCCATACATTTTGGGAGTCTCCCACATGCCCTTTCGCAAACTCAAAACGTGCCATTTTGTTCTTTGCTGAAAGTAATGGCTTTCTTCTGGCCACTCTGCCATAAAGCCCAGTCTCTGGAGCGTACGGCTTATTGTTGTCCTATGTACAGATACTCCAGTCTCTGCTGTGGAACTCTGAAGCTCCTCGGGGTTACCTTAGGTCTCTGTGCTGCCTCTCTGATTAATGCCCTCCTTGCCCGGTCCGCGAGTTTTGGTGGGTGGCCGTCTCTTGGCAGGTTTGCTGTTGTGCCATGTTCTTTCCATTTGGTTATGATAGATTTGATGGTGCTACTGGGGATCATCAAACATTTGGATCTTTTTTTTTTATAACCTAACCCTGACTTGTACTTCTCAACAACATTGTCCCTTACTTGTTTGGAGTGTTCCTTGGTCTTCATGGCAGTGTTTGGTTAGTGGTGCCTCTTGCTTAGGTGTTGCAGCCTCTGGGGCCTTTCAAAAAAGGTGTATATATGTAATGACAGATCATGTGACACTTAGATTGCACACAGGTGGACATCATTTCACTAATTATGTGACTTCTGAAGGTAATTGGTTGCACCAGAGCTTTTTATGGGCTTCATAACAAAGGGGGTGAATACATATGCATATGCCAATTTTCTGTTTTCTATTTCTAAAAAATAGTTTTATGTATATATTTTTCTCATTTCACTTCACCAACTTAGACTACTGTGTTCTGATCCATCACATAAAATTCAGATTAATAAAACATTGAACTTAAGGCTGTAATGTAACAAAATAAGTAAAAAGTCAAGGGGAGTGAATACTTTTACAAGGCACTATAGGCAGTTGTTGAACAGGTATTTTGATGGTGACAAAACATGTGGTTTTATTCATGAAAGAGGGAGTTGACAAGAGAATTTCAAACGTAAGGCCAAAGTAGCCGAGCTGCAAAAATTGGAGATTTCAACTGAATTGGAGATGGGGTTTTTACGTGGCTTAATTTGGGAGATTTCTAACTCGGCTTTGGAGAATTTTTTCAGCTTGGCTACTTTGGTCTAGAGTTTGAGATTCATTTGCCAATTCCCTGCAATTTCTTCTTTCATGAATAAAGCCCATGACATTGTAGCACTTGATACGTCTTCCTTCATATTCTATGTTGAATCCTATTCTATTTGATTGCTTCTTACTTATAACGGTTAGTCCCATAGTTAAAGGGACAGTATCACCTGAACATTGTTTTTAATGTGAATGGTAATAATAATAAATGCCTAAATTAGGAGAAAATGTGTTTTAAATGTGTCTGTGGACACATGACATCACCTGCGGCATGATATGCAAATTAACTGCTTTTCAATGGGAAATGTGTAATTTGCATACGTGCTACAGGTGATGTCATAAACAGGAGACTCCACAGACACATTTAAAACACATTGTGTCTCCTAATTTAGGCATTTGCTTGCACTGTTAGCTAAAGAAATGTGTAAATAATATTCAATATTTTGTTATGCTCTGCATGCACAGTGAAAACAATGAGTAGGTGATAAAGTCCCTTTAATTGAAGTTGAAAAAAATACAGCAATGCCATTCATTGGATTAATGTGCCCCGCCCAAAATAGCTATGATTAGTAAACACGCCTCCTCAGGTTTATCATACTCACAGAATGCTGTTTTTAAGCTCTAGCTCTCCATCAAAATTTGACCCCTGAATAACAGGTTTGAATTGTACCATTGAATTAAACGCAAACGATTCTTTCAATTACCTTTTCCAAATCAAAAATAAATAATTCATAAAGAAGTGTGTCTTTTTACATTTCAGGTTTTCTCTCTGGAGAGGAGGAAGGTGACAGAAGCTTGGCGGAAGGTAACAAAATCCTCAGCCCCTCACCAATTTCTCTATTCATATTGTACATTCACATTTCTTTAAGGATCTTTGTTTGTCGAATTTTTTTGTACTTATTTGCTTTTTGCCCTTTCATTCCTCTCTTCTAGTTTTTTTACTCATCCTCTTTGTTGCCCCCATTTTACCATTTCCCATGTTATGGTTATTTTGTTTCTTTAAGTTTTATGTTGTTCATTTTCTTCCTTCACTTGGATACTTTTTGGACCATGGTTTTCCGCTTTCTTTCTTTCAGCTTAAAACCTTCTATGTCTTCTTCCCTTTTCACAACCATAATGTATTTTTACAGATCTCAATCACAAATTCGTTGTGAGTGTTTCACATCGTACTGTTTACATCACTTGTCCAACTAACTTGGAAGGATCATCAACTTTGGAAAAATATCAAGGATCGCAGAATTACAAATCCACAAATGACACTCATGAACTAAAAGAATATGACGAATCTAAAAATGGTATTTACCAGTGCTTCAAGGACGAATCGAGTAAGAAAAGCAGTGAATATCTCTACCTTATGGCTTATGGTAAGTGGCATAAGCATGGAATATGGGGACAGGCAGAAATGTGGTTTAATCAAGACCAAATAATAATTCTGATAATGAATAGACATGAGATGTCAATAAAATCTGTCAAAAAAAAAATTAAGAAACAAGAAACATAACGAGAATGTATTCTCCTTAAGCCATATCATCTCATCTTTTTTAGTATGTGACAACTGTGTAGAGGTTTCTGTTCCTGTGGTAGCTGGAATCCTGTTTGCTGACTGTCTTGTTACCCTTGGAGTAGCTCTTATAATTTATTTTGGATGCAAGAAGAAATCTGGTCTCCCAAGAGATGGCGGAATATCTAACGGAGGACGTAATAGAGGTAAAACATGGATATGGAAAAACATAACATATTCATTAGTGAATATAATCTACAGGTTGAGTGTCCCTTAACTGAAATACTTGGACCCGGCAGCATTTCGGCAGTCCCAGCTCTAAATATGTTCTACATCCAGTGTGAGCAACTTGCACATATTGGATGTAGGTAATCTATAACATTCATACGACTGGAGCCGCTGACATTACCTGCTCCAAGGTGCTGACGAAATGATCCGCTCCATCGTGATTGTCCTTCCCTCCCCTAGCAGCACTGTGTGAACTACATTTCCCATGAGCGCTCGCTTTGAAATTTCGGCTTCCCAGCAGGGTTGAACAACAGAGATTTTGGATAATGGATCTTCGGATAAGGGATACTCAACATGTACGTTACAAAATCCAGAGTAACAAGTGTGTGGAAATACTCTGAATGCAGAACGATGTGAGTGTAATCAGGGATAGATTACCATTAAATAGTTTCTTAGAGACTAATATTACACATTGCTTCCCTATACTTTAAAAAAAAAGAAACTTTTTGGCGATGACTTTTTTTGATAAGTGGGAAGATGAGACAAACAAAATTAGTGAAAACTTTGTTGAACTGGAAAGAGCTCTTAGTAAGAAATAAACAGAAACAACTATGGACTGGAGTGAACAGAATTAGCATTAAGCTATACTTACTTGGGAACCCTAAAATAATGGTTCAGTAGGCAAGTACCTCATAGGAAATATGGCCTGGGAAAAAAGATAAATGAAGAGATCTTTATAATTAAGAGAGGCCAGAAATGTTTACATGCATTGGGTAAAAGTGAAACCGGCAGTAACATGAAATTACAGTGACATGAAATAACAGTGACATGAAATGACACAGGTAATATTAATGTGGATACAATCAGGCAAAGGCCACACACCTAATAACTGATTAGAAAAGGTTGTTTTTGAATCTTGGCTAATGTCTTCCTCTTTTACATTAGGAAACAAGGAAGGCCCTCCACCTGTCCCAAACCCGGACTACGAGGTGAGAAACACTAGAGACGAAAAAATGTGACATTTAGATTGTTATAGGTGTAGTAGGCAGGGCCAGCCCTAGGTGTTCAGGTGCCCTGTGCTGGACCATCCATCCAGAGTTGTAGTCCATAACTAACACCTGCCACACCACCTGCTGTTAACTACAATTCCCATAAGGCTCAGCCAGACATAATGTTTCCATAATGCTGGCTGAGCATCATGGGAAGTGCAGTCAGCAGTAGCTAAGGCTGCAGATTATAGCTGTGAACTACAACTCCCATGATGCTTAGCCAACCATGGAAGTTGTATTCCACAGCAGCAGAGATTTTTTTTTTTTTATTAAAAAAATTGCTAGTATTAGCCTCTGTCCCAGGATCCTACCTTTCTGACCTGGGGGGAGACTTAACAAGTCCCTGGTGTTCTGTGGGGCACCCTCCTGGCCATCAGTGCTGTGGAGGAAGCTGTTGCTCCCTCGTACAGGCTCTTCACGCTCAGGGCTAGGGGCGGGGATATGGTGAGTCATATCCCCTGCTCCCCTCTGATTGGCCTTGTAATGACTGACAGCAGCAGGTCTCTGCCAGAAGAGGCAGAGACCTGCTGCTTCTCACAGGGCAGTGCAGCTCCCTGTTACTCAGGGGCTGCACGATAATAGTGATGGTGCCGATCAGATGTATCCGTGAAATGGATACGTGACTGCTAATGTGAACCGTTAGGAAGGATGATAGTGGAGCAGGAGTGAATGTGATTATGAACTAGGAAGTATGACACTGCAGTAGGAGGGAGCAGGCAGACAACGAGACAGACACAGGATATCGGCACTGTAGTATAAGAAGGAGCAGAACATGCTGGAGATGTTATATGTAAGTTTTTTGTCTCCACACATTAGACCAGGATAAAATGTAAACGTTATCAGTACCCTTTTATATGGGACATTTTTAGGGTTTAATCCCTCTACAATGGGAGATGTGAGTGTTTTGCCCCACATGCTGTTAAACCAAGCCCATCTAGTTCCAAGTCCAAAATAATTATCTACAGAATAATTAAAATGGCAGAACAAAATACAGTGATAGACAGTTTTAAATCATACATACAGAGGTGTCAAAGGATATGTAGATGACAAATCCACTTTAATGGTCTGATGTAGTAAAGACTTAAACATAAACAAAGTCACTTATGGACAGAGATTTACAATTCTGTATAGCCAATAATTGTTTTTTTCCTTTTCTATCCCCACAGCCAATCAAGAAAGGAAAGCAAGACGTTTACGATGGGTTAGATAGACGTTTTAAATAATGCAGATTATTGATGGCAGATGCTTCTGTCTGATTGTGTTTCTGCCATGTGTGCATATTTGCATCACTGCTTATGTTAAATACAGTAAGCTGCACAACGGGATAAGTTGCAATCCAGACAAGAAGTCACTGTCACCAGCTGTAGCTTCTGTCCTATATGACTGACTGCTGTGTATATAACGTGCAATGGTTGTGAAGGCCAAAATAAACTTTTTCTTGACGTGCTGATTCAGTCATCCTTAATGCATTTCATCAAGTCCTAGTGCTCTGTATAATCTATCATTCCTGATCACCCTTAGAGGTGGTAGCTATTAGGTTTAAAGGACAATCGTTGCCAAAAAATATCAAATTAAATAAAAGATCCTGGGCAGAAAAAACAAAACCAAAATCTTATAAACAGGCATTGTAATTAAGATGTTGATTGTATGTGTTTTACACATTGAAAGGTATTTAAGTATGTATTAATTATATTTTGTTTTATTCTGTTTCCCTCCCCAAGATCTTTTATTTCTTTTTGTCTATTTTTTAAGACTATATGAGCACACATTGCATTTCAGTAATAAAAAGATTGTTTGTACTGTAGATTTCAGATCTAGAACCTTTCTCAATTGTTCTCCTCTTACATTTACTAATTTCTCTCTTCTCTCTCTCTTATCTCTCTATCCCATTCTACCTTTTAGTATTCTACACTACAGTCCAACTTTTTATTGATTTCTGATTAGAATGTGTTAAATGAAACATGACTTAATTTTCTGCCGACAGTTAAGATTGGTCGGAGTTCAATTAGATTATATAGTGACCATAACCATGCTCTTCTCTGCTTGCTCTATGAAACAGGAGATATTGTGGGTATATACATCTAGATCAGCTGTGGGGAACCACTGGGCAACTCTGAGGGAAAATAGAGATAACAGGTCATTCTTAGAGGTTAATACTCCATAGCCACTTAAAACCACTTTGTGGTTTGATATGCAATTTGTGTTTCCCACTGTAAGTAGCTTATCTTCACCACAGACACATTTAAAACACATTTTTCTCCAAATCTATCCATTCGCGTTCAAATCTGCTAATATATGAACAGCAGCACCTACACACGGAAGACTGCCTAAGACCTCCAAAGCAAAGACAAATCAGTAAGTACGCTGTGTCCAAAATACCCACAAAATAAAACAGCATAAAATGAGAAATCACACGTGAAAAAAGTGTATACAAAAGAGCAGGTTAGTACTCTGCTAAACGTGATTGGAGCTCACAACAGGTTTTCTTAAGTATTACTTTTAGATAGACTTTTTTTTTTTACGTGTGATTTCACATTTTATGCTGTTTCATTTTGTATGTTTTTTGGACATGTGTACTTTATTCTTTACAATGTATAGATCAGTGGTGGCGAACGTTTTTGGTCTCAAGTGCCCAATTTTTGACTGACACAAATTTGCAGACCACAAAGTGCCAACACCGCATACTCACACACGCTTATACTCATACACACACACGTTCATACACACTTATACTCATACTCACACACACGTATACTTATACTCATGCGCACACATTTATACTCACACACACTCATACTTATACTCACACACACACTTATACTCACAAACGCACACACACATACAGGTTCAGCTCTCACCGGTAATCTGCTCCGTTGTCCTGGAGGTGCAGGCATCAGTGTAATAGGCGGGCACTGCCGGTCACCTGCTTCTTCTCCAGATGATTGGCGCATGTGCGTTATGTGAAAAAGCGTTCAAGTCTGAAAGCAAACAGTTAATTGCTTTCCGACTTGAACGATTCTTCACAGAATGCGCATGCACCAATCATCTGGAGAAGAAGCAGATGACCGGTGGCGCCAATCTATTACGCTGATGCCTGCACCTCCAGGGCAACGAAGCAGATAAGCGGTGAGAGCTGAACCTGACCGCGTGCCACAGCTGAGGGCTCGGCGTGCCAGTGGTGGCACGCGTGCCATAGGTTCGCCACCGCTGGTATAGATCATCACCATTTGGGATATTTTTTATTCCCTACATTACAGTGTAAATACTATATTAGTGGTCCCAGTAAATGAGGAATCTTTTTTGCTTTATACAGCAAGCATTGCTTTTTTATATGCAGTTAATACCCCTGTGGTTCATATATAGTAACACGATGGAACAAACCTTAATAATGGGGCTGCTTCCAGTAACTCAAGCAGACTCACAATTTAAAAAAAAAAATGAGACTGCGTGCCCCATGCCCCATGATGTCAATCTGTGATCCTAATACAAGCTTTTGTTACTTTCAAGGTAATTATACATAAATTCCTGGATAGGACATCAATGCACATGGAACAGCTGGGGGAGGACTTGTTGCTATTTCTAAGGCTAACACACACTCAAAAATGACACGTATAATAATATAAATAACAAACATATATGCGCAAGCTGCCATTACAAAGCAACTGGCTACACAAACAAAAAATACAGCAAAACACAAAAATAAAGCAAAAAACACACACAAAAAACAAATACAAAAAAAAGGTATAATCAAGATTAAAAAAACTTCTGCTGGCGATAGATATGAACACTCCTAAGGCTGGACCTTTAAAACATTATAAACTTTATTGAAAGCTAGACTTAGAATCAGCAGAGTACTAGTTCATACACACTACCTTCCTCCCTACCTAACGCGTTTCACCAGTTTTATCACTTTATCACACAATGCAGTTTACAAAAGCTCCTACAAAAATCTCCATACCTTCCAATGGTTTTTGTCACAACATAGTTTGAATACAGCTATTCAGATTTTCATGAATGCATGTTTCTTATAACTTTCAAATTGTCCAAAAGAAGGTCATATTCAAGTCAGAGGAAAGTTAATGCCATTTTACCTCCATACTGGTGTTTTTATGCATAAATTTTTTTTGCTTAGAAGCAAAAGTTATCTTTAAAGTGGCATTTGAAGTCCTCCTTATATAGTTCTTGTATGTTTGAGCATGCAAACCGTTGGGGAGCTCCACTCTGTGTTTAGAATTGGTGCATTAGCAATAGTTGTGCATGCTCAGCAATCCCCCAATGGTAAATAATTGTTAGTGGAGGAGAACACACTCTACCTGCATGGTGTATACACAAGGATTGTGTCCTTTATAGAGCCGCACAGGGGCATCTAGTGTTCAAATCACATACCATTGGGAGTCCACACACATTTCTATGGGGTTTATTCACTAACATGGGAACAGTGGTGTCATGCACCCAGCCTGACTATCTCACAGCTGGCTCCAAATTCAAGTGGCTAGATAACTGCTTTACCTGTAATGTGTTTAAGCCTTCCATTGTTTAATTATGTCAGGCACCCAGTCTGACTACCTTGCTTCTGGCTCCAGATTAAAGTGGTTAGATACTGTTTTACTGGTGATGTGTTTAAGTTTTCTATTATTTAATCAAGTGTTATCAGATTGCAGTTTGGTGTATATGTGCTGTGTAAATCACAAATAAATGTTCTCTTTCTGCTGTTCAACTGATCAGTCTCTTGAGTGATTCTTTCCTGAACTTATAGCAGAGGTTCCAGAGGTGTATATCTGTTCCAGCCATTCCAAGCAGAGTATTTTCCCATAACGAGCAGAGGATACATCCGGTAGGCAGCTCGTTACAAGTGGTAAACTGAGAAGTGCACTGCATAAATCAGGCATTAATAGCTAAGTTAGAAACGTTGGCAAGTTAGTGCTTAGGCCACGTGTATCCTGGTTGATACAGTTTTATTTGGAGAATATTTTGTAGGGATGTTGCTGCTATATATCTCAGTAAAGTGTGCCTCAGTTTGCTGGCTCTCTGTCCTTTTCAGATTTTGACTTAAAATGAATGAGTGATGCCCTATCGATATTCTACACTGTGGCCCAGCCATGAAGAAGTGTGTGGACCTTTATATGTGCAGACAACTTGATAATGCATCCTACTACCAGGCCCCCACCACATTAACAGGTCTCTGACATGCATAACATAATATGACCTCATTGTAACAGACACTTAATTTCATGTACACATGTTCTATCCTTATAGCTAGCAAATCAAAAGAGTAGGAGTCATATTAAAATAAAACTTAGAATACCTGTCTCTGGTTATTTGGCTGCTTTGGCACTCACTCACCAAACATGCAATGTCAGCCCTTGCACAAAGCATTTTGGGACCTTGAAGACAGCAAGAGTTAAAAAAACATGTCCCGTTGGTCCGGCGTAAACCCGACATCTGATCGGGTCAAAAACAAGGGTCATGCTCTGCCCTAGAAGAGAGAGTCAGTCGCCAACCAGACAGGGCTGGAAGCATGGCAGCTGCCAGACAGAGGATAAACTGGCATATCAAAAATACGAGTCAGTTTATCCTTATACTGGGGACAACTAATCTTTCACTTGTGGTTCTATATTAGAAGCAAAAGTGAAAAGTTAAGTTTAGTTTTCCTTTCAGAATATATATTTACCTGCTTTACTGAAAAACTAAGAGCATATCTAACATGGGTTAATGCACTATTTAACCCCTTTGGGACCTTATGAAAAGTTAACTCGTCATGCAGTCTAGCCGGCGGTGCGCTCCGTGGGCACCGCCAGCTAGTCTGCAACGGGTCCAAGACTAAGCCTCGCACCCGAGGCAAAGCTCCTGGACACGATCGGTGGATTTCGGGGCATGTGATTGCGGTGATTGAGTGATCACCACGATAACATGCAAATTAGATGCAAAGTCGGTGTGTTCACACACTGACTTTGCCTCTAATTCACTCTCTGTGCTTCACATTCTTATAGTGACGCACAGAGAGTGACCTGTAAGTAAAAATAAATTAATAAGATACACAGAGGTAAAAAAAAAAAAAAATTAAAAAAATTAACCCTTTCATTGCTGATCACAGTTTTTAACTGTGATCAGTTTCCTTCCACTTTATGGCCCTCATTTAGTTTTTTTTTAACAGATTTTTTTATTTTTACAATTTATAAAGTTTTTTTTAATAACTAAAGGTAATTTTAATATATTTATTTAATAAAATGTAACCCCTGCATGCCTGTTGCATGATTTTTACGGATCTGACATCGCACTCTTAAGAGTTTTTTTCTGTCTTTTTTGTTATGGGGGGTTTGGGAACCAATATTTTTCTTTTTTATTAGTTAGTTAATTAGGGGGCATAAGTGGGTTAGTGTTGCACTAGTTGTGTAGCTTATTATTGGGAAAATAATGGGGAAAAACTTTTTTTTCCTCAAAAATTTCCTCTTTTATATGTATTTTTTAATACCAAAATGTAAATCATTTTTATGTATAGGGTATAAAAAGAAAGCTCTAACTGTCCTTTAAAAAACAACATATAACTTGTATGGGTACGTTAAATGAGAGAGAGGAAAATTATGTTTCAAAAAAAACGCTCTGGTCCTTGGCCCAGGAAACTCCCTGGTCCTTAAAGTGTTAAACCAATCTAGCTTTCTACATGACAGGTGTCATTTGGACTGAATTCCATAATGTATCATGGCCAACCTATCTTGATTTCATTAGATTTAATATACTTCTGTAAGTGTGTTGTGCCCTATCACTCTCTCATTCACTCTTTCTTTCTCTCCCCATGCCTCCTCTTCCCCTTCAGTTCTCTCTGTTTCTTTCTGCTCATCCTTTCATGTTAGTTATCGGTTAGGTAACAGGTGGGGGTTTCCGCTGCCCTCATTGTGCTCAGCAACACCACAGGATTTCCGTTAAGTTTCATGCATTTATTTAGAACACAGTAGTATACCGACAGAGTTTCCATGACAAATACAAGACAAAAATGGGCACAACAAAAATACTGCTGCTCAGCATAATCATGTCTGCGTAATTTTCCAGATGAGGCACTATGCTGTTTTTCTGTTCTTTCCAGGCTTCTTTCTCTGGATACGTTTGCAGTTATCTCACTTCCTTCTCAGGTGTTTGTACACGTCTTCCTGCCTGCCCTGGAGAACCTGAAAAATAATAGAGATCCGCAAAATTGTAATACATGAAGCTTATGGCAAAATGTCCATAACAAGTGATTATACTGAATGCACAATCTATATTTGTCTCAGAATTGATGCAACAAAATATATGTTTGATCTTTACTTTTAACAAAAATGTAATTAGTGAATACCTGACATACTTGCCAAGACCCTGACGTCCAAGCAATAGGATCAGGTGGAGCCAAAAGTGGGAAGGTTATTTACATAGCCTGTAGCTCAATTTTTGTAGCTCAATTTTTGTTGAACACAATCACTATCATGCATTGTAACAGGAGGAAATAATGGTAGGCTTAGAAAATCTCAGTGTTCAGTAAACAGTGGTGAATCAAAAAGGGGAATTGAAAAAAACGGGGCATTAATACGCAGGTTGAAAACATTCTCCAGCTTTCCTATTATTCCAACTCTAATTTGCCAATGTTTAGGCATAAAACAAAAATATTGGCAAATTCAGGATTCTTGCACCTTCTGTAATAAAATTGCTGCCAATATAGGTCATGTTTCCAGGGAAACATACTGTATGTGTTCTACATGCTGCAGAAAGAGCATGCAGCCGGACAGTATGTAGGAGCCAATGGTTCTATGAGATTACCACCCTGATTTATTAATAGGCTTGTGTCTGTGTACCAGTTGGGTGTCCTTTATAAGTATCACTTATGATTTCAAACTTTGCCAAAGTAGCCGAATGGCTGCAATTCTCTCTCTTTTCATGAATAAAGCCCATTGATTACTTTTAGAGCCCTGTGTTCTCCCGCAGCCCAGGCTGCTGGTAATAAGGCCAGCACTTTTCCGCTGACAGATTCCGGTCAGTGAATGGTTTTCCATGACTGAAATCATTGTTTTCACTTCATATAAATAGCATTTTTTCCATCATGGATTGTAAGCAATATCGACTATTTCTCTCTGCTGGTGGAATAAGATACTGTCACCCAGAGGCGTCACTAGGGTTGGTGTCACCCGGTGCGGAAACTCATGTTGTCACCCCCCTGGATTTCCTCCAATACAATGCCAAGCAGATTCCTTAGTAATGCCAGTTAGATGGCCTATTAACTATCCCACACACAGGAGCCCCATAACTATGACACACACAGGAGCCCCATAAATTATGCCACACCAGAGTCCCACTATTTATGCCTCACCTCTGCCCAATTAATTATGCCACACACACAGGTGCCCCATAATTATGCCACTCACACACAGGTGCCCCATAATTATGCCACACACACACAGGTGCCCCATAATTATGCCACACAAAAAGAGTCCCTTAATTATGCCACACATGGGGCCCAATAAATATGCCACACACAAGCGCCGCATAATTATGCACACATGGGACCGCCATTAATTATGCAACACACAGGAGCCCCACGAGGTGACAATTGTACAATTCTAAAACAATACATATCTATACATACAGACATCTCTCTCTCTATAACCAATAGCCAATTTGCCCAATTATATGCCAGTATAATTTTGTCATTAATAAGGCACAGCCAATTTGCCCATTAATATGCAAGTATTATTGTGCCATTCAGATGGCAGTAATATTGTGCCATTCAGATACCAGGAATATTATGCCATTCAGAGACCAGTAATATTGTGCATAAACAGCAAACAAGGGTGATAGGTGCGCTGGAGGTCTTACACACACAGAAATATGTATATGACAAAAAACGTATAATTGCCTTAAAAATCAGTCAACTTCACAAGCTGAGGATATAGGTGATCTCATCAGGCTCGGAACATAGGGAGACAGAGAAAAACAAAGAACATAGTGCAACTCTATATTCAGTGTAAAAACTTATAAAGTGAGGTGGTGAATTACACTCACAAAAGTGGATAAGAAAAAGAGCTTATCTGATCCAAATGAGATGATTCCTTCGATTCTTCTTACTCAGTGACCATATGTAGGTATGATGGCAAAGAAGTGAAGATAAAATCAGTATATGATAAAATACAAAAAGCTTTAATAAAACATAGTATCTTACATATATGGAATGGTAAAAACAGCGCTGCAGATCTTCCTTTTCAGGCAGCAAAATAGTCCACAGGTCTGCAGTTAGAGAAAATCCAAAACTTTTCAGCAAGGCTGGAACTGGATTAAGATCAATCAGTGGTGTACAGTGGGTCACGCAACGCGTTTCGCCTTTTCTTAGGCTTCCTCCTGGCGTGTGACCACTGTACTATGTGAATTCCTTAAATATTCGAAAATCGCGGGCTTTACTTCCGGGTGCGTGACGTCATGGCGACTCCGTCGCCGCGCGTGATCTTCTTCCAAAACATCGCGAGATTCGGCCGTCGGCCATTTGGTTGGCTTGGTTGGCAACATAATAAACACATAGAATATGCATAGGAAAGAGAAAAACGATTTTACAGTCTACCTGAAGACTTAATGTTCTTATTTAAAAAGCATAATGTACTTTAGCTTTTTGCTATATGCATATATATGCAGCAAAGATATATTATAAATATCTTTATATAAAAATAAGATTATTGTTAATAGTTATAAAAATATATATAAAAATATAAAAAAATATATATATATATATAAAATAGGAGTGTTTACTGTATATATTATGGACATTTTCTAACATCAACCTTACATTGCCAAATGGGGTTATATTATATATTGTCTTGTAACCATATTGTAGTGAGCTTAAAGCTAACGTACATATGCACATCAAAACCCCACACAAATCATATGTATATCTTAACACGCAGGGAAGATAGAAAGAGCCAAAGAGAGAAATCGGGGGCTTATTTTACAAAAAATTATGCAGATCGAAGTCTGCATTGAGACCCTTTGGAAGGAGGGTATCTATGTTAAAAACCCATTTCATTTCGATCTTTCCCATTTCTTTGATGTTATCCCCTCCCCTCCAATATTTTTTTACCTTGTTAATTGCCCAAAATTTAAGACCTTTTGGGTTTTTTGGGCAATTGACAAGGTAAAAAAATATTGGAGGGGAGGGGATAACATCAAAGAAATGGGAAAGATCGAAATGAAATGGGTTTTTAACATAGATACCCTCCTTCCAAAGGGTCTCAATGCAGACTTCGATCTGCATAATTTTTTGTAAAATAAGCCCCCGATTTCTCTCTTTGGCTCTTTCTATCTTCCCTGCGTGTTAAGATATACATATGATTTGTGTGGGGTTTTGATGTGCATATGTACGTTAGCTTTAAGCTCACTACAATATGGTTACAAGACAATATATAATATAACCCCATTTGGCAATGTAAGGTTGATGTTAGAAAATGTCCATAATATATACAGTAAACACTCCTATTTTATATATATATATATATTTTTTTATATTTTTATATATATTTTTATAACTATTAACAATAATCTTATTTTTATATAAAGATATTTATAATATATCTTTGCTGCATATATATGCATATAGCAAAAAGCTAAAGTACATTATGCTTTTTAAATAAGAACATTAAGTCTTCAGGTAGACTGTAAAATCGTTTTTCTCTTTGCTATGCATATTCTATGTGTTTATTATGTTGCCAACCAAGCCAACCAAATGGCCGACGGCCGAATCTCGCGATGTTTTGGAAGAAGATCACGCGCGGCGACGGAGTCGCCATGACGTCACGCACCCGGAAGTAAAGCCCGCGATTTTCGAATATTTAAGGAATTCACATAGTACAGTGGTCACACGCCAGGAGGAAGCCTAAGAAAAGGCGAAACGCGTTGCGTGACCCACTGTACACCACTGATTGATCTTAATCCAGTTCCAGCCTTGCTGAAAAGTTTTGGATTTTCTCTAACTGCAGACCTGTGGACTATTTTGCTGCCTGAAAAGGAAGATCTGCAGCGCTGTTTTTACCATTCCATATATGTAAGATACTATGTTTTATTAAAGCTTTTTGTATTTTATCATATACTGATTTTATCTTCACTTCTTTGCCATCATACCTACATATGGTCACTGAGTAAGAAGAATCGAAGGAATCATCTCATTTGGATCAGATAAGCTCTTTTTCTTATCCACTTTTGTGAGTGTAATTCACCACCTCACTTTATAAGTTTTTACACTGAATATAGAGTTGCACTATGTTCTTTGTTTTTCTCTGTCTCCCTATGTTCCGAGCCTGATGAGATCACCTATATCCTCAGCTTGTGAAGTTGACTGATTTTTAAGGCAATTATACGTTTTTTGTCATATACATATTTCTGTGTGTGTAAGACCTCCAGCGCACCTATCACCCTTGTTTGCTGTTTATGTATATTTTTTCACGTGTGTTTGCAGAGATACACACAGGTTGGTGCTGCTTGGTCACAGATCTAGCGCTGAATTCTACCCCTTGTTTCAACAGTAATATTGTGCCATTCAGATACCAGTAATATTGTGCCATTCAGATATCAGTAATATTGTGCCATTCAGATACCAGTAATATTGTGCCATTCAGAGCCCAGTAATATTTTGCCATTCAGATACCAGTAATATTGTGCCATTCAGATGCCAGTAATAATGTTATAAAGCTTAAAGGTAAGAAGATGTAATGACAGCCTTTTGGTTTTCCATTTTTTTCCACATATGTATGGTAAAACATAATGTAATGTAGAGAATCTTAAATGGTTTTCAGAGAATGATGAACATTTACCCAGTGATGTATTTACCACGAGGCATCCTAGGTGGATGCCTAGGGCGGCAAATATTGGGGGGCGGCAGCGCCCCCCAGCACTGAGAAGAGAGAGGGAAAAAAAAAAAAAAAGCCGCCCCTTTAAAAAAACCAAACCGCGCTTGCAGGCAGAGACGAGGTGTGAAGGTATTGGAAAATCCCCCCTTACCTTCCCTCTGCCTGCCAGCAGGCTGCACAGGGAGCAAAAAAGGCAGCATAAAGAAGCCTCCATGTCCCGTGGGCCCCCAGCCCCCACTTGCCATGTTCACAGCGAATTGCGCTTGTGAATGTTTGGTCCGGCAAGCCGCATCCACTGGATGCGACGACCGGGAAAAAAGATTTAAAAAAACTGACGCCGGATGTGACATAACGTCACATCCGGTGACTGTTTCCCTCCTCCGTGCAGGAGGGAAGAGTACACGGAGGAAACATCCAGCCGGGGACACGGAGCAGATGCATTCGGGGAGTACTGGGTGTTGGGGGGGGGGGGCGATTACAGGCATCTGACTGGCACAATATTACTGGGCTCTGACTGGCACAATATTCCTGAGCTCTGAATTGCACAATATTACTGGGCTCTGACTGAAACAATATTACTGGGCTCTGACTGGTACAATATTACTGGGCTCTGACTGGCACAATATTCCTGGTATCTGACTGGCACAATATTACTGGGCTCTGACTGGCACAATATTACTGGGCTCTGACTGGCACAATATTACTGGGCTCTGACTAGCACAATATTACTGGGCTCTGACTGGCACAATATTCCTGGGCTCTGAATGGCACAATATTACTGGGCTCTGACTGGCACAATATTACTGGGCTCTGACTGGCACAATATTACTGAGCTCTGACTGGCACAATATTACTGGGCTCTGACTGGCATAATATTACTGGGCTCTGACTGGCACAATATTACTGGGCTCTGACTGGCACAATATTACTGGGCTCTGACTAGCACAATATTACTGGGCTCTGAGTGGCACACTATTACTGGGCTCTGACTGGCACAATATTACTGGGCTCTGAATGGCACAATATTACTGGGCTCTGAGTGGCACAATATTACAGGCATCTGACTGGCACAATATTACTGGGCTCTGACTGGCACAATATTACTGGGCTCTGAATGGCACAATATTACTGGGCTCTGACTGGCACAATATTACTGGGCTCTGACTGGCATAATATTACTGGGCTCTGAGTGGCACAATATTACTGGGCTCTGACTAGCACAATATTACTGGGCTCTGACTGGCACAATATTACTGGGCTCTGACTGGCACAATATTACTGGGCTCTGACTGGCACAATATTACTGGTATCTGACTGGCACAATATTCCTGGGCTCTGACTGGCATAATATTACTGGGCTCTGAGTGGCACAATATTACTAGGCTCTGACTGGCACAATATAACTGGGCTCTGACTGGAACAATATTCCTGGGCTCTGAATGGCACAATATTACTGGGCTCTGAATGGCACAACAATTATGGCATCTTAATGGTACAATAATACTGGTATCTTAATGGGCAAATTGGCTGGGGCATCTTAATAGTACAATATTACTGTTATCTGAATGGCACAATAATATTGGCATTTTAATGGGAAACATGTCTGTGGCATATTTATGGCAAAATAATACTGAATATTAATAGCAAAATAATATTGGCATATTGATGGGCACATTGACTGTGGCATATTTAATGGACAAACGGTGTCATATTTTAACAGGCAAACTGTCTGCTGCAAATGCAATGACAAAGTGACTGTTGCATGTTCTCTGGGGACAAATAACATGTACTATGGGGAAAAGGGACAATGTGGCTTTTTGTCTGCATGGGCAGTTCAGTGGAACAAAGTGAAACTGTGGTATGTTCTGTGGGGCAAATCTACACTGTAGCATGCAAAATTGTGTGGGTTCAATATGAGTGCAAGCCATGTGCTGTTGGTCCAATATAGGTGCATGACAAGTGCTGTGGGTGCAATATAGGTGCATGACAAGTGCTGTGGCTACTCTATGGGGCTGTGTTAAGTCCTTTAGGTGCAATGTGGGTGCAGAAAAAGGGAATAAAAAGAAGAAATGCAACTCGTCAATAACATTTTATTACAGATGAAAATAGTTGAATATAATATTAAGAAGTCCATATAAGTATTAATGCATCTAGTGAGAGAGAGTGAGATGTGTATAGATATTTATAAATATATATGAACATATGTAAGTGCTCTTTAATATCTGTGTATGTTTTTGTCATTTAGGTAATGAGTAGTTGTAGTGCAGTGTTGCATAGTAAGATGGTAAACATATTGCAGCCATATATACACATTTTGTATCCAAATATACAGTTTATACACTGCAATTATACACGTAATATACACATTTTATTCAATGCAATAAAAATACTCACTGCAAGAAAAGTCCAACTGTGTGTGTGCTTATTTTTATGTTTTTTTTTTTTGTGTGTGTGGGGGGGGGGGGGGGGTAACATTGCGATGGATGGAGTGATTGCATGCACGGGAGGGGGCAGGGTCCAGGGGGCCCAAGCAAATGCTTGCCCAGGGTCCAATCACTATTAAAGACGGCCCTGAGTGTGACAGGGAAGTGCCGCAGGTCACATGACCGGCGCTCTGACGTCATACGCGTGCAGGGTCACGTGACCTGTCGGCACAACCGCCTGAGAGACAAACGAGCAGCATGGAGGACACCATGCTGTCTACCACTAGCCACCAGGTAAGTGCTGGGGAGATGGGGGGATTTGAGAAAATTGGCTGGAGCTTATTAATGGCAAATGACTCTGACTTAATATTGGGCAAATTAGCTGGGGCATATTAAATGGCAAATAACGCTGGCATATTATTGGGCAAATTGGCTGGGGCATATTAAATGGCAAATAACACTGGCATAATATTGGGCAAAATGGCTGGGGAATATTAAATTGCAAATAACACTGGCATATTATTGGACAATTTAGCTGGGGAATATTAATGGCAAATAATACTGGCATATTATTGGGCAAATTGGCAGGGGCATATTAAATGGCAAATAATACTTGCATAATATTGGGCAAATTGGCAGGGGCATATTATATGGCAAATACTGGCATATTATTGGGCAATTTGGCTGGTGCATATTAATGGCAAATAATACTGGCATAATATTGGGCAAATTGGCAGAGGCAGATTAAATGGCAAATACTGGCATATTATTTGGCAAATTGGCAAATAATGGCAAATAATGCTGGCATTATATTGGGCAAATTGGCTGGGGCATATTAAATAGCAAATAACACTGGCATATTATTGGGCAAATTAGCAGGGGAATATTAAATGGCAAATAACACTGGCATATTATTGTGCAAATTGGCTGGGGAATATTAATGGCAAATAACACTGGCATATTATTATTTGGCAAATTGGCTGGGGCATATTAAATGGCAAATAACACTGGCATATTATTGGGCAAATTAGCAGGGGCATATTAAATGGCAAATAACACTGGCATATTAATGGGCAAATTGGCTGGGGCATATTAAATGGCAAATAACACTGGCATATTATTGGGCAAATTAGCAGGGGCATATTAAATGGCAAATAACACTGGCATATTAATGGGCAAATTGGCTGGGGCATATTAAATGGCAAATAACACTGGCATATTATTGGGCAAATTAGCAGGGGCATATTAAATGGCAAATAACACTGGCATATTATTGGGCAAATTAGCAGGGGAATATTAAATGGCAAATAACACTGGCATATTATTGGGCAAATTAGCTGGGGAATATTAATGGCAAATAATACTGGCATATTATTGGGCAAATTGGCAGGGGCATATTAAATGGCAAATAATACTTGCATAATATTGAGCAAATTGGCAGGGGCATATTATATGGCAAATACTGGCATATTATTGGGCAATTTGGCTGGGGCATATTAATGGCAAAATAATACTGGCATAATATTGGGCAAATTGGCAGAGGCAGATTAAATGGCAAATACTGGCATATTATTGGGCAAATTGGCAAATAATGGCAAATAATGCTGGCATTATATTGGGCAAATTGGCTGGGGCATATTAAATGGCAAATAACACTGGCATATTATTGGGCAAATTAGCAGGGGAATATTAAATGGCAAATAACACTGGCATATTATTGGGCAAATTGGCTGAGGAATATTAATGGCAAATAATACTGGCATATTATTAGGCAAATTGGCAGGGGCATATTAAATGGCAAATAATACTTGCATAATATTGGGCAAATTGGCAGGGGCATATTATATGGCAAATACTGGCATATTATTGGGCAAATTGGCTGGGGCATATTATTGGCAAAATAATACTGGCATAATATTGGTCAAATTGGCAGAGGCAGATTAAATGGCAAATACTGGCATATTATTGGGCAAATTGGCAAATAATGGCAAATAATGCTGGCATTATATTGGGCAAATTGGCTGGGGCATATTAATGGCAAATGATATTGGCATATTATTGGGCAAATTGGCAAATAATGGCAAATAATGCTGGCATTATATTGGGCAAATTGGCTGGGGAATATTAATGGCAAATGACACTGACTTAATATTGGGCAAATTAGCTGGGGCATATTAAATGGCAAATAACGCTGGCATATTATTGGGCAAATTAGCAGGGGCATATTAAAAGGCAAATAACACTGGCATAATATTGGGCAAAATGGCAGGGGAATATTAAATGGCAAATAACACTGGCATATTATTGGACAAATTAGCAGGGGCATATTAAATGGCAAATAACACTGGCATATTATTATTTGGCAAATGGGCTGGGGCATATTAAATGGCAAATAACACTGGCATATTATTGGGCAAATTAGCAGGGGCATATTAAATGGCAAATAACACTGGCATATTATTGGGCAAATTGGCTGGGGCATATTAAATGGCAAATAACTGGCATATTATTGGGCAAATTAGCAGGGGCATATTAAATGGCAAATAACACTGGCATATTATTGGGCAAATTAGCAGGGGCATATTAAATGGCAAATAACACTGGCATATTATTGGGCAAATTGGCTGGGGAATATTAAATGGCAAATAACACTGGCATATTATTGGACAAATTAGCAGGGGCATATTAAATGGCAAATAACACTGGCATATTATTATTTGGCAAATTGGCTGGGGCATATTAAATGGCAAATAACACTGGCATTTTATTGGGCAAATTGGCTGGGGCATATTAAATGGCAAATAACACTGGCATATTATTGGGCAAATTGGCTGAGGAATATTAATGGCAAATAATACTGGCATAATATTAGGCAAATTGGCTGGGGCATATTAAATGGCAAATAACTGGCATATTATTGGGCAAATTAGCAGGGGCATATTAAATGGCAAATAACACTGGCATATTATTATTTGGCAAATTGGCTGGGGCATATTAAATGGCAAATAACACTGGCATATTATTATTTGGCAAATGGGCTGGGGCATATTAAATGGCAAATAACACTGGCATATTATTGGGCAAATTAGCAGGGGCATATTAAATGGCAAATAACACTGGCATATTATTGGGCAAATTGGCTGGGGCATATTAAATGGCAAATAACTGGCATATTATTGGGCAAATTAGCAGGGGCATATTAAATGGCAAATAACACTGGCATATTATTGGGCAAATTAGCAGGGGCATATTAAATGGCAAATAACACTGGCATATTATTGGGCAAATTGGCTGGGGAATATTAAATGGCAAATAACACTGGCATATTATTGGACAAATTAGCAGGGGCATATTAAATGGCAAATAACACTGGCATATTATTATTTGGCAAATTGGCTGGGGCATATTAAATGGCAAATAACACTGGCATTTTATTGGGCAAATTGGCTGGGGCATATTAAATGGCAAATAACACTGGCATATTATTGGGCAAATTGGCTGAGGAATATTAATGGCAAATAATACTGGCATAATATTAGGCAAATTGGCAGGGGCATATTATATGGCAAATACTGGCATATTATTGGGCAAATTGGCTGGGGCATATTAATGGCAAAATAATACTGGAATAATATTGGTCAAATTGGCAGAGGCAGATTAAATGGCAAATACTGGCATATTATTGGGCAAATTGGCAAATAATGCTGGCATTATATTGGGCAAATTGGCTGGGGCATATTAATGGCAAATGATACTGGCATATTATTGGGCAAATTGGATGGGGAATATTAATGGCAAATAACACTGGCATATTATTGGGCAAATTAGCAGGGGCATATTAAATGGCAAATAACACTGGATTATTATTGGGCAAATTAGCAGGGGCATATTAAATGGCAAATAACACTGGCATATTATTGGGCAAATTGGCTGGGGAATATTAAATGGCAAATAACACTGGCATATTATTGGACAAATTAGCAGGGGCATATTAAATGGCAAATAATGCTGGCATTATATTGGGCAAATTGGCTGGGGCATATTAATGGCAAATGATACTGGCATATTATTGGGCAAATTGGATGGGGAATATTAATGGCAAATAACACTGGCATATTATTGGGCCAATTAGCAGGGGCATATTAAATGGCAAATAACACTGGATTATTATTGGGCAAATTAGCAGGGGCATATTAAATGGCAAATAACACTGGCATATTATTGGGCAAATTGGCTGGGGAATATTAAATGGCAAATAACACTGGCATATTATTGGACAAATTAGCAGGGGCATATTAAATGGCAAATAACACTGGCATATTATTATTTGGCAAATTGGCTGGGGCATATTAAATGGCAAATAACACTGGCATATTATTGGGCAAATTGGCTGGGGCATATTAAATGGCAAATAACACTGGCATATCATTGGGCAAATTAGCAGGGGCATATTAAATGGCAAATAACACTGGCATATTATTGGGCAAATTAGCAGGGGAATATTAAATGGCAAATAACACTGGCATATTATTGGGCAAATTGGCTGGGGAATATTAATGGCAAATAACACTGGAATATTATTGGGCAAATTGGCTGAGGAATATTAATGGCAAATAATACTGGCATATTATTGGGCAAATTGGCAGGAGCATATTAAATGCCAAATAATACTTGCATAATATTGGGCAAATTGTCAGGGGCATATTATATGGCAAATACTGGCATATTATTGGGCAAATTGGCTGGGGCATATTAATGGCAAAATAATACTGGAATAATATTGGGCAAATTGGCAGAGGCAGATTAAATGGCAAATACTGGCATATTATTGGGCAAATTGGCAAATAATGCTGGCATTATATTGGGCAAATTGGCTGGGGCATATTAATGGCAAATGATACTGGCATATTATTGGGCAAATTGGATGGGGAATATTAATGGCAAATAATATTGGCAATGTGTATGTAATGGGGTGATGGAGGCATGGAAATGGGGTGATGGGGCATGTCCTTTTTGTGCAACGTGGGTTATGAGTCATGTCTTGGGTGTGCATCGTGGGTGGGGTGTCTGCCTAGGGCAGCACAAAACCAAGATACACCACTGCATTCAACCAGTGGAATAAAAACCATCACTTGAACAAATTGTATGCCATCCCCATAGTATTGTGTCATCATACCAGCCCCATTGCATAACATCATTAGTTTCTTGTTCATTTAAGACTTCACATGACTGTTCATTTAAACTGCCACTACCGCGGACATTTTCTACTGGTTACATATAACTTTTACAGGCTGCCTTGTAAAATGACTTCTGTGTCATCCAATACTTGATTAATTCATTGATTTCTGGGACAGATTTCAAAAGACCATTTCAATTACTATAAGTGGTTCCTGTTTGCCATATAAAATACAATGAAATGCAAACCAAACTGTTACACTTAAAAATACTTTTGTCTCAGTATTTTTTTTCCTTGCACCTGTTACATTTCATACATGCTGACATGTTTCTAACTTATAAACAGATTACACTTAAAAAAACATTTCAGAGGACATTGGGGGTAGGGCCGGCCTCCTATATGTGAAGTAGGCGCCGGCCTAGGGTGGGTCCGCACACTCCTATATTTCTGTGGCACTGAGGAAGGGAGGAGGACCTCACCGGGGACGAGGTGAAGGTCCGCCCCCTCCTTCTATAGGGGAGCAGCAGGCAGTACTAACTCTGTGTGTTAAATGCACACAGAGCTCAGTCAGTGCTGCTTGCTCTCCCTGCACAGAGTGATGATTCAGTTCTGTTCTGCCCTAATTCCTTTTCTGTTTTCGCTCTCTGCTTGGTCTATCTGCCTGTCCTAGCCTGCAACAGCATGCTTTCCTGTCAAACTTATGTTCCATGCCTGCTCCAGGATGTCTGCAGTGTTTATCCAGTCCTAGCCTTAGTATTCTGGATACAGCAGCTGCCTCCACAGGGCCCCAGTATGTAGCTGAATAACCTGGAGCCTCAAGCTATCATGGAAATGCAGTTACCCAGCACCGGGCCATGTATCTTCATATCTGCACCATAGCTCCTGTGCTGATCCCGCACTTCAGGGCTGCACTGGTGCCTGTATAAAAAAGCACCTGAAAAGTGTCAGAAAACTTCTGCCAAATCCATTTTGATTGACTGTAATGGCAGCTCCCTCCCCGACATAAGTTGTCATTTAATGCTACATGACAGATTTCTATTCAAGCTGGGATTTTACTAACATAAGTAAAGCAACATTAATTGCAATGATCATGAATTGGTCTTGATAGTCCCCTGTCCTCGTCCCCAAGCAGGGACCAAAATGTTGATTATGAAATAAATATTTGTTGAATCCATACTCATATATACATATATTCATTCATATTGATCCGCAAGTGCTTTCTTGTCTGTTCATTATAAACATGACTGGGCGAGCACCGGGGCAAATATCCATTCGAGAATGAAAATAAAGTGTTGCGCAAAAGGAAGATAATGAGATACTTATAAAATAAGTGCAGGTGATTCAGTAATACATAAAAAAACAAACAGAAATAAAAAAAGGAACAAATGTGTAAAATCGGCTCTAGGCATCTGCACAGTGCGGGACTCAAATCCCCAATATCATCACCAAGACTTTTAATCAATGGGTATATATATCAGAATATGGAAGAGAGAAGAAGCTACATGGTGTAAGTCAGTTTTTTTGTGTTTTGTGGGGGAACAACACTAGTGTTTGCTGCACACATTTTTACACTCAATTTAGCGCGTATCACTTCACTTCAAGATCTGGAGTTTTATTCCACAAGATTAACATTTCAGTCCCACATGGGGACTTTTAGCAAGATCCAATCACCTGAGTGCTCCTTTCATCTTTGTATATTGTATTTGGGCATGTAAGATTTTGGTGTCTGGAGTGCATGGACCAAGGTTTATGTGTCTATGTATTTGTGTATGTATTTTATTCTTCTTGCTGACAGCGATCACTCACCTGATACTGACTTTCATTTTGGATCAGAACCTGTTTGTCAGATGCTGCAGAAAAAAAACAAAAAAAAAAAAAACCCCAAAACTTAGAAGCATTACCAGCATTTTGAATATAAACATATAATGTGACAAATAATATTTCATCCATATATTACGCTACGAAACGCTACTATGTCTCAACGTTTTCTATCCTAGAACTGACTCCTATATATAGTTCTGGTTGAAGACTTGTCATTTTATTATTTCTACTCTGAAAATCTTTTATGGACTTTTTTTTTTTGGAGGATTCTTCCACTTCAACATTTGGTCTGTCTTTCCTATTGGGGGCTTCAGATATATTTAATTATTTTTGATTCACATCTTAGATCCTAATATTTCTTGTAAGAGGGCATTTTCTCTATTTCGTTATAATATATTTCAGTTTATTTTTACTTAATTGGTGTTTATTTTGATACATTTAAACATTCAATTTATCAACTGATTTGCAGTATGAGTTGCAGCTTTTTTTCGGTTTCTTTTCTATTGAATATATCTTCTGTGCTGTTCGGCTAGACATTAGCCAACGGTTACCCATCATTGATCTCTACCAGGGAGCGTAAAAAAGGCCCGGACCATTTGACAGCAAATTGCGCCAACCTAATTTAACTGCCCATATTCTCATTATCCCTTTAAATGTATACTTTTGTTTGATAATTGTGTTGAACTACTTTTTTATTACAGCTAAATAACTAGACATGTGCATTCGTTTTCGGACGAATGCATTTTCGTCCGAAAATATCATTTTCGTCCATTCGTCCGAAAAACGAATAACGAAAATGTTAACTAACAAAAGCCGAATGAGCGAATGGTTAATAAACGAAAATCATTCGTTCATTCGTCCATTCGTGCTATTGGCATTCTAAACCGAAATAGAGTCAGTTTATAGAATACCAATAGCATTACATTACATTCCATAAACCGACATGAACGACTTTCGGTTTATGGAATGCATGTAATGCTATTGGCTTTCTATAAACCGAAATAGAGTCCCCATTTATACGAATAGGTCAATTGACCTATTCGTATGAATGGGGACTCTAGTTCGGTTTATACAAAGCCAATAGCATTACTCCATAAGCAGAAAGTCTATAAACCGAAGGTCGTTCGGTTTATAGACTTTCGGCTTATGGAGTAATGCTATTGACTTTGTATAAACCGAACTAGAGTCCCCATTCATAAGAAATTCTTATGAATGGGCACTCTAGTTCGGTTTACAAAGCCAATAGTATTCCATGTACTCCATAAGCCGAAAGTCTATAAACCGAACGTTCGGTTTATAGACTTTCGGCTTATAGAATACATGTAATGCTATTGCTGTTCTATAAGCCGAAAGTCTATAAACCGAACGACCTTCGGTTTATAGACTTTCGGCTTATAGAATAGCAATAGGATTACATGTATTCCATAAACCGAAAGCCTATAAACCGAACGTTCGGTTTATAGACTTTCGTCATTTGCAATGCATGTAATAGTACTATTGGCTTTCAACTACACAGAGACAGAGTCTCCATTCATAAAATGTATGAATGGAGACTCTGTCTCTGTGTAGAGAAAGCCAATAGTACTATTACATGCATTGCAAATGACGAACGTTCGGTTTATAGAATAGCAATAGGATTACATGTATTCCATAAGCCGAAAGTCTATAAACCGAACGTTCGGTTTATAGACTTTCGGCTTTTAGAAAACGAACAGTAGTAGTGCCTTTCTATGAACCCATTCATAATTCTTATGAATGGGTTCATAGAAAGGCACTACTACTGTACGTTTACTATAAGCCGAAAGTCTATAAACCGAAGGTCGTTTGGTTTATAGACTTTCGGTTTATAGAATACATAGAATTACATGTATTCTATAAACCGAAAATCTATAAACCGAACGACCTTTGGTTTATAGACTTTCGGCTTATAGAAAACATGTAGTACTATTGCCTTTCTATGAACCGAACGAGATTTCTTATGAATGGGGCTCTCGTTCGGTTTATAGAAAGCCAATAGTATTACACGTATTCTATAAAACGAACGAATAAAATGAAACGAAACGAAAATAATGAACGAATTTTGTCCGAAACGAATGCAGTAATGAACGAAATTCGTTTTAGACGAAATAAATAACATTTTCGTCCGAATGGACGAAAACAAAACGAAAATTTTAGTTTTGCACTTGTCTATAAATAACCGAACATTTTTCTGTGGATAACAAGCTATTCTTCACAATTACTGCAAATCCAGTGAGCACACTTTAGAAACAACTTGGACGCTCCTGATCTATACCATTCCAGTTCCACATATGTCACCAGTGCTTTCCAGCATGTACACGTCAAATGCCTCTAAATCCCACCACTCTCCATTTCTGTCTCATAACATACTCCTCACTTCTCTAAACCACAACAAGAAGTCTTAACCCTCTTGTTCCTATTAAATGGCATTCTTCACACATCTTTTTTTACATTTCTTCTCACCTCTTGGCGGTCTCCGGGTCTCAGTGCCCGAAACAAAGTATACAGCCATGCCAATGAGGCCAATCATGATGATATCAGCAATAAGGAACCCAGCAATTGTTCCATAGTCCAGTTCTATGCAGTTCTGACACACTGATTGAGTGAGATGGACATAAGAAAAAAATTAACAAATCAGGGTTGAGGAGAAGGCTGGAAGGAGGTCGCAAAGGCACAAGAATATGGAAAAGACAAAACACTGAGAACTTAAGCAAGACTGGAGTGAGGGTGCATTCAATTAAAATTGGGGGAATACATGTAAAATAGTCAAAAGGCAAGAAATCTTACATTTCCCCCCTCCCACCTTGAGATAGCACTAAGGCCTCTAATACTCACTTCTAACATAAACATCAATATAATAACTCTGAGCACCGCTGCAGCTGTAGACTCCACGTGGATCATCCCACGTAGAACCAACTTCCAATATTTTGTTGTCATTATCGTTTACGTATACATTATCCTTTTTCCATTTGTATGTTGCCTGAGAGCATGACAGAGAGAGCTTTCCATTTTTTTCTACCACTACCAATGGAAGCCAATAAACAAAAAGACAGGAGAAGGTAATATTGGTCAAAAATATATTAGATAACATTTTTAGGTCCATTGAGCAGTAAAATAACAGATTGCATTATAACCATAACATATTAAACTGAGCACATTCCATTTGATTTCACACAGATATATATTTGTCCCTTAATAATATGTATAAATTGTGTTACAGCGGTTAATTCAATATAATATAATCAGGTAGTCATTATTTATTTGGTATACGGTAAATCCTTGTACTTACTACAATAAACAGAAACCTTTATTCTATAGTAACACAATACTAATATATTTATATTTTTATAGTATAGTTGTTCTACTTGGGAAGTCCGTTGAGAAATGTGAATAATTAAGAAATGAGCGGTTAAAGGGGCTGTTTCACTTAAACATGTAGGGGGGAAAAGTCTTGAAATTGATCTCTACATTGTGTTAGCAAAAGCCTAAATTAGGAGCAAATGTGTATTACATGTGTCTGTGGAGTCTTCTGTTTATGATATCCTCTACAGCACATGAACTGCTTTTCAATGGGAAATGTGTAATTTGCATATCAGGCCACAGGTGATGTCATAAACAGGAGACTCCGCAGACACATTTAAAACACATGTTCTCCTAATTTAGGCATTTGTTTGCAATTTTGCAAGCACAATGATCATTTTTCATTTTTTTTTTCTACATTTACAGTAAAACCAATGCATAGTAGATCCTGTGTGTTGTACACTACACTAGGATACAAACTATTATCACAGAAGTAACTCAGTAGCAAAAAATATAAGCCAATTTCATCTTGTTTTTGTAAATGACATTTGTAAGATTTCAGTAGCATTAACGTATGCTAGATTGTAAGCTTGCGAGCAGGGATTTCTACCTCATGTACAAGTCTGTTCTAGTTTGTCTAATTTAGTATGTAGTTCCCTTTTTCGATCTGTACCTAGCGCTACGTAAATTGTTGGCGCTATATAAATAAAGGTTAATGTAATGTAATGTGATTAACTCATTTATTGTTTAAACAAAAAAAAGTCACACTTAAAAATATATAAATATATCAAATAATTTGCAAAAATGTAGATAATTTCATACTCACCCTTAATTGGGAATTCTAGAACCAAGAGAGAAGTAATTTGGTATGGTAGGATCAGTATCGAAAAAGGATTAAAAAAGATATTGAGAATAAACAAATAAGGAAACAGAAGAATAAAATGTATTGAGGGTAGAAGCAGATATTGAAAAGAGAACGAATTGGGAAGAAAAAAGAAGATTAAATCAGCATTATCATTAATCAATCAATAAACAAATTACTTTTCTTCTTTCTGCTAAGTAAATGGATATTATCAATTTTATTTTTATAAGTTATTCAAACTGGAAAGATTGAAAGGAGAATCAAATTGTGACAAATAATAAAAACATGACTGAATCTTTTCTTATTTTATAAGAATTATTAAAAACAAGTGTAAAGGGCAAGGACTCTATACAATTAAAAAATGCCAAGTTTAACAAGAATATTATCACAATACACTTGTCCATTCATCAGTATCCAACGATAAATTAAGAACAAATTATGTACACAGTGAATAAAACACAAATATGTTTGTAGATATAGTTAACATTTTATATTCATGTACTATTAAAAAGTTATATTTATATACTGTTTGCCACTGCGGGTGGATTTGAGAAATAGTGGAATGAAGAGAAAAACTACCTAATTTGATTATTAATAATTCACATCTTATTCTCTCAATTTCTTGTAAATAGACATTTTTTTCCTATTGTGTGATTTTGACTTTACGGTGTTTATTTTGATACATATGTATACGGTATTACATTAATTAATTGATATGCACTATGCACTTTTTTCTTTACTATTAAATACATTTCCTGTGATGTGAACAAACGTATGTGTTTAATTCATTACATAATTAGTTTTTTTTTAATCTTTGTATATTGATTTATGGACTTTTAATTGTATTGTGGTTATATTCTTATACAACTTTGCAATTTTTTTTTATTGCCATTTACAATTTCCTTGCCCATAATAGTTTTGCTGGTATACCCCACCATTACTTTTTATAAATAAGCATTTTAGTTAGACACTTTTATTTGGCAAAGCATAGGATAGTCAATAATATTAACAGTACTAGTCTATATCAGTGGCAGATTAAGGTCCACGTACCTTCTGCCAAACTTCCTGTGATGGACAAAATGATCATCAGCGCCCAATGGCTATGTGAGAGGCACGCCATGCTTCTTCTTATGCCTTGCAGGTTTTGTACAACAGGGTGCTGAGCTATGTATCATCTGTGAGCACAGGAAGCAACCTCTGTGGCATTTACGGTTTTGACAAACATGTATATGGGTGTTTACCTTTAAAACACTCAAAAGATCAGCACAGCCACAATTTTCATGTTGAAATAAAAATAATTTACAAAACAAGGCCTCAAAAAATACAATAACTCAAGATTAATAATCTGTTTACATGCATGCCCACTGTGAAATTAATTGCTATTTAACAACTGCACTGCTATTAATTATGTTTCTCTAAGGTGTCAGTAATGATTTTCCATACTATTAAAACATCCAGAATATTTTTTTATAAGAATACCTGTATTTACAGGATAAAAACTATGCATTAAAGGAACTGTCTAGTTCACAAACTCATTTTGGTGCAAGATGAAGATTACTCCTTGTATAGTGCACAGGCTTATTTCCAGTGTGATTTGATGTAAGCATTCTGCCTACCTCACATTTTTAATATTTGACTCAAGCCCTCCCCCAGTGATTACTCTGAATGTGTACTGCAGGTGTGGCAGCACTGATTATATAGACACTGAGAAAATGTTGTTTGATTTAGTTACTTCCTGTGCTCCTGGAATAGAATACACTGTGTGGACTGTGATTAACTTGCTCTTGTACACAGGATCTGTTAACAGTGCAACACATTGTCTGATGACATCACCAGGAAGACAGGAAATTCCATTCATTTGAATTAAATTATTCTCATTGGTTCTTGCAGAAAAAAAAAGGAAATGATTTTTACTCAGCTATTGTGGGTAGTCCTGGTTTCTTGCAAATGTCATTCAATGTCATCTAGCTGTAAGTATTTTATATTTTAAGCAATGCAAAATGTAAAACATGCAAGTACTCTGAAAGCACATTAATATGCATTAATATTTGGAAGATGCATGTTGGATTGAATAGTAGGGAGAATATAGATTTTTAGAGCAATGCAGTCTCAGAAGCATAGAATATTCTGGAATTAGTTAGAGTATTTCCAGGACTAGCTGCCAATGTACTTTGTTTATTGTTATCATGTATGCTGGGGGCCACAGGGGGGCGCTAGCTAATGAGCTCTGCTGGACAATCAAACAATTTCATGTTGATCTCCCAGCATTAGAGGTACACTTAGCAGTGCTAGCAGCAGGAGACACCTTCATTCTACAGGCGGAGCAGGGCAAGTCCCTGCTCTGATTGGCTGTGCGACTGCTGACACTACCAGTGCGCGACAGACTGGAACAGCAGAGAGTAAACGTGTTTTGCTTATTCATAAGTGCACTTATGAATAAGCTTCACTAGGTACGAAATTCGTTAAGTGTCTACTGGTCCCTTTGCAGGGGCGGGCTGGGCCGGGAGGCAATTTCCCCCCAGGCCGCCCTAATGCATGCTAAAAACGGCCGCTGGGCCATCTTTAACGCTGGGCGCCCCCAGGGGGTGACAGCCGATACTGGCGTCCCGGGACCGGCGTGTCCAGGAGGCCCGGCGGGCCCAGGTCACCCCAGGAAAAAAAAAATCCCCCCCAACTTTCCCAGTACTTACCTCCTTGCTGCTGTCCCCCAGTGCTGCGCTCCCCTCCAGCCAATGCGCATTCAATAAAGTTTGTTGAAAAAAAAAGTTTAAACAAACTTTATTGAAGACGCTTAGCTGGAGGGGAGCGCACAACGCTTCCCTCACAGCCACAGACGGGCAGATGAGAGCACCGGGAGACGGAGACAGAGCAGCAGCAAGGAGGTAAGTACTCAATATGGTGGTAAAATCCTGGCATATTGTGGGGGGAAATCCTGGCATATTGAGGGGCAAAATCCTGGTATATTGAGGGGCAAAATCCGGGTATATTGTGGGGCAATGTCCTGACATATTGAAGGGCAAAATCCTGGTATATTGAGGGGCAAAATCCTGGTATATTGTGGGGCAAAATCCTGACATATTGGGTGGCTAAAACCTGGCATATTGTGGGGCATAATCCTGGCATATTGAGGGGAAAATCCTGGCATTTTGAGGGAGCATAATCCTGGCATATTGTGGGGCAAAATCCTGGCATATTGAGGGGGCATAATCCTGGCATATTGAGGGGGCATAATCTTGGCATATTGAGGGGAAAATCCTGGCATATTGTGGGGGAAAATCCTGGCATATTGAGGGGAAAATCCTGGCAGATTGAGGGGGCATAATCCTGGCATATTGAGGGGGCATAATCTTGGCATATTGAGGGGAAAATCCTGGCATATTGGGTGGCTAAATCCTGGCATATTGAGGGGCATAATCCTGGCATATTGAGGGGCATAATCCTGGCATAATGAGGGGACCATCCTGGCATATTCAGGGGTATAATCCTGGCATATTGAGTGGAAACTCCTGGCATATTGAGGGTAAAATCCTGGCATATTGAGGGGCATAATCCTGGCATATTGTAAGGGAAATTTATGGTATATTAAGTGGCAAATCCTGGCATATTGTGAGGGAAAATCCTGGCAATATTCGTTATAAAACAAGGAAAAGATGGCCGTGGATGGGGGGGGGGGGGGGGGGGGATTCGGTGGTGCAATGGGCCACTTGACAGGATTTGCCCCCCAGGCCTAAGGGTGCCAGCCCGCCCCTGTTCCTTTGCATTCTGCACATATATATGAGCTCCTGTTACACTGTATTAGTGAAGATTAAACTATATATTGCATTTGCACCTATGTGACACAGAGTCGTCATCTTTTCTACATTTCCATACCTCCCAACATTTCAAAATGTGAAAGTGGGACTTTTTTTATCACTCTCACGCAACTCACCCAGTAGAAGAAATTGCACCTTTACACTTGCACATATACACGGCCACACTGCACACATAAATACACACAGTCAAACTTCCACAAACCGCCACCCTTACACACATACACTTACAGACACCTTTATAGGACAGTCACACTTAATTACACACAAACACATAAACACAGAAATACACAGGCACCCTTACACACAGACACCCTTACACACAGACACACACACACACTTAAACAGTTACACTTACACACATTCATAAACCCTTACACACACGTGTAGACACACAGTCACACTTACACACACACATAAACACTTACACACATACATATAAACATATTTATTTATTTATTAAACAAAACAATTAAAATAATAAAGCTGTTTGTCCCCTTCCTGTTTATTTACCTTCATATGCAGGGAGGAAGACCATTCAGATAGTGCTTGCCTCCTGCTTCTAGTCAATTGACTTCAGGCTCTCATGGTTTCCGGAAGTCAGCAATCATCTACCTCCCAACTTTCCTGTTTTTTGGGGCTCTGTCCTGTCCAGGGCCGATCCTGGGCAGTACAGTGGGACAGTTGGGAAGTATGCATTTCTCCCACTTAGCAAGCTCACCAAGTTTGTCCATGCACAATGTATAGCAAAATTGGTGAGAAGAAATGCTCATCTCACGTCAACTTAGCGGATCTCACGTCATTTCACCTTTCTGTGAATAGACCCGTGTGACACTGCGATCATACAGTTTCTGATTAGATGGCCACTCCCATATATTTTTTAGCAGAGAAATATAGCACCTATTGTCATCAATGAACACCTACGTCAAACTGTTTGGATTTTGAGGATAGCATTAGTGGGATAACCTTTGCTGTGATGAAGTAGACTTTAGCCTTCGTCAACCACATTCGCTGAGCATATACCAACAGATCTCCCTATTCCTTTGATTGATCTGTTACAATAATGCTGAACAGAACTGGGAACTAAGGAATGAAAGCTTTCCGTTAGAGCTGCAGGTGAAGAAAAAAGGTCATAAAATTAAATATAACCATAAAAAAAAAAAAAGTTTCTACTTAATAAATTATTTGTCAACAGTTGTCTTTTAAGCACTTCTACCTACTATTAAATTTAATAAACAAAATGATCATAAATGTAACATTTTCTGTATCTCTAATTTTGAATATGAATACATAGTCACAGTTAAAGGGGTGAAAAAGAAAAATATTTTACTACTTCTGCTTTGTAAACCTTGAGTGTTTATGTACAGATACAGACTGTCTCTTCTAATATGGAAACAACAGTGGGAAATGAAAAGGAGAGGCTATTTAAAATAGAATAACACACAACTTAAATTCAACTAGTAATTAATAAATCTCCCTTGTTACTTTTGATTAAATTGTGCAGTTAATTTAAGAAGGGCAAAACATGCAAGAAAAACAAGGTGTATCAGATGTGTGTCATCTAAACGTTAATATGTCACATAATAAGTAAACAAACTGATCACATGAGCATTCTCTGTGCATCTCTTCCGGTGACGTTTCGGTTTTCTACCAGCAGAGGGCGGAAGCGGAAGTGCCAAGCAGGTAGGAAACGGTGAGTCAGAGGCTGATTGGAGGTGTGTATAAATGTCGTGTAACTTGCGCTAGGTAGAGAGTTATGGCTATCCTAGTAATGGCTAACCTTTGACACTCCTGCTATTGAACACTACGTTTCCTATGATGGGGACAAGCTACTGACTGGCCAAGCATCATGGGAAACGTAGTCCAAATTGCTGGATTGCCAACGTTTATTTATTTCGGTTAATTCCGTTTGTGATCTGTAATGCATCGTGCTTGACAGTGTAAAGAAATCATGGATATTATATAATAGTAGGTTCTTGACATTTCTGTTCTACAAACACATGCAGCGTATTCACCGCAATGTCAGCATTGTATCATTGGGTATTTATGGGTGGTCCCTATTACTAACAGCAATTGTTGCTTTAGGTCCCTAAGCAAGAAAGCCTGTTTATATTCAAAATGGAGTAAGGAGTGATTGAAACGTGCAGCTGTATATATGTAAACACAGACGATATTGTTGACGTGAAATGGTAGATAAACATGGCAGATTTTAGTGTTGGTTATTATTTGGAATGGCATTGTGTGTAATGGATTAATTTTTTCCTCCACCACATAAACAATTCATGCATGCGTTATAAACTCAGACTGATCTATAAAAAAGGTGATCTATTGCTTACAATCTAAAGGGATCAAAGGACAACTGGGTAATTGCAAGATTACATCAAATGTAGGCATTTTAAATAGAAAGGAGGTGGACATTTTGGGTCAGATCTTCTGTCATCTAACCCAAGATTCTAATTAACATGTCTAAACCCTGATAGAACTATACAATCAGAGTGGGCTCAATAAGGTGCATTATTTGTATTCTTTCATTAAAGCATTTTTATTTAAAATGTCTACGCTCTGTGCAATCTTTCAATGAAACAGAACTTATTTTTAGCTGACAGTTGTCCTTTGAAGTAAACTTTATTTTTCACTTGTGCTTCTAATATAGAAGCATGTACTTTTTGTACTTTTAATAATACATTCCAGTTTATACTCTGACCCGCCACTGTCATGCTTCCATGGGAAGCAGGCAGCCTCTGAGTGCTCAGCGACTTCCTCTGTCTGCTGGCACAGAGAGAGACCCTTGTTTTTGCATGGAATCGGCAAAGGAGACCTTATTTAGGTCCCCTCTGTTGATCCCTTGTCAAAATTAGGTTCTCTGTCTGCACTAGCAAAGAGGGGGTAATCACACTATACAGACCCAGGTAAGATTAGTGGGGCGACCCCCTGCTCTTATTGGCTGTGCCCGCCTACTGGCCAGCTGTGTCTCTATTAAGATACATGCCCGATTTACTGAGAAGCAGGACATGTTTTATATATATTTTATTGTAATAGCCCACTTGTTACATGTATTTACCTTGCTGTGTCCCACTCCTAGCAATATTATCCCCTTCTCTTTCTTCAAGCGCTTTCACCATTGCTACCTCATTCCTATATATTTTTTGGGGAGCAACGAGAACGGCTCTCTTTTTGGTGATTACAGCTGCTTCTTTTCCACTTTTTCTACACCTTTTCCTTGCTTAGGCACACGTCTTCCCTGTACTCATTACACAAGTAGGGTTGCCAGGTGCCCAGTTTGACATGGACAGTCCAGATTCGTTATCTCTGTCCAGAAAAAATATATATACTGTACATATGAACTGTACATATGTATTGCTTTCTATTAGAGGATTCCATGTTGTTTTTGAGTTGTCCAGTAATTTTTTTGTGTCAAGTATTTATGTCCAAGCCATCTGTCAAAATGTATTATCGTCTTTATTATTTTAAAAACTGGCACCATTTTTAGAGAGATCAGATGCTTTGTGTCTGTGTGTTTATGGACCGTTTATTGAAACACCTAAAGAGCAATAACTGTCCAGTAGGCAGTAAAGGTTTACCAAACCAATGTTAGTAAAATTCTCCCTCAAAGTCTATCATTAAACTGCCTTTTGTCCCCCTAATATTTGAGAAAACTAAAAATATAAAACTAGTGAAAGAAGAAAAACATTTCCTTTCACACATTGGGAGTTATATATAAAATCTCGCTCTCTATAAAGTGGTGGAAAGTGAAAAAGTCGCAATTACCCTTTGCTATGTATAAATGTTTTTTTGCGGGAGAAGAATCCAACACTTCTCAGACGGTAATCCGTTTTTTTTGAAGCCATAGACCAGTGTGAAGTTTGCTCGACAACAAGAGCTCACCATCACTTTGTTTATATGTTATAATATGACTGTTTGATTCCACATTTTTGAGAAACGTTTGTTGTATTTATGTCTCAGTTTAAACGTGATTTCCTTTAACATTTGACAGCTAACATCTTTCAAGTCCTGGTTCTAAATGGAACAGGCCACAAAATAAAATGACCGACCAAGAAAATAATAACAGCATTTCGGCCAATCCTTTTGCTGCTCTTTTTGGGTCTGTGGCCGAAGCACAACAGTTTGTGGCTGGGCAGAAGTTGCAGCTGAGGCAGGTGACAGGTGAGATCATATGTGAAGAAACAAATAAAATAAAATATAAACTTATGTCCTCCCGTCAAGGCTTCAGATTTTTTCACTGCTTATTGCTCGGTCATGAGTTGATGTATAAGGTCAACATAGCTTAGCACAGCACATAACAAAGTATAGAAAGAGAACGGTGGACTTGGCTATTAGCAATGGAAAAAGGAGCAGTAGGTTAGGACAGGGCTTCTTTTTTGTACCTGTCTCCCTGCTCGATGGTTTTATTATTCTTTTTTTGATTTAATAAAGTTACTTTTTACAAACCAACTATGGATTGATGCTGTCTACCTTCCGGATGATTTCAGCTGGCACTACCTCTGTTTGTTCCTGTTGTCTGCCTGGGGTGTGAGTAGACCCCTTTTCTGTGCTACAGCACCTGGAAGTTAATCTTACTCACTCCACTGTTACTTGGGGCTTGAGACGGTCAGAATCTGCTTGGAATTCCTTAGGACAGGGCTTGACAACTTTAATTTTGTTTTAGGAGCCAGCAAAAACATCTAGGAGCCAGACAATAGCGGATACACACAATCACACAAACATACACACAATGAGAGTCACACACACACAGACAGTTACACATACGTACACAGAGAATCACATAGACAGACAAAAACAGTTAATATACACAAGAAAGCTGCACACCAATTTAAGAAAAATAAAAAATAACTTTTAATACATAAATTAAAATATAAAATGGATACACAAAAAATGGATACAACACCATCACAGTTCAGGCCAAATCCAAGCCATAATAGAGTATATACAACAAATGCACAATATACAAATAAAGGGAGCAAAAAAAGACACAAAAATATAAATAAACTTACAAGAAGAGCTAAGACCAGGCAGGTGAATATACCCAGATGAATTAGCCCCCCAACGTTTCGGCTAAATGCCTTCTACAGGAGGAGCTAGAAGACAAAACAGTTACACAGACAGACTGTCACACAGACAGACACATAGACGGAAACAAGTCAACTGTTTTGACATTTTTCAATTGTCTTTTAAAGAAGAAAAAAAAGGGTGCCTGATTCAAAGTGTCTTTGTCCCTGCTACTTTGCTTGTTGCAGAGGGGAACACTTAATTTTCAGCTTGGTCTGCCAGGCACAGACCAGCTACCAATCCCATCCTGCTGAGCCCTGGGATATCGCGTGATAGCCAGCACTGAGACATTGAAGCGCGGTGCGTGAGCCAGTGTCACAGGTATTAATCCTTCTGGTGGGATTCAGGATATCTATTGTACAGGCCGATCTCCAATGTGATAATGTGTCTATTCCCTGCCCTAGTTCAGGCCATCTTTTAAGGTAATAAACTGGAGAATTAATTTTAACTTCCCTTAACTTTCTCGATAAATATCGGTATTAACAATTGACATGCTCTATTTCATAACTGGATACTATGTGACTGAGATTAGCGCCAATGTTTCTGGCTCCTTCATAACCATATAGTAATGGAAATGTTTTTCACCCAGATGGAGAGCAAGATGTGGGAGGTCATGAGGAAAAATCTTACAAATGAGTAATCTTTTAATAGACACAGGATAACTGCTATGGATTTATGTAAAATTGCAAACAGTTGCCACCTTCAGGAATCTGTCATGTGTCAAACTGTTCTAAGTCTCTTTTAACCAGAAGGTGGGATGATCAAAGATGCTCTGACTGAACTGAATGTATCTATTAAATCACTATAAGACTGGTTCATTTACTACTGAGAAAATTCCTCAGTACTCTTGTTTCTATCTTGCCTTTTTTTCTTGAATAGCTGAGGAATGGATCTAGCAACTTTGTCTCTTGAAAGCTTGCAATCAAACTCTCAGCCAATAAATTTTATTATTTTAACTTGTTTCTTGTATTCGCTTGGCTAACATAATACTATCATTTGCCTATTCATATCATATGACAGACATAGTAGCCTATCTTTAAAAGATTTTTTTTTTTAAAATATTTACAGGTTAGGGGTTTCTGCACATGACTGTCACTTTAATTCACCTCCCATATTATTGCCTATCACAGATTTCCCCTAGTAGGATGTGTAAAGAATCCTCGTCTTTGTAACCCAACCATCTTGCTTCTATTAGATGAAGATGCAGAGGACAGTCAAGATGAGTCTGACAACAGTGTGTCAGAAAGCCTGGACGATTGTGATGACTCCGTTGCAGAAATCAGTCGATCATTCCGTTCCCAGCAGGAGATCTGTGAGCAGCTCAACATCAACCACATGATTCAGAGGATATTTCTTATCACATTAGACAACAGTGAGTACCTATATAAGCGTCAAAATACACCTGTCACTTTAAAAATGATGCCAAGATGTAAGACCTCGGCATGTAGCATATCTCAAACATCATGTGCCTAATGTGTGTCTTCTTAAAGGAAAACAGTCATCCAAACAACAAAATAAAAGGTATTCTTAAAAAAAAATCAATCAAATCTGAAAAACAAAGTCAGAATAAGTGCATCTAAAACTGCATACACTGGCGCTTTGATAATACATAGAATTTGTCAGTAGATAAGAACCATTTGGCCCATCTAGTTTGGCAAACGTCTAACTCATTTTAAATAAATAAATACATACATTGAAAAAAGCCTTCGGGTTTTGCTGTCTTTGGTATGCCACAAGCTTAAGTATGCGGTTTGGTTACAGAATACATTCCTTTTACTGCCCATAGTGTAATGAATCATGCTAAACACAAATACATGTATTTATTTCAGTGTGGGTTTTCTCAGTTTTTACAATACATAACTTATCCTGGGAATTGATCCTCCCCACAATCAGAAACTGTAGCTTAATATGGTGTTTCTCTGCAAAATGCATTGTTAAAAAGTGAGAGATTTAAACTATTTAACTATGCATTGTGCATGGCTGACTTAGGTCTGCTAGCAGGAGAAGGTCATCAAGCTTGACCCCTGCACAATGTGTAGTAGAGGCAGTGAGATGAAATGTTCATCTTAACTTTTCCTGAATGATTCCCTGTGAATGATTTTATCCTGTACTGAAAAGATCTGCACAATTTTAAAAAATCATATTTCATCCCTTTTTCCATGATAAAATTAGAAATACCCAACTTAATATGGAATTTGAACCGCTTCTCATGGTTTTCTGCTCTACAAGCCATGTACTGACTGATCATTGGTTTCTGACGTTGAAATTAGTTTCTTCTGTTTCAGGTGACCCCAGCCTAAAGAGTGGAAATGGCATTCCCTTGAGATGCGTATACCTGGAGGAGCTGGGGTCAGATCTAGATGGACAGGACTGGTTGGATATGGACAATGTAGAACAGGTACTGTCCTCTACCGAAAGGCAGCATGAATCATCTGTGTAAGAAAGAATAGAAATAAAGCAGCCTGGGTAAAACGGGTACTGGAGCAGAAAACAATCCTTCTAAGTAGCTCCTAGCCTCCTGGTCCATATTTGGTAATATAGACAAACTAGAAAATAAAAGTTCCAATGTGCAGCAAAGGATGAAAATACGCCAGATGCTTAAAACATAACGTTTATTGTATCAACATTTTAAAAAAAAAACGATACACAGAGGGTAATATATGCTTGCTTTGGCTTAAGTGATTTTAATTTAACTCTGTATATAGTTGTTCCCATTTGGTATATTTGATTCGCTAATTGGACAGGTGCTTCATGCAGGCTAGTCAGAGGGTGGAGTACAAAAGCTTGTGTCCACCCACCTCTGATTAGACCTACGATTAAGACCATTCCGGATGAAAAGTGTAAGGTAGCTCCATCGAGTATGGGCTTCTGTGTATTGCTTTTTTACTTTCTTTTTTGATAATAAACGTTAAGTTTTAAGGATCTGGTGGATTTTTATCATTTGATGCACATTGGGACCAGTTTGTCTAAGAAAGAATAGATTTTAATTGTACGTGGATTGTCACTTCTATTGTATATGTGCGGTTAGAGGTAATGATCATCATACCCAGCAATATTTTTACACTGTGTCACTGTATTAATACTCATTTTGCCTTGCAGGCTTTATTCACTCGGCTTCTTCTTCAGGAACCAGGGAATTACCTTATCTGCATGACATCCTCAGGAGCTCCCAACCTTTCTGCAGACAGAGATGCTGGAGAGAAACACATTATTCCATTTCTATTCTCCAGCTTCCAAAGAGCCAAGAAAGAGGTGAGGAATTCACATCACCTTCTTCACACCTTTTGTATTTACATTACGGTGCATCCCTACCAGTATCCTATGGCAGCAAGGAATGGCTAGCTGTAATTTGTTCTCTACCTGAAGGTTACAAAAGTGCCTGAAAACCTCTTACCGTATGCAGTGCGCTGCAAAGCATTGACCATTTCCAACGCCCGCACTGTTCTGCTCACTCCAGAGATTTACCAAGGACAGGACATACCGGCCCAACTGGTGGACCTAATGCTGGAGGGACTTCGAGGGGCATGTGAGTTTACTGGATCCAAACTGGCGTGAAGAGGAATTATATTCTCTGCGCCATAACTTCATTGTTTTTGTCATTTTCCAAAATAGCTTTGTGAAATCAAATATGTCTCTTTATTTAATTTTCTCTGTGTTCACTTTACACTTTGTGTTACAATGCTGTCAGTATTTCCATTTAAGAGTCACTTCAGCTAATTCTTCTAACCCCATGAGCATGTAGAGGAGCATTTACTATTGGTCTTAGGTGAAATGATACACACCTGTCTTTATTCTGGCTGGAGTGTCTCTCATAGTTCCTTTTATCTCAGACTTTGAAGAGGTAACAGAGTTCCTGGAAGAGGTAATAGAAGCCTTACTGGCAGACGAAGAGGTGCACACATTTAGTGAAGTCTTCCAACCCATGTTTGACGTGCTCCTGGAGAGGGTGAAGGACTTAGACCTGTGTCAAATGCTGCTATACAATTATCTTGATCTGCTACTCTACTGCACCCGACACAAAGACATTGCCAAGGTAAGCAGAGGCACACTTTCATCCATTTGTTGCTACAATGCATTTTACAGCAGACAGGCTATGGTCATCTTTTTGTATTTTTACTATTATTGAATCTAAAAAAATGGGTGTGGTTGACCTTGCAATAGATAAACCGGCATTTGACTTATTAGGTCTCTGTCAGAGAATACAGGAAAACCAATCAACCAATGTACTCCTATCGCTAATTATTGTATATCACTTCCCCGGTATACAAGCAGGGAAGTGAAAAATAACACTGCAGCCGAGAGCTGCATCGTTCAGCGACACTCCTCTTGGTGACAACAATCAAAAAGAGCCTCTTACACAGATTCTTGCAGCAAAAGGTGCTTTATTCACCAACCGGTGCAACCTTACAGACAGCAGACAAATAGCTTTACAAGTTTCATGCTACACAGAGCTTTCTTGTCATATTAAATGTTATGCAGCTTTTAATGTTATTGTATTACCTTTAGTAATTACCTATGCTACTTTTAAATAAACAATCTATAATTCTAGGCTTCTCTCCTTTCTGTGATTTTGGTACCCTAGTGGGCCTGAAAACTTTACATGGAGTGGACAGTGTGCTATTTAGGTTAATAGGCGAATGCAGCAATGCTAGAAATGCATTAGGGGTATAATTTCTCACTGCCAGTGCCTGTGCATGCAGACAATATTGGTTATTGTCAATTTTACCCTTTTAGATTTATTGACCAGATTCAAAAAGTGCTTAACTTGAGCCAATTTTGACTTTATGCTCATGGCATTTCTCGTAAGAGGTACCTATGTTGACAATCTGTGTTATACTTTTTATTGTCAATTTAAGTTTGTAGTGTGTTTTTTTTTTTTCTGAGACTTTGCAATTTGTATTTCTTGGTAATGATGTACTTTCTATCCACAGGTTTTTGTGAAATATATTCAGCCCCAAGACCCACTGAATGGGCACCAATATCAGAAGACACTACTGGGGGCCATTCTCAATATTTCCTGCTTGCTACGCACCCCTGGAGTTGTGGAGAACCATGGTTACTTTGGAAATCCGTCACGTTCCAGCCCACAAGAGATCAAAGTTCAGGAATCCAACATCCACCAGGTAAAAGTCTTTAAATGAACATTCTTCTTGGTCAATGGTCTGTGTTGATTATGTGAAAAAAAATAAGTGTAAATACAGACTTGGTCCACGAACAAAAGTATTTTGCACAGACAAATATCTCATATCCATTTTCAAAACTGCAATACAGAAATGATTGTCGGCAATCCCCAGACGTATCTATTATGCTGCAACTTTTGAATAAACACCTGTGTATTTTGGGTTTCAATAACATACATATGTAATTTTTCCATTGCTACAATTTGTGGGTATTGCTTTCTTCATCTGGGGATTGCAGATATCTGTTTCTGTATTGTGTTATTGATGTGCCCTAATTTAAACATTGAAATATATTCAGTGCAAATCGGCTGAGGTGACATGAACATTTCATGTCACTGACTTACTAAGAGCTTAATTAGCACTGCCTAATGCACATTGAAATGTTCAAATACTGAAGAAATGTAATCTCACATGCAACTGTATTCCACTGACTTTTTTTAATAAATTGTTTAACATTACATTCTGCACAATTTTTCTCCTAGTTTATGGCACAGTTCCATGAGAAGATTTACCAACTCTTGAAAAACCTTCTTCAGTTGTCCCCAGACACTAAGCATCTCATATTGTCCTGGCTTGGGAACTGTCTACATGCTAATGCAGGTCGTGCCAAAATCTGGGCCAACCAGGTTCCTGAAATTTTTATGCAGACATATGCCTCCGATAGTTTCTTCCTCAATCTTAGTGCTGCCCTTCTCCGCCTTTGCCAACCCTTCTGTAAACCCAAGTCTGCTCGTCTGCTGACTTTTAATCCAACCTATTGTGCTCTTCGAGAGATCAACGAGGAGGAGCGAAGGAGTCGGAATGCACATGTGAAAGGTTTGTAGATGCCAAAAAAGAGGGAAGAGGGCATTATATCTACACTACTTAAACTCTTTAAGGTTATGTCTATTTACTTTAGACATACTTTCTGTTGTGTGTTCTACTCTTTATAACTAAGACTTGGTGTATTTCCATGTAGGCCTGGACAAGGAGACTTGCCTGATACCTGCTGCAGATGACCAACAACTACATTTTCCTCAAAACTTTAACCTGGTGACAGAAAACTTGGTGCTCACTCAGTACACCCTGCACCTAGTTTTCCACAGGTAAACCACTTCTGACAAAAAAAACAGCCCTTAAAGTAAGAACATGATTTTAAAATAAAGGAAACCTTCTAAAAAGGGACTAAACTATTTCTTCTTCCTGTTCATAACCTTTTTTGAATATTATTTCTAAAAAGTGCCATTCCTAAGAAATCCCATATGCTTTGTGAAAAATGATTTTGCAAAGATGCGGCTTCACTGAACTAATTAAATAACCATTGGTTGGTAGTGTTGTTCTTGAGGGTCAATCATGTAAACTGGAAGGGAGGAAAGCATATGGGAATGATAATGTGAACAGTTAGGAAGAATGATAATAGGGAGGAGGAGACAGTCTCAGAGCAGACACACAAAATGTCAGCACTGAAGTAGAGGAGGGAACACAGAACATGTGAAGATTAATTGTAACGTGTTTGTTCCAGCACATTGAACCAGGACATAAGGTAAGTATTAGAGTTGCACAAGATGTCGGCACTGGAGTAAATGAGACACAGGACATGGTGAAGAATTTGTATGTAAGTTGTTTTTTTCCAGCATATTGGATCAGGACAAAAGCAATTATTAGGTGAACCTTGTAATTTTCTAATCTTAAGGTTTAATCCCTCATTAACAAAGTCAAGTCTGATAAAAGAAAGGGAGGAAGACGAAAGATCCTTTCTTCCAATCTTAAGGAATGCCCATGTGTTGTCTGAAAGGTACAATTCAGAAAAAGATCTCAAAAAAGATCTTTGTATGGACCTTGAGCCTAAACATTCAAATGGGGTTATTCAATAAAATGTGAGTTGCGGGTGAGATAAGATGAGTTGGACATTTCATCTCACCAATTTAATTATACATTGTGCAGGGACCAACCTGGTGAATATGCTTAGCAGGGGAAACTCAGTGTTTGTCCCTGCACAATGTATAGTTAACACGTAGGCATCCATTAAGATTGGAAGAAAGGATCTTTCGTCTTAAGCGTAGAGAAGGTTTCTTTATGGTTAGGGCGGTTAAATTGTGCCAAAGACTCACTACATGAAGTAGTTTTTGCTGATTCAAGTAATATATTGAAAATCCGTTTGGATGTTTTTCTAGATGTGAAATGCACACAGTTATCATGAGTAATAGTAGATAAAGTAATGTAGACCCAGGGTGAGTCTGACTGCCTTTGAGTCGAGAAGGTTAGACGGTAATGACATTACTGTGGTTTTTGATCTCTTTTGCTTCTGGATCAACACATCTGGGAATGGTTGAGCTTGGTTTACTAAATGTCTAATTAATTATGACTCATTTCCTTGTTCAGGCTGCATGAGCAGATGGTGAAAGTTAACCAGAGCCTGCATCGACTTCAAGGAGCATGGCGAGATGCCCAGCAGAGCAATAGCCCTACAGCTGAGAGCCTGCGAGAACAGTTTGAACGACTTATGACAATCTATCTTTGTCTGAAGACGGCCCTCAGCGAACCCCAAATGTTGCAGAATTGCATCCACCTTCATATTTCTACAGCACTTCTCTTAGTACAGATTGCCTTGGGCAACAGAGGCACTGAGCCAGTGACCCTCACCTTTCCTGTACCTGATGTTCAGCACAGTACCCTGGCATACGTACCAGGTAATCTATGGTGAATGGTAGGAATGCAGTGGAGGAAAGTTTACTTTTTTTTTTTACTCTACTAGCTTTGTTGAGTAATTATAATGAAATACTTTTTACATCTTAGACTCGTAGCTTGTGAGCACTGCCTTCTGTTCTACCACTTTTAACCTCCTTGTTTCATGTCTTTAGTACAGGTGACTTGGCAGAGATACTACTCAGTGTCTTAATTCTACTCTCTGTTTCTTATAGAATTTTTTGCAGACAACTTGGGTGATTTCTTCATCTTCTTGCGACGTTTTGCAGATGATGTTTTGGAAACGGCAGCAGAATCCCTGGAACAGATACTGGATTTTATCACTGTTTTCATGGGCAGCGTGGAGAGGTAGTCTGAGGAGGAATATAGAATGTATAGCTTAAAATGAGGCGTGAAGAAAGGCACAGCAGCCTGGTGGATAAAGAAAAGAGCTATCACATCATACAAATCTGGGTTAAACTCAACAGGGCTTGATAGCCTGGAACCTGCAGAGCTTTAATGGCGTATCTTTGTTTAACGGCTTGGGCATACTATGGAATTTAAATGGTGAATCCATATAGAACACAGTGTAGTTATAGAAAGGTAGCATGTGAAGCATAGTGCTATAACACATGCATAGTATTAGAATCCGTAAAACTTTGAAATTCTCATCTTTTAATTGTGAGATTAGTTGTTCCAGAGTTGATCTACTGTCCTAAGAGCGGAGAATCTAGTTTTATATTGTTTTACGATTCCTCAGTGTGTGCTTTTTCACTTGCTTGTCTGGAAGCACAATGTGCTTTATTAATGCAAATGGTTTCTCCCGTCTCAATGGTCTGAAATGGGCAGGGTATTTTGTTTTTGTGCTCCTCAGGATGAAAAATCCCCACCTGCGTGCCAAACTAGCAGAGGTGCTGGAAGCAGTTATGCCTCACCTGGAACAGGTCCAGAACCCACTGATCTCCAGTGTCTTCCATCGTCAGAAAATCTTCTGCTCGTATAAACATGCCCCACGCTTAGCAGAGGCAATTATCAAAGTGTTTGTTGATATAGAATTCACAGGTCAGTAAAACTTATTTGGTATAGTTGACAATATTAAATTCAGTATACTGCTGATAACTGCATTTATTGCAGCCATGATTTTCTATGTTTTTTTTTTTTTATATTCGAATATCCATAGGAGGACAATTTTTTTTTCTTCTGCCTGTAAATTGTAACGAAGGTATACAATAAATGAAAAAAATGATAAAAGAGGCGCTTGAAATAGTGATAATAATACCAATTGAAACAAAAAGTGAAACAAAAAATGATAGAAACACAAGAGGAATATACAAATAATAAGGAATACAAACATTCAGCTGTTCATTTTAATTTGAAGACTCTTGGAATAATGATACCTGTTTGTATTTCTGCAGGGGATCCTCATCAGTTTGAGCAGAAGTTTAACTACCGACGACCAATGTACCCCATCTTGAGGTACATGTGGGGTAGGGACACCTACCGCCAGAGCATAAAGGTCAGCTATCTTATAAAGCTCCTAATGCACATTGACCTTTTGGATTTGTGGCTTTCCCTTGTCTTGGCATTACAGGTGACAGATTATCAAAAGGTTTAAAAATATTCCCATTTGTATCCACACAGCATTTAGCAGATTATGCATCTGAGAACCTAGAGGCTGTAAACCCACCTCTCTTCCTACGATTCCTCAACTTGCTGATGAATGATGCCGTTTTCTTGCTGGATGAAGCCATTCAGGTATATCAGTAACATCAAAAAAGGTTTAATAGAGACAGTGGGGACTATTTACTGAAAGTGAACAGATGAATGACCTGCAAAAATCAGAGATTAGCTCCTGAGTTGGAAAGATAAACAATGCAATTCAGTTATCAGTTTATTTATTAAACCCTGTTGGTCTTTGAAAAATGCTTAAAGTTTAAACAACATTTGTGATCCATTTTCCTGCTAAAGTGGAAAATAAAAATGCTTGTTGGGGTTCTCCTCTTGTTAATTGTTGTATTACAAAAACGGACAAATTAGCAATAAAAAATGTATCAAAAAAAGCTAGTAGCTTGGTAGATGGATAGCATTTTTGTGCTTGCTATATACAATTTAGTGCGCTATGCCATTCATGTGGCATGTAATTAATACTATTAAGTTCTACAATTAAAATGCCCCTGCCTAAATTGTCTTAGATCCCGGATGAGGAGAAGCATCCTGGTAAAACTCTCACAAATAGGGATTTGAAATATAATTATTCATTCAAGCACATACCTACTGTAAAATCACCTTTTTTTGAAAAAATATGAAAGTCATTTGGTTCTGTTTGAATCCTTTACACTTCCTGCTCATATTCCTTACATTCCCTTACTAATTGCAGTACCTCAGCAAGATTAAGATCCAGCAGATTGAACGGGATCGAGGGGATTGGGATGGGCTAAGTGCAGAAAGCCGGCGTGAGAAGGAGTCTAATCTACTTATGTTTGGCCAATACGCTAGGTTCCACAATATCATGTCAAATGAAACTATTGGGACTCTGGCCTTCCTCACCTCAGGTAAACAAACAAATCATGTGTCCTACAATAACACCAAAGTCCCCCAAACATGTCATTACATTGTCACTTAACGTGAACCTGTCAAGTAGACTTATGTGGAAGGCAATTTAAATTATATGTGTACTTTGTGCTAGTTTGCCTCTATATGAAATTGCATACTGGGATCATGCTTGGATGCATTATATACAGATAGAATACCTCCTGTATGGACAATTAACAGAGTCATTGTCCATGTGTTCTTTTTTTTTTCTTCCTTCCTTTTTTTTTTTTTTGTGTGTGTGGGTGTCTCTTTTTTTATTTATTTTTTAATTTCTATTTGCGATGACTTGTCATATTCATCGCAAGTCTGGCAATACTGGCCAAGTTTTCTCACCCCACCCCACCCATTGTAGGCGGGAGAGGGTGGAGGAGAAAGGCGGATGCACCAGCTCCTCCTGAACAATATGGGGGAATCCCTGCTAAAGGGGTATATGAATGAAGATGAGCTGAGGATGGTGAATGTTTTTTAAATAATTGTATAATTAATGTTGAAAACTTTGTGTATATTTTCGTATGCTGATATAATAATGTAACCTATTTAAATAATAAGGCAATAAAAAAGAATACCTCCTTTATAATGCAGCCATGTCTGATTCAATTTACGTTGAACATACCCTATTTGGTACAACTAAGGGTGAGTAAAATGGCAGCTTGCCCCATAGTGCTGTGGAGGAGAAAATGGCCATTAGAATGTACTTTAACTTTTAGAAAAAAAACACCAAATATTTAATCTAATGAAAACTGATTATTCATATATCATTGTTACAATAAGGTTGTTATTTCAGCACATTCCAGATTGCCTAGCATATGGCTTTGAATGTTGAACATTGCAGTACAAGCGTACCCAATGACAGTCCTAGTTGTAGTTTTTATCTTCCAGATGTTGAAATGCTGACCGTTTACTGATGGAGGTGGTAAACAAAAATTAAAGGGCAACTGTTGGGAAAAAAAGTTATGTTTAATGGAAAGATTTTATCAAGAAAGAATACAAATAAAGTACCTTATTGAGCCTTCTTTGCTCTGTATAGAACTTACAAAGGGCAGACATGTTGTTTAGAATCTTGGGTCATATCTTTCTTTACCTGGCTCAAGATATCTGCCCCCTGATAGCTGTACGAGCAAAGAATTTAAAATGCCAAACATGAGTTGTTGCCAGCTGTTGTGCTTTTAAATAAAATTTCACTTTTTGCATGGTGGGAAGTTTTTTTTTTAAAACCACATTATTTGGTCTAATGACCTATTTAGTTTCTTCTAGGTGTTGATTTGTTTATGTGACTAATTTAATATATGCTTTTATAATTACAAATCCTTTCCTGACTTCTTTTTCCTTCTACTTACCGTATTTTTCGCCTCATAAGACACACTTTTTTCCTCCTCAAAAGTGAGTGGGAATGTCTGTGCGTCTTATGGAGCGAATGTAGTACTTAGCTGCTTGTTGCTGCTCTCTGTCGTTTCCGCCGTGCAGTTTAACCTCCTGCACGGAGAAAGGAAGCTCCGGTCGCGATTCATTGAAGTCACGCTGCTTCAATAAAGTTAAGAAGAAAAAAAATCAGGACCAGAGCTTCCTTCCTCCGTGCAGAAGGTTAGACTGCACGGCGGAAACAACAGAGAGCAGCATGGAGGTAAATACTAGGGAAGGGGGGAGGAGGGTGGCACAAACGAGCAAATCCTGGCATAATAAGGGGTAAAATCCTGGCATAGTGAGGGGCAAAAGACTGGCATAGTGAGGGGCTAAAGCCTGGCATAATGAGTGGCTAAAGCCTGGCATAGTGAGGGGCAAAATCCTGGCACAGTGAGGGGCAAAATCCTGGCACAGTGAGGGGCAAAATCCTGGCATAGTGAGGGGCAAAATCCTGGCATAGTGAGGGGCAAAATCCTGGCATAGTGAGTGGCTAAAGCCTAACATAGTGAGGGGCAAAATCCTGGCATAGTGGGGGGCATAATCCTGGCATATTGAATGGCTAAATCCTGGCATCGTGAGGGGAAAAATCCTGGCATATTGAATGGCTAAATCCTGGCATTATGAGGTTTTTTTTCTTGTTTTCCTCCTCTAAAAACTGGGTTCGTCTTATGGTCAGGTGCGTCTTATGAGGCGAAAAATACGGTAACAATTTCATGATCTGATAAACACAGTCTAGCATGATGTGAATGTGTTTTATTCTGGTGATCCAATCGCTACAAGGCTGAACATAAACAATGATATACTTGTGATTTCTTCTGCAGATATACACTCATTGTTTATTCAACCATTCCTGGCAGAACGCATCATATCCATGCTAAATTACTTCCTCCAGCATCTGGTGGGGCCTAAGATGGGAGCCTTAAAGGTGAAAGATTTCAGCGAGTTTGACTTCAAGCCTCAGCAGCTGGTGTCTGACATCTGTACCATCTACCTGAACCTGGGGTAAATTCCAGGGGTGAATGGTAACAGTAAGGGTTGCAGTAGACATTTATATGAGTGCATACACTATGTACACGGTAAGTTCAGGAGAGGAAAGAACTGTACCATTCTTGTGTAATTTTAGGGACGAGGAGAATTTCTGTGCCTCCGTGCCTAAGGATGGACGTTCATATTCGCCCATGCTCTTTGCTCAAACCTTACGAGTATTGAAGAAGATCAACAAACCAGGCAATATGATTGTGGCATTCACCAACCTAGCTGACAAAATCAAGGTGAGATGATATTCGGGCCCTTGTTATGATTCTTGTGCAGCGGCTGCTAAATTTCAGGGAAAAGGCCCCCACCTGGCTTGTGACATAATGAACTACTAATATACGCTCAAAATAGTGGCCACATTTTCGTGAATGGCGTATATGAATTTTGCTGTATCAACTCTTCCTGTCCCTACTCAGTCATTGGCAGATCTGCAGCAGAGGGATGAGGAGACCTACGCTGATGCACCTGATGAATTTCTAGACCCCATAATGAGTACAGTCATGTCGGACCCCGTCATTCTGCCTTCCTCACGTGTCACTGTGGACAGGTCAACTATTGCACGGCACCTGCTCAGGTAATCCTTGAAGTACATTCTAACTTAATAGCACAGCTATTACTCTTCTCTTCTTTTTGGTGCATAAATCATGAAGTAAGTTATCAACCGTGAAGTGTCCACATCTCTTGTGTTTGGGGGTTCACCTGAACAGTTTTTTTGATCTTGAAATACTTTTGTTACCACTGAGATGCTTTTAGTTCAACCCTTTTTAAATTTTGCCTTCAGTGCATGGAACACACCAGCCTTTCCCTTATACTTATTCACATCGAGGCTTTGCCATTCTTTTCATTTCCTTTCACTGCTCTTCTTCATAGTCATTGTAATGTCTAGTAAACAAGTCAACTCTGATAATAGTTGTTCATCAAGCTGGGACTCCAACTCATTAGTAACTGTGAGTAGGCGTGCACTATGCTAGGACATCTTTCAACAAAAAGGAAGTTCTGTTTAATTAAAAGATTGCATGAATAGTAATGCTTTATTGAAGGAATACAAATAAAGTGGGATAGACATAAGGCTATACTTGATTGATGTTACGAACAGCCGCTTCTGGAAGCCTATAAAAACTGGGCAGACTAGATGAGTCAAATGTTTCTCATCTGCCGAAACATTCTTGGTTTCTAAGTCTTATAGATAGAAAGATTAAGCTCTACCAAAATGATGGAAAATATGGAGAATGAAAGGAATTGCATATGAACCAAAGCAGTGGATGGCTGCCTTGAAATAGCTTCTCTACTGCTGTCCAACCCAATGCCTCAAAACTCATTGAAGGCACTTTACCCTGCAGAAGTTCAGTGGAGCAAAGCATATTGCAAACAAAAGAGTTTTCTAGGACTCAATGTCCCTAAACTGTAAGGACTATGTATAAAATTAAGAAATACAGGCAGCTCAGCACAGGTCAAGTGAATGGAAGTTTATTCCGTACAGGTTGCAACGTTTCGACCCACTGGGTCTTTCTCAAGCCATGTATGTATAAAATGGGCTGTGATCCCTTTAAATTTTATCCTTTTAAGTTATTGTTTTATTTCAAGTATCATGTACCGGAGCCTAAACAAAAAAAATTCAAATACATATAGGACTTTGTACATGTTATTTGCTATTAGGTTTCCCCCCAGGGCAGTATTTTACAGGTAGGCTGGTAAAAGGTGGCTTGAGGTTCATGTTTACACTAATCTATAGAGGCAATAGCATAGCCGATATTATTATTTATTTATTAAAGTGGCAACTCCTAAATACAATAAGTAGAACTGCAAATTGCAAAGACATTTCACAAAAACTAGCATGCATAAGCCATACAAAAACTGTGCTTCGCACCCTGATAACGTTGGCAAAAATGTTATAAATATAAATTAGAGATTTTGTTTACATGAATTGGTCAACACATAATTAAGCTCACCCGCCACATCAAGGCACACTCTCAACAGGGTTAGACCCTAACCTCACCTTTTACATAGTGGGCACACAAAGCAGTCTATACTGCTACCAAAATAGTAGAACACATAGATTTTGTACAGTATCTTAACTGCACACAATACGGGCTTCTTTGAATGATTAAGTTCTTGGACTTTACTAAAAACATTTCTGATTAAAGGAACTGTCTACTGCATCTTCCAAATATTAATGCATATTAATGTACACAATAGATTCAGTTTGAGGAGGACAGAAACTGACTAAATAAAACAAAACTTTATATCCTCAGTGTCTATAGAATCAGTGCTGCCACACCTGCAGTAAACATGCAGAGTAATCACTGGGGAGGGCTTGAGTCAAATATTAAAAATATGATTTATGCAGAATGCCTGCATCAAATCAAACAGGGATAAAAGCCTGTGCATTAAATAAGCAGTGATCTTTATCTTGCACCAAAGTGGTTTTGGTGTCTGGCCCTTTAAGGTCGATCTTTTATCATATGGGAATATTCATTAAAAGGTGAGTTGCAGGTGAGGTGAGATGAGATGAACATTTGATCTCACCAATTTAGCTATACATTGTGCAGAGACAAACCTGCTGAGTTTTCTTAGTGGGGGAAACTTACCAGGTTTGTCCCTACACAATGTGTAATTAAAATGGTTAGATTCAATTTTCATCTCACCGCAATTCACCTTTTAGTGAATAGCCCCCATAGAGAAATCTTAGATGAAACAATTGAATTATTCTTTTCTGCTTATACAATTGTGTTTAACTTTTTCAGTTTATGTTCCAATTGCCATTTTTCCTTCCAACAGTGATCAAAGTGATCCTTTTAACCGTAGTCCCCTTACCATGGACCAGCTCAAACCAAATCTCGATCTAAAGGAGAAGATCCAACAGTGGCTGGCTGAGCGCAAGAAGCAGAGTGAAACTATGGAACATGGATCAGTGTAGTGCAGATCATAGACTGGAAATGGACATGTAACTTGCTTTTTCCGCGAGCTGTATTTTTCAGCATTGAACAATAGCACGTCTTTCCCCCTGCACAGTAGGACTTTGATTTGGGAGGAATTGATTCAACAAAAGTGATGTGAAGAATGTTAACATTGTAGAGCAATAGGTACATTAAACTAAGTTAAGAAGATACTTATTAAGAAGAAAGTTTATTTCAGCGTCTCTGATTTCTCAACCCTGTTTGTCGCCAATGGACTCTGTGACCTCAAGGGGTTGAATTTGATTTGCCTGTAATTTTGTTTGGTTTATAGAATATGTTTTTAATACCACTCATATTCACACATGTATCTAAAAGATAAGACCCGGGGATGGATCTAATGTGGAGTGATCTCCTACAATACTTTATTTTAAGGTTGATACATTTTCCTTGAATGTTTACAACCCACTGGAAAGCTGAGCCTATGAATTAGATAAATATATATATATATATATATTATAGAGCAAGATGAATTATGTGATGGAAGCACACAGGGCTCTCTTATAAATGCAGCCTGGCATAAGGTGGATTATGGCTGTATAACTGTGATTTTATTGAAATCCAAAGGTTAATAAACACTAAAATCTGGGTTTGCAGTGTGTCATCACTATTACCTGCAGGATCATAACTTGCAGCGACCTCTCCATTAATGAGCAGTAATGCATGTACATTGGCATAGTACTTTGCCTAGTTATAGATCATTGTGTTTCAGGTGGTAAAGGTTAGTGGATGGTCAGCATTATTTATGCATTAATTCATATTCCCATTTAGCTCAACATGTTAAGCATCTCTGTAACTATAGTATCTATTTTCAGATAGGGCATTGATTTGACAGGTCTCAAATGTTGATATAGAGCAGGACTTTTAAGTGTGTAAGATACATATTTATTCTCCCGCAGATTGCAATAGAAAGTTTAAGGTAAAGCCAAAGTTGGTGCTGCTGCTAGCTCTGCTCTAGCAAGAACGCAGACTGTTTAGAAATAAATGGCTGATTGACTTGCAACATGCATACTTGAGATTTTGATTTATTTCTATCTATTTATTGATTCCAGTACAGAGTCTGACTAGTATCACCCCCCCCCCCCTCACTCACTAATTGAATGAGTCCGATATGTTTGATAGATATATTCTTTGTTCTAAATGAACTGTTTTCCCCTCCATGTTGAAATGTTCAACACAATTTACCCCTCTGTTTATAAACACCATGCAGGAGTTAAAGCAACCGGGACAAGTTTTGGCAGGAAGACAAATACAATCAAGTGGCCAATATACAACTGAAAAAGACCACTTTGTCAGACTACTTTTGCTCAGTTGTATAGCGTAGACAGATAGCCACAGACAATATGATATAGTTAGCCAGCCACAAACTGTACTATATAGTTACCAACCATATCCAGTTAGACAACCCCAGCAGCTTCTGAGCATAGCTACCAAGAATATACAGTTCCATCCACAGATAGTTTAGCACAGCTACCATGGGCATACAGCCTGTCCCAGTCAAAGGTCTCCCCAAATCACTGCCCCACTGCAGTACACCTCCTTACCCCTAACATTCAGGTTGATGCTGTAGTGTACTAATGTAAATCTGTTACAACTCTTCACACACCTGTCTTAAATATTCTTGCAATGCTGAGTGAAGTGGATCATTTCCCTGCTCTCTCTATTCATGGTGCACTGTGCCACCAACAAGGGAATGCGGTAGTAAATTACCTCCTTATGGTTTAGTACATCCCACAAGTACTGCTGGAACCAGCCAGATGTCTGGCTCCAGTAACACTTACCAAAAATAAATATATGATGGGGGAATGGTCAATGGCTCAGGACTAGTGTTGACTCTGGGGGAATGGTCAATGGCTCAGGACTAGTGTTGACTCTGTGGGGAAATTAGCCAGTTTGTTTAAAGTTGAATGAGGTGCAGAAAAAACCTCTTAGAACACTGACCTCATAACATCGAATGAGTATCATTTAGAAAATGGGAAAAAAACGGTCCACACAAATTTGGGTTATGCCAAAAAAACATAAAATTATTTTTAATGTTTAGATGATCACAAAAAAAGCATACATTGAAATCTCACAGAAAATCTTATCATAGATGAATAGTATAGTAAATAAAAGGACATGCATATAGAAACAAAAGTTCCAACTGTAAATGGTCCTCCAAAAAAGTGCCAATAATAAGAGAAAAAGGAAATAAAAATAATATAATAAACACCCGCAAGTAAGATAGTCAATGGAACCTCTCTCAAAAATGTATAATGCCATGGAACCAAATTTGCATAAGCATTAGAGATGGGCAAAACTAAAATTTTTGTTTCGTTTTCGTCCATTCCGACAAAAATGTTATTTATTTATTTGCATCCATTGCTGCATTCGTTTCAGATGAAATTCGTTCATTATTTTCGTTTCGTTATATTCATTCGTACGAATGGGAAATAATTCACCTATTGGAGAATTCGGTTGAAAGAGTCAAATTAATTTGAATTTCATTCATCCCCTACCTTATGCTATTGAACTGTTGAAATTCGAATTCATCCGAATTCCCCAACCTTATACTATGTATTGAATGAACATGGGTGAAGTGTTCCTTCATACGAATTTAATAGTGAAATGAATGCAGCAATGGACTAAAATGGAGAAAATACATAAACAGGTTTCTCAGGATGTTGAAAACTTTAAAAAAATATTGATTAAGGGAAAAATCATGAACAGATAAAACATAGATCCATAGAAAAAAAACAGCCTTAGATAGGGCAAACAAGTAGCCGGACACGTTTCGTACCGCTTCGGTACTTAGTAATAGTCTTACTGATACCTGGAGCAGGGGCCGATCCAGAGTCTGATCTCGGGAGGGGCACATGTCCGTCTGTCTTTTCCTCTCTCCCATGTCCGTCTGTCTTTTCCTCTCTCCCATGTCCGTCTGTCTTATCCTCTCTCCCATGTCCGTCTGTCTTTTCCTCTCTCTCATGTCCTTCTGTCACGCTCCTCTCCCTTCCCATGTCTGTCGCACTCCTCTCACTTCCCGTGTCTCTCTTCCTTCCATGTCCGTTTCTCTCCTCTTCCTTCCCATGTCCGTCTATGTATCCTCTTCTTTCCCATGTCCGTCTGTCTCTCCTCTCATTTCCCATCTCTCTGTCTCTCCTCTACCATCCCATTTATGTCTCTCTCTTCTCCCTTCCCATTTATGTCTCTCTCCTCTCCCTTCCCATTTATGTCTCTCTCCTCTCCCTTCCCATGTCTGTCTGTCTCTCATCTGCCATCCCATATCTGTCTGTCTCTCCTCTGCCATCCCATGTTTGTCTGTCTCTCCTCTGCCAACCCATGTCTGTCTGTCTCTCCTCTACCATCCCATTTATGTCTCTCAGCCAATTTGCCCAATAATATGCCAGTATTATTTGCCATTAATATGCCCCAGACAATTTGCCCGATAATATGCCAGTGTTAGTTGCCATTTAATATGCCCAGCCAATTTGCCCAATAATATGCCAGTGTTATTTGCCATTTAATATGCCCCAGCCAATTTGCCCAATAATATGCCAGTGTTATTTGCCATTTAATATGCCCAGCCAATTTGCCCAATAATATGCCAGTGTTATTTACCATTTAATATGCCCCAGCCAATTTGCCCAGCAATATGCCAGTGTTATTTGCCATTTTATATGCCCCTGACAATTTGCCCAATAATATTCCAGTGTTATTTGCCATTCAATATGCCCCTGCCAATTTGCCCAATAATATGCCAGTGTTATTTGCCATTTAATATGCCCCTGCCAATTTGCCCAATAATATGCCAGTGTTTTTTGCCATTTAATATGCCCCAGCCAATTTGCCCAGTAATATGCCAGTGTTATTTACCATTTAATATGCCCCTGCCAATTTGCCCAATAATATGCCAGTGTTATTTACCATTTAATATGCCCCAGCCAATTTGCCCAGTAATATGCCAGTGTTATTTGACATTTAATATGCCCCAGCCAATTTGCCCAGTAATATTATAGTGTTATTTGCCATTTTATATGCCCCTGCCAATTTGCCCAATAATATGCCAGTGTTATTTGGCATTTAATATCCCCCTGCTAATTTGCCCAATAATATGCCAGTGTTATTTGCCATTTAATATCCCCCTGCTAATTTGCCCAATAATATGCCAGTGTTATTTGCCATTTACCGTATTTGCTCGATTATAAGACGACCCTGTTGCCCCCCCCTCCCCCCCCCCCTGGATCCGCCACTGACCTGGAGCACCCTCCCATATATAGTGCAGTGATTTAATAAGGTGTGTACCAATTTAACAATTACACCAAACGATCACAATAAAAAAAAGGAACAAATACATGTAAAAAAAAGTGTATACTGGTGAATCCTGCTAATAGCTAAAAGTAGCAATAGGTACGAGCAGTGGAATACATATAATTGCATAAACAAATGATTAAAGAATGTGCAAACATGGTGCTAGTAAGCAAAGCCAAAGCAGGTCAAAAAAGTAGCAATGTTTGCAAATTTGAAACCACACACAATGTCCACAATATTAAAGGGGAAAGAAAAAGAAAAGAAGTAGGAGAGAAATGACATCAAATGAAATAAAATAAACTAAAATAAAAGTAAAAATAAAATTAAAGTGAAAAGAAATGGACGAAAAGGGCTTCGCTCCAATAGTATAAGGTTGGAGAATTCGGTTTAAAGAGTCAAAATCATCCGAATTCCATCCCTTACCTATGCTATAGAAGCTTATGGACATCATTTTGTTGAAATCAAACAGATAAGAACATAGAAAGTCAAATTTTAGTGGTGTAGATGTAAACCCAAAAGTGTGATTAAAATAATATTGATAAAAGTGTATAACAATATTTGATATGCTGCATATTAAATTACGTTTGCTCTGGTCAGAATCACAGAACACGCCTGCAGGAGTTAACCGTAATTAAATTAATACATAAACAGAATATAAATAATATAGTAAAATTGGAAAAAATAAAAATTATGAGAAAGAACTAAATGAGGGCCATAGACTTGGAAGGAAACTGATCACAGTAAAAAAGAAACTGATCAACAAGGGAACTTTTTTAAACAGGAAATTTGTTTTGTTTTTTTCCTTTCACTGTATTTTGCTGCCATTCTCTCTCTGTACTTCACAATCAGTATGTGAAGTGCAGGGAGTGAATTGGAGACAAAGTCAGTGTATATAAGCATTTAACATATAACATAGATTGTATTACTAAGTATTTTGATAATTATGGATATTCAATTTTATCTCTATTTAATACCGTATTTATCGGCGTATAACACGCACTTTTTCTCCCTGAAAATAGGGAGCAAATGATGTGTGCGTGTTATACGCCGATTGGTGCCTGAAAAAATCTAAAACTTACCTCGTTCCTGCTCTGTCCCCCGGTGCTCTGAAGCTGCGTGGCTGTGAGGGAAGCGTTGTGAGCTTCCCTCCAGCCGCGCGCTCAATAAAGTGTGTTTTTTTTTTTAAACAAACTTTATTGTTCCGCGCGGCTGGAGGGGAGCTCACAACGCTTCCCTCACAGCCAAGCAGCTTCAGAGCACCGGGGGACAGAGCAGGAACGAGGTAAGTACTGGGGTCTGGGGAAGGGGGGGGGGAGGGTGGCATACTAAGGGGCAATATCCTAGCATATTACATGGCATATTGGGGGCAATATCCTGGCATATTGGGGGCAATATCCTGGCATATTAAATGGCATATTGGGGGCAATATCCTGGCATATTGGGGGCAATATCCTGGCATATTAAATGGCATATTGGGGGCAATATCCTGGCATATTGGGGGCAATATCCTGGCATATTAAAATGGCATATTGGGGGCAATATCCTGGCATATTAAATGGCATATTGGGGGCAATATCCTGGCATATTAAATGGAATATTGGGGGCAATATCCTGGCATATTGGGGGCAATATCCTGACATATTAAAATGGCATATTGGGGGCAATATCCTGGCATATTAAATGGCATATTGGGGGCAATATCCTGGCATATTAAAATGGCATATTGGGGGCAATATCCTGGCATATTAAAATGGCATATTGGGGGCAATATCCTGGCATATTAAATGGCATATTGGGGGCAATATCCTGGCATATTAAAATGGCATATTGGGGGCAAAATCCTGGCATATTAAATGGCATATTGGGGGCAATATCCTGGCATATTAAATGGCATATTGGGGGGCAATATCCTGGCATATTAAAATGGCATATTGGGGGCAAAATCCTGGCATATTAAATGGCATATTGGGGGCAATATCCTGGCATATTAAATGGCAAATGGGGGGCAATATCCTGGCATATTAAAATGGCATATTGGGCTTCAAAGATCTTTATTTGAAATGTAAGTTTTTTTTCCTGAAATTTCCTTCTTAAAATGAGGTGCGTGTTATACGCCGATAAATACGGTATGTATTACACATTCTATCCATAATTATCAAATCTGGCACTCGTCAGGAAGGTGTGCCAGAACTACAACTGGGCGTTAGGGGCAGCAGCCAAGAAAACCCGGAGGAGGAATATCAACTGGCAGGAGGTCACGGATGCGGTGAATGAAGTTGGTGGGAATTCTCACTCCAATGAGGTGGTGATTAAAAGGTAATTGCGTTTAAAATACACCTGCACTATAGGCCTCATGTAAAATTTCACCACACACACCTCGAGTTAATTACATAGAGGGACAGTCCTTATTTGGGAGACCTGTCCCGCCAAGCTCCATCTCTGTCCTGATGGTAGAGGTAGAGCTCAGCGGGACTCAGGGCCCTAATTTCACCTACTGTGCACATGCTCAGTAGCGCTCCTAGTGTCAGTTGCCAGTTTCAGCTGGACAGTGACGGTGCTGCCGCTCATGCGCAGTAGCACTGACACTCCAGATTATGCCCTCTGCAGAGTTGGGAGGTATAGAATTACTGTAACATATAGCTATTAGCTAGCTAGGTCAAGGATAGTTAGAACATGGAATGTAAGAGATGGGGAATGTTACATGTGGCTGCACATGTGTGTGGATGTGTATATATATATATATATATATGTAGAAAGATAATGAATGATATCAATATGTACATGGATTGAAAAGATAGATATGTATATAGATAGATAGATATATGTGTAAATAGGATTATATGTATTTACAGCTGATCATTGATAGTAAAACAAATGCAATGTTCTCATATCTTTCAGATGCCTCTTTCTATGATATCAAGAGGCAGGTGAAGAGGAAGCTTAGCAGGGCTGCCGTCTGGTGGCTGCTCTCCAGAGCCGGCTGACCTACTGAAATTTGAGGAGGAGCTATTGCAGACCATGGGGACTGAATACATCATGGTGGTTGAGAGGCCGGAGCCAGAAACAGCTGGTCGTAAGCATTCATGGTAATTGTGTGAGATTTCATACTGATTGACACTGTTCTCTCTCACTTTACTCCTAGCATCTTCTGCTGTGCGCCCTCAACCCCCAGCAAGTGATGACAGGGCCCCATGCCCTGTAGCCACACAACATGGCTGGCAGCTCCTCCTCCGATTACACCGGGTCAGGCGGCTCTGCAGGTAGGGTTGCCACCTTTTCTTTAAAAAAATACCGGCCTTGGTACTGTCTCCATAGACTTAACATTGGCCTGATGCCAATTTTTTACCGGCCTGCCGGTAAAATACCTGCCAGGTGGCAACCCTATCTGCAGGCCCTGGTGGATGCTCCCTCTTCACCTGCCTTCAGTAAGTCCAACATACACACAGCCTACACCAACAGACTAGAAACATGTACAACAAACAGGACTTCATTCATGAAAGAGGGAATTGCATGGACTATCCATATCTCATGTAATTCCTTCTGTCATGAATGAATCTCAATGCAAATGTTGATAGGGGCTATGTACAAAAAACTGTGTTGATGTGAGATGCACATTTCATCTCATCAGTTTAGCTATACATTGTGCAGTGACAAACCTGGTGAGTTTGCTTAGCGGGGAAAACTCACAATGTTTGTCCCTGCACGATGTTTAGTTAAATTGGTGATATAAAATTTTGTTCATCTCAACCCACCTGCAACTCACCTGTTTTGTTAATAGCCCCAGATGTGATATGTATGTTCTGCACATATCTGTATGCATGCACTAACAATTTATTCTTCTCCATCTCTAACAGCGGTATATTCCTCACCACCTCAAGGGGATTCCCACCAACTTCATGCTCCTGATGTGCAGGCACTGGGATCCACCACCCAAGGTAGATACATTATACACATTTACACAAACAGTTAGATCATATTAATATTATTTGCTAGAATATGACACTTTTTTTTTTATTTCCTAGCTTTGTCTTATAATCAGACCTAAAATAGAGGTCAGACTATAAGACTAGGAGCCAGGTACCCCACAGAACTGCAATGGACCTGGATCCTCCACGCATGCAGCCGGAGGATGTCAGTGCACAGACATCATCCGATACTGTTTGACACTATCACTGTGACTTCAAAGACAGAACGCAGGCCCTGGTGACCTCCCGGCGTTCCATCTCAGAAGTCACAGCGGAAGTGTAGGGCAGCATCAGACAATGTCATTACGAACCTAAAAGCTCACAGACATCCTCTGTCTGCCCCCACTAGACACAACTGAAATGTCGGGACGCATTGACATTCATGGGAGGCACATTGACAAGTCTGGGAATGCATTTGCAAGTGTGGGGGGCTGATTGGCAAGTCTGAAGATGCATTTGCAAGTATGGGGGGCTGGTTGGCAAGTCTGGGGGCAGAATGGCAAGTTTGGGTATGCATTTGTAAGTATGGGGGCAGTTTGGCAAGTCTGAGGATGCATTTGCAAGTTGGGTGGACTGTTGCAAGTTGGAAAATCTGTGAATGTGTTTGCAAGGGAAGTCTGGGAATGTATTGGCATTCATTGAAAATGACATGTAATATTGATGTACATGCAGGTCTATCCTCTGACCAGCAGCTGCTGTATTTCCAAGGAGGTACCCTGGTCTGGTTGGCAAGTGTCTCTCTCTGCTTGTGCAGAGAACCTCATTTTTAAATTTGATTGGCAGAGGAAACCTTAACTAGGTCCCTTCTGCTGATCCATTCAAAAATAATGGTCTCTCTGCTTGAGCAGAGGCATACCCCCAATGACATTCAGACCCCAATCGGACAATCAGGACAAACCCAGGCATCCTGATCTAAGAGTAAAACCACCATGTACTATTAAGATACACAACATGTTTATTTTGGTAACAAAGACATGGTTTTTAATCTTTGCATCCTTTGAGGAAGCAAAGGTTGAAAAAAATGATAATTATACTTTCAGGATGTAGATATTGATAACCCTGCATTGTAGTGTATATAGATGTGGTGAATTGAATATACAATCTGCATTGTACTGTTCTAATTATCTTCCTTCTTTTCCTGCAGCAACATCTGTCGAGGAGGAGGAGCAAACAATACTCCTCACGGTGGTGGATCCCAGTGAGTACGGCACATCAGGAGCCCAGACACAACCTCCTGCCCCTCCGATGAATGAATCCTTGGCTGCTGTCCATGGTGCAGTTTTTGGGATCCAGCAGGACATCAGTTGGATGCGCCAGCAACTCACCATGATGGTGAGTGATCAGGATAAGTTCCATGCCTACATGATGGAGTGGCAGGACCAGGTCCTCAGATGCTTAGATTGCGTATCAGGAGCAGATAAGATTGATGTGCCAGCAGGAGTATCAGTCTTGAGCTGAATACCACAACCGAAAGGTAAGGTACATGGATGCAAAATTGGCCCTCATGCGTCCATGTACTGACGGTACCGCTGCTCCTGAGGCAACTTGAGTATCTAACCTCCCTCCATCAGAACAGGTGATTGAAAGTCAGTCTAGTGAGGAGGAAGATGATCCTAATAATGCTAGTCCGTTGCCTATCGCTTCATCCTCTTTGCCCCCTCTCATGCCCCTCCCCCCCCCCCCTACCCTGGCCTTGCCAAAAGAAAAAAAAGCCAAATTTGTTTTATATAAAAATATATTTAAAAAAAATAAATAATTTGTTTTACATTTAAACATATTAAATTCAAACACTTCCACATGTAATGGTAGCTTTTTACTTCCATTATACTTTGGAAGTGGAATGGTTCTTAAGTACATAAAATTACAAGGGGGAAGGCTATATGTACAAATAGTTGTTAATGAAGACTATTATCGAGTGTTGTGAGGCCAGAATAGAGCTGACATCCCAGAAAATGTGTTCAGTAAGGGTCCCTGAAATTCCTGGTGGCGGCCCTGGGAGAGTGAGACAATCAGGGATGGCATGGAGAGGGTGGTGCCAAAGATAGGATCACATTGCTTGTGTGAATGTGTGACTGCATGTCTGCATGTGACATTGCATGTGTTACTGTCTGTGTATATGTTTGGCTGCATCTGACATTGTTTTAAAAAAGATACTTGCAGCACACACCATTGGACTAGTCCATCAGAATGATGTCACAGGAGTGAGCTGATTGTACAACTAAATCAACTTACTCCTATGCCCTTCCTCTTATGAAACGAATGCACAAATGAATGAAAATGCAATTCGTCCATTTGTTTATTTCAACATAAAAACGAATCCGAAATTAATATAGTACACTGAGAGACTGTATGAGCTGTGGAATTTGTCCATTCATTCAATTCAGCTTTTGACAATAATAGCAATAATAATAATAATAATAATTAATGCTAATAGCATTACAATACACCTAAATTAGAAAGTGAGTCTAAATATAGTCGAAATTGAGTATATTGGATCTATTGACTAAAATTTGAATGCTACTGAGCTGTCAAAATTGTACTTTTTCATCCTAGTTCCCCAGTTTTATACTTGTATTGAATGAATATAGCTGAAATTTCCATTCATACGAATTGAATTACGAAATGAATAGTAAGTGGTTGGGGAATTCGCATATAGAAGCTTATGAAAATATTCATTTTGTTGAAACCAAACATGCAGAAACATAGAGTTTTAGTGGTGTATATGTAAACCTAAAAGTGTGATTAAAATAATATTGATAAAAGTGTACAATATTTTTTTTTGATATGTTGCATATTAACCCCTTAAGGACAGATGACGTGCCAGGCACGTCACGGCAAATCAAGGACTTGCCGACAGGTGACGTGCCTGGCACGTCATGCACTTAACAGAGTAAAGAAAGCGACCAGCGGTCACTTTCTTTACTCTATCGGTGTTGCTACAATGCCTCTAGGTAGAGGCATTGTGCAACACCCCCAAAAAGTGCAGGGGCGCGCTACGATCACTCCCCGGAGTGATCGTAGCAGCCATTTAAAAATGGCTGTGCCCGCTGCACACATGTGTTTGCTTCCTAAGCACCTCCGGTGTTGCTTAAGTGCCTCGCTAGCGAGACACTTAGCAGCACCTTCGGCTGCCCCAGAACCGATGGTGGTCGCTCTCCTGAGCGACCCCATCGGCTCAGTAGAAGGGAACGCTGTACAGGCAGCGCTTCCCTTCTAATGGCAAGAGCATCGGAAGTGAATGTATTTCACTTCCGACGCTCTAGGTGGAGCCAATCAATGCCGGCACAGCAGATCTGAGTGATCTGTGTGCAGGCATGTATGATAAGTGCTCTGATGAGCACTTATCATACAGTCAAAGGCAATATTAGTAAATATTGCCTTTGACAAGTATTGATCTGCCTCCCTCACCTTACTAGTTTTAGTAAGGGAGAGAGACAGATCAGATAAAGTAAAAAATAAAATAATAAAATAAAAAATATTTAATAAAATTTTAGTAACCAAGGGCTTTTATAAAAGCCATTTAACCCCTTCCCTGCCATTGATCGCTGTGTACGCAGTGATCATACACAGGAGCACATTTTTTGCTGTCTGCATTTTTTAGGGGTTAATTTTTTTTTACTGTAATTCATTAGAGTATAAAAAAGGCTCTTTTAAGAGCGATTAACCCCTTGCTTGCTGTAGATCACTGCCTAAGCAGCGATCTGACGCAAATGCAGCAATCTTGCTGCAGAAGCATTTTTACTTTTTTTTAAAGTTTTTTTTATTACACCCGTCACGGGTTAATTATACCCGCTAGGGGATTACGTTTAACGTTAAAATATTTTTCTTAGCTGTCTGAGCGCATGTATAGCGATCAGTAACAGCTGATCAGTGGCAAAGGCGGGTTGGCGTTTGCTCAGATGAGCATCACCATTCGCCTGGTTAGATCAATATTTGTAAATATTTGATCTGACCCACGTAGATCTGCCTCCCTCTCACTTGAGTTTTAGTGAGGGAGAGACAGACAGACAGACAGACAGACAGAGCTGTATAATGTAAGTTTTTAATAATAATATATTTAATAAAATTGAGACCCAAAGGCTTTTATAAAAGCCGTTTCCAGTATTTAACCCCTTCCCTGCAATTGATCTCTGTGTACGCAGTGATCTTACACAGCAGCACATTTTTTGCTGTCTGTGCATTTTTTTAGGGGTTAATTTTTTTTACTGTGATTTATTACAGTATATCAAAGGCTCTTTTAAGAGCTATTAACCTCTTCCTTGCCGTATATCACTTCCTAAGCAGCACATATGGTCACTGCCTAAGCAGTGCAAATGGTCACTGCCTAAGCAGCGCATATGGAGCAATCTGGTCGCAGAAGGATTTTTTTTTGCTATCAGCATTTTTTTTTGTCACACTCGCTAGGGCTTAATTATACCCACTAGGGGATTACGTGTATTCCTTTTGAAGCTGTCTGAACGTGTGTATAGCGATCAGTAACAGCCGATCAGTGGCAAAGGTGGTTTGGTGATTTCTCAGATGAGCATCACCATTGTCTGGTTAGATCAATATTGGTAAATATTGTTCTGACCCATATGGATCTGCCTCCCTCTCCTCACTTGAGTTTTAGTGAGGGAAAGAGACAGATCTGTATAATATATTTTTTTAATTGTAATAAATTAAATTAAATGTTAAAAAATTGTGAGTCCCAAGGGCTTTTATAAAAGCCATACACTTTGTATAGTGTAGCCTGTGTATTAACCCCTTCCCTGCCACTGATCACTGCACAGCACAACATTTTTTCTTGTCTGTGCATTTTTAGGGGTTAATTTTTTTGTACAGTACTACAAAGGCTCTTATAAGAGCTATTAACCCCTTCCTTGCTATACATGTCAAAATTCCAAGTTGGAAAATCAAAAAGCGCACCTCTCAAATGTAGCCTTTCAACCCCCAACAAACCTGACAAAGCTATGCATGGGTGGTATCCCTGTGCTCGGGAGATGTTGCTGAACACATATTGTGGTATTGTTTGGCAGTGACACATACCAAAATCTGTGAATTTATGTCTGAAATACAATATTTGTGGAAAAAAAACCACACAAAAATTACTACCACAAACTTTGACAAAGGCTGGTAGTAGAATTAGTGCATGGAAAGTGTTAAAATACCACCATTTAAAATAGCCTAGGGTGTCTACTTTTACAAAATATATACTTTTTTGGGTAAAATACACTGTCCTACTGTTAAAAAAGTCCCAAATGCAAGATGGGCTAAGGCTGACTACACATCAAAATTCCAAGTTGAAAATACGCACCTTCAAAATGTGGCCCTTTAGCCCCCAAACAACCCAACAAACCTATGCATGGGTGGTATCCCTATACTCAGGAGATGTTGTTGAACACATATTGGGTTATTGTTTGGCAGTGACACATACCGAAATCTGTGAATTTATGTCTGAAATACAATATTTGTGGGGAAAAAAACACACAAAATTACTACCACAAACTTTGACAAAGGCTGGTGGTAGAATTAGTGCATGGAAAGTGTTAAAATACCACCATTTAAAATAGCCTAGGGTGTCTACTTTTACAAAATATATACTTTTTTGGGTAAAATACACTGTCCTACTGTTAAAAAAGTCCCAAATGCAAGATGGGCTCAGGCTGACTACACGTCAAAATTCCAAGTTGAAAATGCGTACCTTCAAAATGTGGCCCTTTAGCCCCCAAACAACCCAACAAACCTATGCATGGGTGGTATCCCTATACTCAGGAGATGTTTTTGAACACATATTGGGTTATTGTTTGGCAGTGACACATACCGAAATCTGTGAATTTATGTCTGAAATACAATATTTGTGGGGAAAAAAACACACAAAATTACTACCACAAACTTTGACAAAGGCTGGTGGTAGAATTAGTGCATGAAAAGTGTTAAAATACCACCATTTGAAATAGCGTAGGGTGTCTACTTTTAAAAAATATATGGGTTTATGGGGTAAAATACACTGGCTGGTTTCAAATATGTCCCAAATGGGACATGGGTGCAGGCAGTCTGCATGTCAAAATTTCAAGTTGGAAAACCAAAAACTGCACTTCCCAAATTTGGCCTTTTACCCCCCAAACAACCCAACAAACCTATGCATGGTTGGTATCCCTGTACTCAAGAGATGTTGCTGAACACTTATTGGGGTTTTATTTGGCAGTGACACATACCAAAATCTGTGAATTCATGTCTGAATTACAAGGTTTGTGAAAAAAAAACACAAAAAAATTACTACCACAAACTTTGACAAAGGCTGGTGGTAGAATTAGTGCATGGAAAGTGTTAAAATACCACCATTTGAGATAGCCTAGGGTGTCTACTTTTAAAAAATATATGGGTTGATGGCGTAAAATACAGTGGCTGGTTTCAAATATGTCCCAAATGGGACATGGGTGCAGGCGGTCTGCATGTCAAAATTTCAAGTTGGAAAAAAAAAACTGCACCTCCCAAATTTGGCCTTTTACCCCCCAAACAACCCAACAAACCTATGCATGGGTGGTATCCCTGTGCTCAAGAGATGTTGCTGAACACTTATTGGGGTGTTATTTGGCAGTGACACATACCAAAATCTGTGAATTCATGTCTGAAGTACAAGGTTTGTGAAAAAAAAAACACAAACAAATTACTACCACAAACTTTGACAAAGGCTGGTGGTAGAATTAGTGCATGGAAAGTGTTAAAATACCACCATTTGAGATAGCCTAGGGTGTCTACTTTAAAAAAATATATGGGTTGATGGCGTAAAATACACTGGCTGGTTTCAAATATGTCCCAAATGGGACATGGGTGCAGGCGGTTCGCATGTCAAAATTTCAAGTTGGAAAACCAAAAACTGCACCACCCAAATTTGGCCTTTTACCCCCAAACAACCCAACAAACCTATGCATGGGTGGTATCCCTGTACTCAAGAGATGTTGCTGAACACTTATTGGGGTGTTATTTGGCAGTGACACATACCAAAATCTGTGAATTCATGTCTGAAGTACAAGGTTTGTGAAAAAAAAACACAAAAAAATTACTACCACAAACTTTGACAAAGGCTGGTGGTAGAATTAGTGCATGGAAAGTGTTAAAATACCACCATTTGAGATAGCCTAGGGTGTCTACTTTTAAAAAATATATGGGTTGATGGGGTAAAATACACTGGCTGTTTTCAAATACGTCCCAAATGGGACATGGGGGCAGGCGGTCTGCATGTCAAAATTTCAAGTTGGAAAACCAAAAACTGCACCACCCAAATTTGGCCTTTTACCCCCAAACAACCCAACAAACCTATGCATGGGTGGTATCCCTGTACTCAAGAGATGTTGCTGAACACTTATTGGGGTGTTATTTGGCAGTGACACATACCAAAATCTGTGAATTCATGTCTGAAGTACAAGGTTTGTGAAAAAAAAACCACAAAAAAATTACTACCACAAACTTTGACAAAGGCTGGTGGTAGAATGAGTGCATGGAAAGTGTTAAAATACCACCATTTGAGATAGCCTAGGGCAGGGCTCGACAAACCCCAGGCGCCAGGTCGCCATGGCGACCAGGAAATTAGACCTGGCGCCTGGGTGCTGCCAGCCTCATGGTCCCCTTGCCGCTGCCATCCGATTTTTCCGCAGCGCGAGGGGGTAAAGTCTGTGCCGATAGCACAGACTGCAAGCTCAGCCCCCTCGCGCAACGCGTGTCTGAGTGCCGGATGTCGTCACGTGACATCCTGGCACTCAGCACGCCGACCAACGGAGTGCAGCTGCAGCATGAAAGGGACACATCAAGAAGAAACCCCCAAGAAAATACTGTGTGAGGTGGGTGTGTGTTTGTAGGTATTGTAAAGTAGGTGTGTGAGAGGTGTTTGGATATATGGGTATATGTAAAGTAGGTGTGTGTGAGATGTTTGGACATATGGGTATATGTAAAGTAGGTGTGTGTGAGGTGTTTGGATATATGGGTATATGTAAAGTAGGTGTGTGTGAGGTGTTTGGATATATGGGTATATGTAAAGTAGGTGTGTGTGAGGTGTTTGTATATATGGGTATATGTAAAGTAGGTGTGTGTGTGTGTGTGTGGGGGTGAGTTGTTTGTATATGTAAAGTAGGTGTGTGTGGTGTTTGTATATTTGTAAGTATGTAAAGTAGGTGTGTGTGAGGTGTTTGGATATATGTGTATATGTACAGTAGGTGTGTGTGAGGTGTTTGGATATATGTGTATATGTAAAGTAGGTGTGTTTGTATATAGGTGAAGTAGTCGTGTGTGTTTATGAATTGCGTTTATGTTTGCGTGATTGTCTGGCTCCTAAAAAAAATTTCTGGCTCCTAAAATCAAATTAAATTTGTCAAGCCCTGGCCTAGGGTGTCTACTTTGTAAAAATATATGGGTTGATGGGGTAAAATACACTAGCTGGCTTCAAATTTGTCCCAAATGGGACATGGGTGCAGGCTGTCTGCATGTAAAAATTTCAAGTTGGAAAACAAAAAAATGCACCTCACAAATTTGGCATTTTAGCCCCCAAACACCCCAACAAACCTATGCATGGGTGGTATCCCTGTACTCAGGAGAAATAGTAGAATCTATTTAGCAGGTTTTTTTGTTCGCTTTTGTCGATGAAGAGAAGATGTTTCAAATCAAAGTCAGGAAATTTGTGTATTTTTTTTTTTTTACCATATTTTATTATTTTTTTAAATAAAATTATAAGATATGATCAAAAAGATGGCATCCAAAGAAAGCCCTTCTTGTCCCGATAAAAACAATATATAATATATGTGGGTACAGCAAATGACAAAGAAGAAAATTACAACTAAACACAAACAGCACAGAAATGTTAAAATAGCCATTGTCTTTAAAACATTCATAACATTTTGGGTGTAGAGGTCATTTTCAAGGCTTGCCTGATTGGGGTCTGCCAGGGATGCCATTAGGAGGTGACTGGCAATACAAACTTCACAGGCCTCGTGGTTCTGGGGGGCCCACTTGATGCCCCCTTAAAAAATGTATTAAAAAAAGCTTGCTGGGGAGATAAAAAGAGTTCCCCCTCACCAGCCTCTTGCGGGAAGCAAGCAGCATGGTGCCTTTCGCGCTCACTGCACATGCTCTGATGTCAAAGTGTCGGGGGTAATGTGATCTGCCAGCGTTCAGACTTCAAACCACACAGGGGGCGCTAGCGGCATCAAGGTAGGACGTCTGTGCGCCTGGGTAGTGCACAGACACAGTCTGCAATTCTGGTGATGGGGCATGTACTGGGTTAAGTCATTGGTGTGCAATGTTGGTGGTGGGGCATGTCCTGGCTGTGCAATGTGATGGGGCTTGTACTGTGGGTGTAGTAGGGAGTAAGTCGTGTGTGCAAGGTGGTGGTGTGCAAGGGATGTGGGGGCAATAACGAAAGGAGAAATGGAGTGGGGTAGCCCACACCATTTGTTCTGTACCGGTGCCCACAATTTCTGATGGCAGCAGAGTCCTGGTATCTGCAGAGTGCAGAGGTCTCTCTCTGCGCTAACAGAGAGAGCCAGTCGCCAACCAGAGAGCCAGTCGCCAACCAGACCAGGCTGCCTGCTTCCCATGGAAGCTGTCCATCACACTAGGGACAACTAACTTTTCACTTGTGCTTCAATATTAGACGACCAAATGAAAAAAAAAGTTTAGTGTTTCTTTTAAGGTTTTTTTTTTGTTGACTGGTTGGTCTTCTTTTGTTGTGTCTTGCAATCATCCTTGCCCTATTATGTTCTCTCCATTTTAATTTCCCAATGTGTTTTTTTTTTGTACCAGTCTTGCTTGATTGTATAAGGTGTAATAGCTTACGGACATTATCTCCCCCTTCTCGGTTCATTACAAACCCAGACTGATCTGGGTGTACCACTTTGGGGATTATTACTTTCAGCTTTTCTGCTATAATTTTCGAAAATATTTTTATATCGATGTTTAGTAGTGAAATTGGACGATAGTTAGTAGTGAAGTTGCTATCTTTTTCTGGTGTCGGTATCGACGTTATGCTTGCTTGTAGCATCTCTGCTGGAAATGGAATGCCAAGTTCCGTTTCTCTACATAAATGGTATAATAAAGGGGTTATTGTTGATTGTAGTATATTAAAAAATGTCGCTGTAAACCCGTCTGGCCAGGGGGATTTTCCTTCTTTAAGGATTTTGATATTCCGGGAAATCTCCTCCAGCGTAAACTGGGAATTAAGTTCTTTCAGATCTTTATCTTCTATTTTTCTTTTCTAAGCATCCCCTAATATCTCGGGTGTTTTCTTGTTCTGTAAATTGTAGAGTTCTTTATAATATGACGCGAAGGCGTTTCTTATATCCCCTGGGGTAAGATTTATTTTGTCTCCTACAATTATTTTGCTAATAGCATGGTTTTTCTTTTTAAACTTTAGTTTTCTTGATAGAATGTTGCCTGTTTTGTTATCCCCATGATACCAGGTTTGTTTCATTTTTATAATTGTATTGTTAATTGTCTTTTCTAACTGTTTTTTTTTTTATTTCCAGACAAGTCTGTTGAATTTGAGACGATATTTCCAGGGTAGTCTTTTTTTAATTTTTTTGTTCCAAACCTACTAAACTGATTTATAAATCTGTAAGTGTCTTCCCAGTGTGAGTGTCTTTCTTGTTTTTTGTTCTCAGCTTAATCAGGATGCCTCGCACGTAACATTTGAGAGCGCACCATAGTGTACCTCCAGTCACTTCCCCGTTATTGTTCGTATGAATTTGACTGCTTAAGTAAAAAATTCCTATTGTCCTCTGTTTGTAGGAGTTCTTCATTAAGTCTCCAGGGTGTTCTGCTTTCTTCTGGTCCTCCTTCTATGATCTCCAGGAATATTGGTGCGTGGTCTAACCATGTAATTAAATCAATCCTTCCTTTTAGAAAGTTTTCTAAGTTGTTGCTCTTGGTTAATAAATGATCAATACTTGAGTATGTTTTATGAACTTTCGAGAAAAAGGTGTAATCTTGCTTGTTTGGATTTTGTGATATCCACACATTTAAAAGGTCCAAATCAATCAAAGTATCCTGTTCTTTTTATTTCTCCTATTAGAGTTCTTGTCCGGTCCTTTATAGATCTTATCCTGAACTATGTTCATATCCCCTGAAATTAGGAGGATGCCTCTTTTAACTTTGTCTGTTTTAGAGAATACTTTTTAAAAGAATTTATTTGAGTATTCATTTGGACCATATATGTTCACTAAAGTATAGCATGTGTTGTTAATCTTACATACTAAAACATAGTTGCCAACATTAGAAAAAAAATTCCAGGGACACTTTGCAGCTCAGCTTACAATTACTTACTTTAAGATGGATCACACCCACTGCTCAAAGCTCCGCCCACTCCACATAATTAGCATAATGTAACTCCACCTTAATGTCACAGTGTAGATTATATCACCAAGTTCCCACCAGCATTACCAGCATCCTTGGTATACAACAGATCAGGCCCAGACTGGCCATCGGGCACACCGGGCAAATGCCCGGTGGGCCGCGGTGGCCATGGGCCGAGGCCGGCAGGGGAGGTCCCAGAATCTCCCCTGCCGGTCTATGCAGGGCCGGCACTATCCGAGCGCCGGCCCCGCTGTTTGACATGAAGGGCCGGTGAGGACATCAAAGATCTCCCTCACCGGCCCACATGCCTTCAAATGCGGCCGCCGGCGGGGAGAGAGGGAGGGAGAAGGGAGGGAGAATGGAGAGAGGACCCGGCGGAGCTCTAACTTGCAGCTCCACCGGGTTCCTCTCGCGAGATCCGGAGCATTGCCATAGCAACGACCGGATCTCGCGAGAGTGAACTCTAGCCGGCAGGGGTGGGGTGTAGGTAAATAAACAAATAAAATAACAGGCATTATGGGGACATAATGCCTGTTATTTTATTTGTTTATTTACCCCCCCCCCCTACACACACACACACAATCCATTCTAACATTTATACAGCACTCTCACACCCATCACACACAGCACTCACACACCCATCACACACAGCACTCTCACACCCAGCCCTCTCACACACACAGCACTCTCACACACACAGCACCCTCACACACAGCACCCTCACACACAGCACTCTCACACACAGCACTCTCACACCCAGCACTCTCACCCATCACACACAGCATTCTCACACAGAGCACTCTCACACACACAGCACTCACACACACAGCACTCTCACACCCAGCACTCACACCCATCACACACAGCATTCTCACACAGAGCACTCTCACACCCATCACACACAGCATTCTCACACCCATCACACACAGCATTCTCACACACACAGCACTCTCACACACAGCACTCTCACCCATCACACAGAGCATTCTCACACAGAGCACTCTCACACACACAGCACTCTCACACACACAGCACTCTCACACACACAGCACTCTCACACCCAGCACTCACACCCATCACACACAGCATTCTCACACAGAGCACTCTCACACCCATCACACACAGCATTCTCACACCCATCACACACAGCATTCTCACACCCATCACACACAGCAATCACAGCATTCTCACACCCATCACACACAGCACTCTCACACACATCATACACAGCACTCACACACATCACTCTCACACACCATCACTCTCACACACCGCCCCCCTCACACACCGCCCCCCTCACACACCGCCCCCCTCTCACACACCGCCCCCCTCATCACACCGCCCCCTCACACACACATACTGCACCGAACCCCCCAACACACTGCACAACAGACATACACAATACTTACATATATATATACACACAGCACCCCTCACACACATACTGCACCCCTAAACACATTACATTCCAGACACACACTAGATCCCTTACCCAACTCTGGATCATCTACACACATACACACACTAGATCCCTATATACACTCTGAAACCGTTATAAACACACACTCACTAGATCTCCTATACACATTCTGGGTCCTTCAAACACACACTAGACTCATATATATATATATGTATATATACACACACTAGATTCCTTGTAAGCAAACACATACTACACCCCTAAACACACACTACATCTATATATATATTCACACACACACACTATAGCCTGTATGCACACACTTGCTATATCCCCTATACACACATTCTCTACAGCCCCTAGCCACATATGCATCATATTACACCACAAACACAACACAACTAAAACCGAACCTTATTACACAATACCACACCACAATCAGCTTACTCTACACACACGCAATCCCACAAGCAGGCTCCAAACACATGCTCAATACTCTTTCCTGGCATTTTTGTCTCTTGGTATCCATTTATAGAGACACCAGAGACAAGTTGCAAGGAAACACAGTGCAAGCATGTTATTACATTTGCTTGCACTGTGCAGAACACATACAGGGCTTTTTTCTCATGCTAGAGCTCTTCAGCAGAGCTCTGCGCATGGTCTGCCCTGGAACAGCATTGAACCAATATGCTCACTTTGAGAGGGAGCGTGTTTGTCATTGGTGATGACAAAACACACCTCCTCTGCCCCGCCCCCTTCTTAGTGGGCCGCTGTGATCAAAAAATGCCCGGGCTGAATTTTTCTCCCAGTCCGGCCCTGCAACAGATACATTCACAGCACAACATCTACCGTATTTGCTCGATTATAAGACGACCCTGATTATAAGACGACCCCCCCAAATTTGTACATTCCTTTAGGAAAAAAACTAAAAGCCTGATTATAAGACTACCCTATAGGAAAAAAGTTTAACTTGTATATATGTAAATTGCTTTTTAATATTTAATAAAAAGTTTATATTATACAAATGCATTTCTTGTTTTTATTTGCTTTTATGTGCCAATGCGGCCTCTCTCCCGCTCCCCCAGCTGTCTCTTTCCCCCCCAGCGTTCTCTCTCTCCCCCCAAAAATTCTCTTGTCTCTATCTATCCCCCCTCCCCTTTTCTCTCTGTCCCCCTCCCTCCCCTTGTTTGTGTCTCCCCCCCCCCCCCCTTTGTCTCTCTCTATCCCCGCCTCCTCTTGTCTGTCTGTCCTCTGTCCGTCCCCCCTCCCCCTTACCTCGATCCCTGGTGGCTAGTGGGGGCAGCCGGGGGATGTCTGCACGATACGTGCAGACATCCTCCATGCTGCCCGACACGGCAGTCTATTATGACGGACAGCTGGTCCGTCATAATAGACTGCCGTGTCGGGCAGCATGGAGGATATCTGCATGTATCGTGCAGACATCCCCCAGCTGCCCGATTCTCCCTGGTGGCTAGTGGGGCAGCAGGGGATATCTGCGCGATGTCTAGGATAGCCTTATACCTATCCCATGCATGCTTAAACTCCTTTCTCTGTATTAACCTCTACCACTTCTGCTGGAAGACTATTACATGAATCCACTATCATCTCAGTAAATTAATACTTTCTTTAGTGCCTGTACTTATCTTTTATCTAGAATAGTCTTATGCTTATCCCATGCATGCTTAACCCCTTAGTGACATGACTTTTTTGGCTTGTCCGACGCTTGGTGACATGGACTGTTTTAACATTTCTGAGGTGTTTGTGTTTTGCTGTAATTTATTTCTGTCTCATTTAGTGTACCCGCACAAACTATATATTGTTTTTATCGTTATAAGAAGGGCTTTCTTTTGATACCATTATTTTGATAATAGCATATAATTTGATGTAAAAAAAATAATAAAATATGGCAAAAAAATTGAAAAAATACTTTTTTTATGACTTTTATTTGAAAAATCGTATACTTATGTACAAGAGACAACAAAAAAACACTGCTAAAAAGTTTCTAATATATGTCCTGAGTTCAGAAATAGCCCATCTTTTTATGTTTTTGTGCTTTTTTATTCATGTTACAGGGCCAGTACTATAAGTGGTGCAAAGCTATTTTAAAATCCTTTCTTTCAAAATTAGCGATAGTGACATTGTAACACTGATTTCTGTACTAAATCCATGAATGACCCCCAACATGTACATATTTTTGAAAACTAGACAACTCAGGGCATTTAACTTGGGGTATTTTGACACATTTCATGTAGCCATTTTACCACCAATCTATGCCAAAGTTTGCAGCAAAAAATCTTTTTTTTTAATTTTTCACATATATTGCAATTTAGGTAAACATTACCTTAAAATGTGAAGGGATATTTCCAAATAACACCTCAATATGTGTTCAGCAACATCTCCTGAGTACAGGGATACCACCCATGCATAGGTTTGTTGGTTTGTTTTGGGGCTAAAAGGCCACATTTAGGGGGTGCGCATTTTGGTTTTCCAACTTGGAATTCTGACATGCAGAAAACTTGTGCCCATGTCCCATTTGGGACATTTTTGAAGCCAGAAAGTGTATTCTACCCCACAAAACCATATATATTTTTAAACTAGACACCCTAGGGTATTTCAAATGGTAGTATTTTAACACTTTCCATGCACTAATTATACTACCAGCCTATGTCAATGTTTTGGGTAGTAATTTTTTTTCACATACATTGTATTTTGTGCATGAATTCACAGATCCTGTTATATGTCAGTGCCAAACAACACCTCAATATGTGTTCAGCAACATCTCCTGAGTACAGGGATACCCCCCATGTATAGGTTGGTTAGGTTATTTGGGGGTTAAAAGGCCACATTTGAGAGGTGCGCTTTTTGGTTTTCCAACTTGGAATTCTGACGTGCAGAAAACCTGCTCCCATGTCCCATTTGGGACATTTTTGAAGCCAAAAAGTGTATTCTATCCCACAAAACCATATATTTTTTAAAACTAGACACCCTAGGGTATTTCAAATGGTAGTATTTTAACACTTTCCATGCACTAATTATACTACCAGCCTATGTCAATGTTATGGATAGTAATTTTTTTTCACATACATAGTACTTTGGGCATGAATTCACAGATCCTGTTATATGTCAGTGCCAAACAACACCTCAATATGTGTTCAGCAACATCTCCTGAGTACAGGGATACCACCCATGTATAGGTTGGTTAGGTTATTTGGGGGTTAAAAGGCCACATTTGAGAGGTGCGCTTTTTGGTTTTCCAACTTGGAATTCTGACGTGCAGAAAACCTGCGCCGATGTCCCATTTGGGACATTTTTGAAGCCAAAAAGTGTATTCTATCCCACAAAACCATGTATTTTTGAAAACTAGACACCCTAGGGTATTTCAAATGGTAGTATTTTAACACTTTCCATGCACTAATTCTACCACCAGCCTATGTCAATGTTATGGATAGTAATTTGTTTTTCACATTCATTGTACATCGGGCATGAATTCATAGATCCTATTATGTGTCAGTGCCACAAAACACATTAATATGTGTTCAGCAACATCTCCTGAGTACAGGGATACCACCCATGTGTAGGTTAGTTAGATTATTTGGGGGCTAAAAGGCCATGTTTAGGGGGGGTGCATTTCCAACTTGGAATTTTGACATGTAGTCAGCCTGCGCCCATGTTCCATTTGGGACACTTTTGAAGCCTGTCAAAGTATTTTACCCCATAAAACCATATATTTTGGAAAACTAGACATCCTAGGGTTTTTAAAATTGTGGTATTTTAACACTTTCCAAGTGCTAATTCTACCACCAACCTATGTCAAAGGGTTGGGATGTCATTTTTTCCCCACACACATTGTAGTTCAGGCAGGAATTTTCAGATTCTGGTATTTGCCACTGCCAACCAACACCTCAATATGTGTTCAGCAACATCTCCTGAGTACAGGGATACCCCCCATGCATAGGTTTGTTGGTTTGTATTGGGTCTAAAATTCCACATTTAGGGGGTGCGCAATTCCAACCTGGAATTTTGACATGTAGTCAGCCTGCGCCCATGTTCCATTTGGAACATTTTTGAAGCCGTCCAATGAATTTTACCCCATCAAACCATATATTTTTGGAAAATAGACATCCTAAGGTATTTCAAATGGTGGTATTTTAATACTGTATAGGTACTAATTCTACCACCAGCCTTTGTAAAAGTTTGTGGTAGTACTTTTTTGGGAGGTTTTTTTCCACATGCATTGTACTTCAGGCATGAATTCACAGATTCTGGTATATGTCACTGCCAAACAACAACCCAATATGTGTTCAGCAACATCTCCCGAGTACAGGGATAGCACCCATGCATAGGTTTGTTGGTTTGTTTTTGGCTAGAAGGCAACATTTGTGAGATGCGCATCTCAAAATTCCAACTTGGAATTTTGACATGTAGTCAACCTGCGTACGTGTCCTTTATGGGATATATCTTTGAAGCCAGCCAATGTAATTTACCCCCACCAAACCATATATTTTTTTATCGGTAGACCCCCATCACTACTTGTGGCAAGGGCTCAGCAGCCACCGATACATCGCTAGATGATGTATCAGAAAGCTGAATAGGGTCGAAATCGAACCCTGAGTCCGCGGCCTCAGAATCAGTGCGTAAGCAGTGATCTCGAGCAAAGAAGGGGTTAATAGCTCTTAGAAGAGCCTATCTAGTACTGTAATACATTACAGTACAAAGAAATGAATCCATAAAACAGTGCAGACAGAAAAACATACTGTTGCTGTGCAAGATTACTGCTTACACAGTGATGAATGGCAGGGAAGGGGTTAATACACAGTGAAAGACTTTCATAAAACCTGACAATTTTATAAAATGTTATTTTATATCACTAATACTGATCTGTCTCTTTCCGTCACAAAAATGTTAGTGAGGAGAGGGAGGCAGATCAATATTTGTGAATATTGATCCGACCAATTTTGATCTGACCAGGGCGAATGGTGAGCTTAATTGAGAAATCACCAAACCGCCTTTGCCACTAATTCGCTGTTACTGATCGCTATGCGCTCAGGCAGCTTAAAAAAAAAAAACTCAAATATTTTTAGTTTACATGTAATCCCCTAGCGGGTATGTGTAAAAAAAATAAAATAAAAATATGCAGACAGATAAAAATTGCTTTGGCGTCAATATCATTGCGTAAGCAGTGATCGACGGCAAAGAAGGGGTTAATAACTCTTAGAAGAGCCTTTTTAGTACTGTAATAAATTACAGTACAAAAAAAATTAACCCCTAAAAAATGCACAAACGGCAAAAATAAATGCGCTGATGTGCACGATCACTGCTTATGCAAGATCAGTGGCAGGGAAGGGGTTAAACGCAGGGAATTGCTTTAATAAATTTTTTTTTATTGATTTAATATTTGTGTGTTGTGTGTTTATTGTTTTTTTTTACTTTTAGAACTTTGATCTGTCTCTCTCCCTCACTAAAAAAATGTGAGGAGAGGGAGGCAGATCATAACTGGTCAGATCAATATAGGGTTAATATTGATCTGACCAGTAAGTGGGGATGTTCAGCAGAACATCCCCACTGCCTGTCAGTGTGCCTGGCAGTCACTGATTGCCTCTGTGAAGAGGCAATCGTGTGACAGCCAGAGAGCACAGGAAGCAGGTACTTCCTGCCTCCTGTGCTCTTGCCCTTAGAAGGGCAGCGCCATCTTGGTCACTCAGTGACCAAGATCGTGCATTTTTTTTTTGTGTTTCTGATTGCCTCGACTTGCGAGGCAATCAGAAACACTTTCTGAGCATAGGAAGCGAAAGATTCGCTTCCTATGCTCATTTTTTAAATGCCCGCGTTTTAAAGGCACTGTGCCTTTAAAACCGGCATTTCGATCGCTCTCCGGAGCGATCGAAATGCCGACGGGCATTTTTTTTAGCATTGTACAATGCTTCCACACGGAAGCATCGTTACAATACCATCAGAGCACTGAAAGCGGAAAAACTCCGCTTTCAGTGCTCGTTTTGACACAGGACGGACTAGGTCCGTCCTGTGTCACTAACGCTTCGCCACACAGGACGGACCTAGTCCGTCCTGTGTCGCGAAGGGGTTAAAGTCCTTCACTGTGTTTACCTCTACTGCTGCTGCTGGAAGGTTATTCCATGCACCCACTACCCTCTCAGTAAAGTAATACTAAGTTTCTGACCTCCACTGTATTAACCTCTACCATTTGTGCTGGAAGGCTATTCCATGCATCCACTACCCTCTCAGAAAGTAATACCTCCATTAATCCCTGGCTTTATCTTATATCTAGAATATCATTATGCTTATACTCCTTCACTGTATTAACCTCTACCACTTCTACTGGAATTCTATTCCATGCACCCACCACCCTCTCAGCAAACAAATATTAAGTCTTTGACCACAAAAAAAAACTGTAAAATATTTCCAGCCTTTTCAAAAGCTTGAGGTGGACCTCAAATATATGTATATAACGAGTTGCATTTATACCAGGGCTTGACAAACGTAACTGATTTTTAGGAGCCAGCAAAAAAAATCTAGGAGCCAGACAACAGCACATACACACAATCACATGCAGTCATATACAGACACACATACGTCACATACACACTCATACATACAGTCAGTCACATAGACACATACACTCATACATAGTCTGTCACATAAACTTATACATACATACAGTCTGTCACATAGACACACACTCAGGGCCGGCCTTAAGTGTTCCGGCGCCCTGTGCGGGCTTCCCCCATGGCGCCCCCCCCCCCGTCTTTCACCCCCCTATGTATGTGTCCCTTTCCTCTTCCTTGCCATGTCTGTCTCCTCCCCCCCCCCTCCACCTGCTCTGTCTCTCTCCCACCTCCTGTCTCTCTCTCTTCCCCCTCGCTTGTTCTGTTTCTCTATCCCCCCTCCACCTGTTCTATCTCTCTCTCTCTCCCTCTGTTCGGTCTCTCTCTCGCCTGCATTAAGCATAGGGAGCCGAGCAGCACTTTCTATTGCTGTCCGTGGCTCCCTGTGAAGCATACGCTGCTCTGCTTCACAGGGTGGGGGCGGAGCTAAACCACTGAGCCGGTTAGCTCCGCCCCCTCCCGGGACCCAGGACAGCATGCCGAGCAGAGGGCTGGTGAGGGGGGATCATTTGTCAGTATTACTATGCCCATCATTTGTCAGTATTACTATGCCCATCATGTGCCAGTCTTATTTTGCCCATAATTTGCCAGTCTTATCATGCCCATCATTTGTCAGTATTATGCCCATCATTTGCCAGTCTTATCATGCCCATCATTTGCCAGTATTATCATGCTCATCATTTGCCAGTCTTACCATGCCCATCATTTGTCAGTGTTACCATGCCCATCATTTGCCAGTCTTATCATGCCCATCAGTACTCACCTCAGTTTCTCCGTCGCGTCCTCCATGCTACAGGCTTCCCTCCTGCGTGGAGGAGGGAAGTACATTAGCCGGATATGACTAGCTGTCATATCTGGCTGAAGTAGATTTTAAGGGGGGGGGGGGGAATAGCTGCTGTGAGCATAGCTCATATGTCCCGCGTATACTGCAATCGCGGCACAGTCCCGGGAAACTGGGCTGTCTCGCGATCACTGCGGGTCACCGGATCACGTGACGTCATTGCGCGTGGTGAACCACCGCGATCACGAGACAGCCCATTTTCCCGGGACTGTCCCGCGATTGCAGTATACGCGGGACATTTGCATAGTTGCCGTGACTGTACCGGCGAATCCGGGACAGTTGGAAACTATGCTAAAAGTAAATATCGATTATGTGGATCTTTTATAGCTACTATTAATTCAAATTTCACCTTTTCTGAAATGATTATCGCAACACCCTTTTTTTAATGGCAAGACTTGCCTCAAATATAACAGGATATCTGGAATCTTTTGCCTTCCAGTGTGTCTCTTGTACAAAGCATATATTCTTTACTAATGTGTTGTATAAGCAGCCTCTTTTATGCGACTTATTGAGGTCTTCTTGATATGACATTTATGGTCATTAATTTCTCATAATCTCCACCTCCCTACCCCTCGACACCCCCCCCCCCCCCCCCCCCCCCCGCACATACGGAACTACACATTCACACCTTAGCATACATACTACATTAACATTTAATCCTGCCATAAGACTCGTCTTTGGCTTTCCCTAGCTCGCTAATCAAATGCTAGGTTCCAGTTGCTGGCGAATATTAGAGAATGGGGTAGAGCTTTTAGTTCTATTTCTCTTGTTTCTGGCTGAGGGCAAAGGGTCAGCAAGTGGGGCCAGAAGGTAGATAGAGAGGATTAAGTAGATGGTGGAAATGGCTAGTGATACATTTTAAATATCTCTACTGTTGTGCTTATTTTATATTACTTTGTGCTATTTTTCTTTACATTTATGTGTTTATTCCTTTTATTTACCTCTAATCCCTTTCCTCTTTGTGTTTTAAATTTAGTGACCAACTATATGTATTTTTTTGTTGTTAAATAATCAAGTCTGTATAGGATCATCTCCTTCCTCACTAATTCTTTTACTCTAATTGTACTGTGTTTTCTTTATATTAATTTCTTCAATTTTTCTCCCCAGATCATTTACTTTAGCTAGTACCGGTATTTATTTTTATATATATGTTTCACTTTCCTTTTTCTTTAGGCAACGTTAGACAACATTATGGATTTATTATTCATAGTGCTCAGTAACATGCACTGGCAGAGCTGTTTCAGGATGTTTGACACTATGCCGCGCTCTTTCCACCTCATGTTACTCTACTGTCAACCGACATTAGACTTTCTTGCTCTCATTATTGTTTGCTCAACGCTCCTTTGACTGCGCGGCGACTCCTTAGTCTCATTTCCACAAAGGGGCGCTCTTTACGAATATTTCCTTTGCTGTTAGCGACGCTCTACCCTTGGCGTTGCGTCGTCTCCTATGCTCTGGGCGGGGTGACATTGGACGGCGCTCTATCCTTAGTTTTCGTCTTGTTTGTTTCCGGCTTAGTAGGTGACTTTCCCATCTCAGGACATACTCTTGCTCTCTGGTATCCTAGGCCCAGGAACCCAACATGGCTCAGGCAGCTCAAAAGCTTGTCAAAGCTGTTACTACTAAGACACCACAGCTCGTAAGCGGTAAGGCTTTGGGGGCAGACGATGTAAAAATAAATATTAGAGAGCAGGTTGCATGTCTGGCCTGGCACAGAGGAAATGTGTATACATGAAATATAATAATCTCATAACGCACCTCAGTGCACGTTTTTTGCCACTTTTGCCACTATTATTATTTCTAAGGCTAAAGCCACTTTATTTTTAGGTTCAACTTTCAAGAATAAATCATATATTTTTTTTTATGCATAGATGATTGTATAGGATGTACCTAACACAAAAAGGAAGAGTAAGGGAAAACAAGGCTTAAGTAAATGTCTAAAATTTAATTTTATGTGCGCTGCATGTGCCAGTTTGTTCAGTCGGTTCTGCCATATAGGAAAAAGATTGATGTTAAATATAGAAAATGTAGCTTGCAGCAAATAATGTATACCAAAGCTGTGTTTGTAGTGTAATGTATGTGGTAAAGGAGTTTTATAGTTCAAAGGTCAACTGTCAGGCAAAACTTAAGTTTAATTGAAAGATTATCAAGTATAGGCATTTTAAATAGAAATACTTTATTTTACTGAAAGAATACAGGTACAATTCCTTATTCTGTCCTCTTTGGTCAACACTTCTATATCGGGGGGGGGGGGGGGGGGGCTGGCCTGTTGTTCAGTATTTGGGTCAGATCTTGATTAACCTTGGTAAGATGAAGGAAGATCTAACCAATTTGACACAAGATTCTAAACATGTCCACCAATGTCAGAACTATTTGGAGCAAGAAGTGGTCACTAAGGTACAATATTTGTATTCTTTCATTAAACAATTTCCATATAAACCATCTATACTTGATGCAGTCTTTCAATTATACATATCATTTTCTCACAGCCTGTTATTCAGCAAAAGCTGACTTGTAATGGAAAATAAAAGTCAAAAGCTATTTATCCAAAATAGAGCAAGGTGGATCACCACAGAACATAATAGAATGCATAAGATACTAATTTACATTTAGCATTCTGCCCTGGAATTATTTGAGGTTGTCCTTTTATAAATTAATATTTTCCTGTCAAAATGTTTTTATAGTGCTATGGTTATAATGACTTTACATCACTGCAGGTTTTGCTTTCTATCCTTATGGTCTTTCTTGTTTCGCAGCTGCTGTCGGCTTCTCAAGACCACGTCTTGCCACATTCTGGTACTATGCACGTGTTGAGCTTGCACCCCCAACCCCTGCAGAGGTACCAAAAGCCATAGAGAGTATTAAGGGATTAGTCAAATCGTTCCAGACTGGACGTTTATCTGAGCTTACTGTGCGGGTGAGTAAATGCACCAGGTCTTCAATGGGCCACTATGAGTTATTCACATAAAAAGAAGTGGTACGTCCCAGCTGATCACTCCAACTATGCCTCAGGATTGTTCTAATTTTTCCAATGTTTTTTTTTTTTTTTTTGAGATGTGCAATTTTCATATTAAGCCACGCAGGGTGTCATAAACATCAGACACGACAGTGATATATAAAATACATGTTCCTTGTAATGCTGCTAACACAATGTATAGTTCATTTTTTGATACCTTTTTTTTTTTTAATTATTTTTTACTCTCATAGTAAAAAAATATTTATGGTATCGGGAGTAAATCAACTGTTTTGCAAAGTTAATATTTGTGTTTGCCTGGCTTTTGTCTGAATTTTTGCAGCAGGAGGTCGTGAGAGGGGAGAAATTACTGAGGATAGTTGCTTGGTCTACAGTAGTCACAATTTGCTCTTTTGTATTGCATAGAATGGCAGGGATGAATGGTTTCAGCACTGTGCCGAGAGTTCACACAGATGAGGTTTTGGGAGACCTGACAGGATTATTCTCATGGCAACAGTGGTATCTCAAACAGTTTATGCAGTCTGGGATGGTTTCAGAAGATTATAAATCATGGATCGGTTTCCTTTTTTCCCTTTACACAATACAGCAATTAGCTAACGATTATATATCATGGTGGACCAGAAAAAAATAAATGGTATAGAACAAGAATCCAATGCAACACACCTACCTGCTACTTCCACTTGAATTGACACAATGTTACATTATAGACACACAGTGAAATATTCAGACCTGATGTGATATGTTTACCTGATTGCAGTTTTCTTTCTGTTCCCCACAGGATGCCTTGAGGAACGGCTTAGTAGCTACTGAGGTCCTAATGTGGTTTTATATTGGAGAGTGCATCGGAAAGGGAGGCCTTGTGGGTTACAATGTCTAAGACTTTGATCTCTTTCCTTTGTATTTAAGGCTGGATTCTTGGGCCTGAAACCCTGACATCATGGACATAATAAATATGAGAGCAAGAGGTGCACTCTTTGCCTTTCCTCCACATAAAGTCGGCTCTGTCTTTATTCACAGTTTTGCTTTAATCATTTTCCAGCACAAATGGTGCAAAACCCCATCCAGTCACCACACTAGTAGTCAAAAATAACATTTTTGGAAGTAGGTATGTTAACATGCTACTATTTTCACGTATCTCCCTGCCTGATTTTTACATATAACAGTAGATCATGATGAGAAAGTGCTCTGCATTTGTCACTCTACAGCACTCTAGTTCATCACAAAGGGATCAGTGTTTTTCTGGTACAAATGATGCTAGTAACATAAGCAGTGATCACTAATTAACAATGTATTGTGAGCAGTCCAACTAGCAGACGCTTATTTTGATACATTTGCAATCCAGCAGAAAAAGCTTTTTATATTAAAAGAAATGGCTTGGGTGTACAAGTGGAGCTGTCTGAAATTGACAATGGGTTCTGGTTGTAACATTATCTTGTTTTAGTTAATAAATAATAATCACAAGACATTTTTATTTTTTATTATAATCAACATTTTTCTGAAGAGTGAAAGTACACCTTTTTCGCCTCTGCAAGAGCTGTCATTCCTTGTGGATGTCCGAATTTAAACAAAAGGAATTCAACGCAGGCTTTAAATGACAACTGTTAATAACTAAATGAATTCTGGATGGCATCAAGTGTAGGCATTTTAAATAAAAATGCTTTAATGAAAGAATATAAAGTATAAATAATATTTCTTGACTAGGAATGATCTAAGCAGAACAGAAATAGTAAATCTTTATGTGCACAATAATGCTAAGATTTAATCAGAAAAGAAGACCTACATCACATGAGTACCATTCTAGGAGTAGATCATAAGTAAGTCTCACAATAGTTAACTGGATACTGTGCCTTGGATCTAGGTACCAATCTACCATATGTGCAGTCCTACATGTCGAAGGTAATCCACAATGACTAGTAGAACCCTAGGAAATACAATGTTTTATGCAGCACTTTCGTTCCTGGGGGAACCGCATTAGAAGACGGTCCATGACCAGAGCTCTGCGTAGTCTGTGTCCTCTCTGGTAGCGCCAACAGACAGAGCTGAGCACTCGGAGAATATTTTTTGCTCCCCACTTGCCATCCTGAAGTTTCCCGATTTATATACTACACTTTTTCCCCTTATTTGATTGTTAAATTACGTATTTAGCATACAATTGGGACAATATATGATTTGTAATACTTGATACTGTTACACTGTTTGGTAATGTTATTCTACTTGTAGTTGATTCAACATATGTATCATAATTATATTGTTAGAAAAGAGTATCATTTGATTCAGGTGTCAAAGTGAGACATATTACTCTGCTTCCAAAAATGTTTCAATAGCATAGAGAGGAGATAAAATGACATTGCTTGATATGAGTTACAATTTTCAACCAATTCGAATAAAATACAGCTATGAAATGATAATGTAGCACATACAATAGACATTTGAACATTATTTTGCTTGCGTTATAATATTCTAGCAGAGGTAAATGCAATAGAAATATAATATAAAGAAATAGCCAGTGTTCTAACCTAACAATGGGAAATAAAATATTGTTGGACATGTGAAATAACATGTAGTGACCGTATTTGACATGAAGCTCTGTACCCAGAGCTCTGTAATTGAACATGAAAGCACGCTCACCAACCTACCAGCAAGCACCCTGAGGAGATGTCCGTTCTGTCCTAGCTACTGTCTGTGCTGTACAATACTTCTCTGTAGGACAGTGTAATCCCATTCTGTTTCTCTCAAACACGGTGTTCTCATGCTGTTAATCAGTCAGTAATATTATAAAATGCAGATTTACTCAAATTTGATAGCGTGCATTAAGCACTTCCACTGGTGAATGAAGTCAAAGACACATCTCTCCAGTAACAACTACTTTGACCGCAGCTCGGTCAAGTTGGTGACTGTCTCTGGCAGTCCCTCTGTTGATACCTCTTGACAACTAGTCTCTCTCTGCACTAGCTGAATACAGACGCGGATCAGAAGAGCGGGGTGAGTCCCCTGAGCCAAGAGTAAACTCAGCAGGTATCTCTAAAGATACATGCCGGTTTTACTCGGGGGAAGGAGACATGCTTTATTAACCTTTGCTTCACTTAAGTAAGCAAGTGTTTAAAAAAAAAATGTAACTCCTTTAAGTAAGCAAAAGCAGTGTAATGTTTTTAAAAGTTTTTTTGTAAATTAGTTTTATTGAGTCAGGTTATATCAAACAGCAGGAATACACAAACATTGTACACGTATATCAAGGCGACATTGCTGAGATAGAAAATGTGGGTCATATTTGAACATGGGGACTCCAAATTTTAACCAATATAAAAGAGAAGTAACCATATCGTCATATACGGAATGGGGGTAATAAAACAAGCTATGCATCACCGTCAGTAATGGAGACAGAGTAGGGCTGAAGATGGCCTTACAGAACGCAGGGGTTAAAGCATAGCCCCAGATAATCAAAACAGAAATGTGTAACATTATAGTGTGACGTGTACTGGTTGGAACAGATAACAGGAGCATTATAAAAAGGGACACTAGTATTCCAGACGAGTCTCTGTTGTATCTGGCATGTGCTCAAAAAGACGAAATGTACAAAACTTCTAGTAACCAGATCTGGAAAAATAACCACGAGTTATCCAGGAAATACACGTGTGATTAAAAAACTCAATATAACTAGAAACACATTATATTTAGTGAGACGATAAATAAACAGAAATAATGGGACTGTGTCCCTATAAGAGGAAAAATATATAAAAAGCGGGGGTGACTAGCAATCAGAGAGGTGGGTTCAGAGAAAATTGTTAAGAAGAAGATAAGTTAGGGGTAAAGGGTGTCCCCAAGAGTGGGGGTACCGGCAGCTTGAGAGGGACTGCACTAAAAGAGTGGGCGTCTGGACCGTACTTTTGACGGCCAGAAAAAAATGCCTCTGGCTCCAGTGATGGAGCTCCAAGAGGCTGTACCCCAGGGAAGAAAAACTGCCCCTGTAAGTGAGAGGAGAAACCAATGGGTTAATGAAGTGGACAGGTAACTCGCAAATCTTTCAGAATGGCCATGCAAAACAACGTGTTAAAGAAAAAGCATATTATTATTATTAATCTGTTTTTGGGATAGGCGGACGATCAACCGAGTATATTATCTGATATAGGTGGGGCAGTCCTTCGTAAAATATATATGGGGCATGAGGAAAATCAAATTAACAATGTGTCCCGGCCTTCGGCGGGTATAGCAGTGACTCTCGTAACGCATAATGCCACTCAGGGTTCCACAGGTGCTTCTTCCTGAGCTGAGGCAGTCTCGATCAGAAATCTGAGGGATGTCCAGTTCCCCAAGGAATTATGAGATATCCAGTGGATATCCATGGTAAGTTCTGTATTCCATTTTGAGACTGTGAGGAATTGCGATAGACTCCATTGGTAACTTATGTCTTGCAAGCGTAAGTGAGATGTCAATCGGCGCCAGGCCAGGGTAGAGGGTGGCAGGTCTAGGAGTCGAACAGACAGTCCGTCATGAGTGATCTGACCCGACTTGCGGTCAACAGTATTGCTTTATCAGATAGAGACGACAATTTACATACCACTTCTCTGGAGGCTTCTGAAGATGCCTGTAGAGCCTTTCTGACCCTGAGCACATCCAGCACAATGATAGTGTCAACCAGGTGCTTCAGGTTAGCCATCAATTTCACCATATAGGACCGAAGAACGGAGGGCCCAACCGTCTCCGGTATGCCTCAGAATTGGACATTGTTGTGTCATTTTGGCTTCAAGAAGAGCCACCTGGCAACTCAGGCTACCAACCTGATGGGTTAGAGTCGATGTGAGCTCGTTTCCAAAACAGTAATTTTTGATTGGATAGCCCCATCTCGGTTACGGCATCCAGCAGCAACCTAGAAAAAAAAATCACTTCCGTTGCTCTTGCCATAGAAGGGGAACGCCATCTCTACAGGCAGCGCTCCCTTCTACCTGGCTGATGTGGTCGCTAGCGAGGCACTTTAGCAACACCATCAGTGCTTAGGTAGCAGCCAGCGCCACCATTTTTAAATGGATCCTAGGATCACTCCTGCATTTCTTTTGGTTGCTGTCTTTGCTATTTTTAGTGCATGACGATAGTCACTAAGTGCTCGTTTTTTTGCATGACTTGCCTGGTACGTCATTTGTTGAGAGGGGTTATCATAGGTGATGGTGACATCATTAATGATAGGAGACAAATCGCATCTGTGCAGCACAAGTAGTCAATAAATAATCAGCAGCCCCCATGCAGCACAGGGAGAAAGAGATCCATTAAATAACATAGCAAAATGTAGTGATAGACAGTTAATAAAAAAAAAGTTAAAACGCTTGTGCAGATAAATACAAATGTGCTAAAATATTGTAAAACAAAAACCAGTGACTTATTTAGAAACGTCAATGTACAAGAACAAAAAGATTCTTATCAAAAACAGAAAGAGGGCAAAAACAATTGCTACAAATATGACATATATAACATCCAACATCCAACTCCTACATAATTTGTAACAAGTTTTCTATATATTACTATGAACATAATTGTTTTACAGTCGGATACCTATTAGAGCAGGGGCATCCAACATGTGACCTGCGGGCCAAATGCGGCCCGCTGGACATGGAGGTGCGGCTCGCGTGCACCTCCAACTACATGTGGCATTTGACCCCGCACCGGTGTTAAAACACCAGGAAACTGACTTTCTGCAGTGCAGTGCAGATTCTCCCTCCTCTACCCTGCGCATGGGGACATGCATAAGGGTTAGAGGAAGGAAAGTCAGAAGCACACGGAAGATCGGGAGCCCATAACCCTGCTTTAAAAAGTGTGTGTAAGTGGCTACCTGTGTGTGTAAGTGGCTGCCTACATGTATAAGTGTGTCTGTGTGTGTGTGTTAGTGTGTCTGCATGCATGTGTATGTGTGTCTGCCTGCATTTGTAAGTTTTCTGCCTGCATGTGTAAGTGTGTCCGCTTGCATGTGTAAGTGTGTCTGCTTGCATGTGTGTGTCTGCCTGTGTGTGTAAGTGGCTGCCTGCATGTGTAAGTGTGTCTGTCTGCATGTGTAACGGTGTCTGTGTGTGTGTGTAAGTGTCTACCTGCATGTGTAAGTGTCTTCCTGCGTGTGTATGTCTGTCTGTCTGTGTAAGTGTCTGCCTGCATGTGTAAGTGTGTCTGTCTGTGTGTAAGTGTCTGCGTGTAAGTGTGTCTGTGTGTGTGTGTCTGCTTGCATGTGTAAGTGTGTGTGTGTAAGTGTCTGCCTGCATGTGTTAGTGTGCCTGTCTGTAGTTCAAGAAATTTTCTATTCAAAATGTATCCTACCCCATCCAGTTTCTCGCAATCCCACCAGATATGCTTATTATTGCCACTTCCCATATTGCATCTCCAACATTGTGGTAATGTGTTTAATTGGAATTTGGCAAGCCTTGTGGGAACCATCTATGCAAGATTTTAAGGTATAGTTCCTGCAGCCCTATACAGTGTATGGATTTTCTACAAAGTTCCCATGAGTTGTGCCAGGCATTCATTGGGAAAGTTTTTCCCCAATTCCCCTTCCCATTTAAACACTGCTTCTAATTTTTCCGCACTTTGTTATAGTTGTTGGAGTACTTTTGTGACTCGCGAGGAAATCTTTAAGTGGGTAACATCACTTTCTCAAGTGGAGAATCGGATTTGATTAGCATATTCCGAAAAAAATCCTTGATGCGAATGTATGTAAAAAACGGGATTGCACATCCGGAAAAGGTGTGATACAAGAACCGTTTAATAAGACCCCTATTGTTCTAATCCCTGTTCTATGCCAACTGTCTAAATTTAAATCCTTTATTAAAAAAATGTCACCGTTCCTTTGGAGGCCAGAGGAGTTATTTGTGAATCAAGAAAAAAAGTGCTCTTAATTGGCCCAATGGAATGAAATACATTGTTAATGACCAGGTTCTTAATATTTAAGCTTCTAAACTTATTCTTATCTAACCAAAATAGAAGAAATGGGTCTATGTTGCCACATTTTTTTCCTTCATATTGTTACCAATTCTTGTTTCTGGATTTCTTATTTCCCCATACCAAAAAATTAGAGAACATTATGGAGTTATGTATATGGTATACATTAGGGAAAGATAAACCTCCATCAGAGATCCCTCTTGACATGATGCGAATTTGTATTCTGGGTTTCTTATAACCCAGGGGAGGACTGGCAGCCTTAGGCCTGGGGGACAAATCCAGTCAAGTGGCCCATTGCACCACTGAATCGCCTCCCCATCCACGGCCATCTTTTCCTTGTTTTATAACGAATATTGGCAGGATTTTCCCCCACAATATGCCAGGATTTACCACTTAATATGCCAGAATTTTCCCTTACAATATGCCAGGATTATGCCCCTCAATATGCCAGGATTTTCCCCTCAATATGCCAGGATTGTGCCCCTCAATATGCCAGGATTTCCACTCAATATGCCAGGATTATGCCCCTCAATATGCCAGGATTGTCCTCTCAATATGCCAGGATTATGCCCCTCAATAAGCCAGAATTTTCCCCTCAATATGCCAGGATTTTCCCCTCAATATGCCAAGATTATGCCCCCTCAATATGCCAGGATTTTCCCCCCACAATATGCCAGGATTTCTCCCTCAATATGCCAAGATTATGCCCCCTCAATATGCCAGGATTTTGCCTCACAATATGCCAGGATTATGCCCCCCAATATACCAGGATTTTGCCCCCCAATATACCAGGATTTCGCCCCTCAATATGCCAGGATTATGCCCCTCAATATACCAGGATTTTCCCCTCAATATGCCAAGATTATGCCCCCTCAATATGCCAGGATTATGCCCCCTCAATATGCTAGGATTTTCCCCTCAATATGCCAGGATTTTCACCCACAATATGCCAGGATTTCCCCCGACAATATGCCAGGATTTTACCCTCAATATGCCAAGATTATGCCCCCTCAATATGCCAGGATTTTGCCCCACAATATGCCAGGATTATGCCCCCTCAATATACCAGGATTTTGCCCCCCAATATACCATGATGCAAATTTGTATTCTGGGTTTCTTATAACCCAGGGGAGGGCTGGCAGCCTTAAGCCTGGGGGGCAAATCCAGTCAAGTGGCCCATTGCACCACCGAATCATCTCCCCATCCACGGCCATCTTTTCCTTGTTTTATAACAAATATTGCCAGGATTTTCCCCCACAATATGCCAGGATTTGCCACTTAATATACCAGGATTATGCCCCCTCAATATGCCAGGATTTTACGCTCAATATGCCAGGATTATGCCCCACAATATGCCAGGATTTAGCCACCCAATATGTCAGGATTTTGCCCCACAATATACCAGGATTTTGCCCCTCAATATGCCAGGATTATGCCCCACAATATGCCAGGATTTTCCCCTCAATATGCCAGGATTATGCCCCACAATATGTCAGGATTTTGCCCCACAATATGTCAGGATTTTGCCCCACAATACACCCGGATTTTGCCCCCCAATATACCAGGATTTTGCCCCTCAATATGCCAGGATTTTGCTCCTTAATATGCCAGGATTATGCCCCCTCAATATGCCAGGATTTCCCCCCCACAATATGCCAGGATTTTCCCCCCACAATATGCCAGGATTTTTCCCCACAATATGCCAGGATTTTCCCCTCAATATGCCAAGATTATGCGCCCTCAATATGCCAGGATTTTGCCCCACAATACACCAGGATTTTGCCCCCCAATATACCAGGATTTTGCCTCCCAATATACCAGGATTTTGCCCCTCAATATGCCAGGATTATGCCCCTCAATATGCCAAGATTATGCCCCCTCAATATGCCAGGATAATGCCCCCTCAGTATGCCAGGATTTCCCCCCCACAATATGCCAGGATTTCCCCCTCAATATGCCAAAATGATGCCCCCTCAATATGCCAGGATTTTGCCTCATAATATGCCAGGATTATGCCCCCCAATATACCAGGATTTTGCCCCTCAATATGCCAGGATTATGCCCCTCAATATGCCAGGATTTTCCCCTCAATATGCCAAGATTATGCCCCCTCAATATGCCAGGATTATCCCTCCACAATATGCCAGGATTTTCCCCTCAATATGCCAGGATTTTCACCCACAATATGCCAGGATTTTCCCCCACAATATGGCAGGATTTTCCCCTCAATATGCCAAGATTATGCCCACCTCAATATGCAAGGATTTTGCCTCACAATATGCCAGGATTATGCCCCCTCAATATGCCAGGATTTTACCCTCAATATGCCAGGATTTTGCCCCACAATACACCAGGAATTTTCCCCCCAATATGCCAGGATTATGCCCCACAATATGCCAGGATTTTCCTTTCAATATGCCAGGATTATGCCCCACAATATACCAGGATTTTGCCCCCCAATATACCAGGATTTTGCCCCTCAATATGCCAGGATTTTGCCCCTCAATATGCCAGGATTTCCCTCTCAATATGCCAAGATTATGCCCCCTCAATATGCCAGGATTATGCCCCCTCAATATGCCAGGATTTTCCCCCCACAATATGCCAGGATTTTCCCCTCAATATGCCAAGATTATGCCCCCTCAATGTGCCAGGATTTTGCCTCACAATATGCCAGGATTATGCCCCCCAATATACCAGGATTTTGCCCTCCAATATACCAGGATTTTGCCCCTCAATATGTCAAGATTATGCCCCTCAATATGCCAGGATTTTCCCTTCAATATGCCAAGATTATGCCCCCTCAATATGCCAGGATTATGCTCCCTCAATATGCCAGGATTATGCCCCCTCAATATGCCAGGATTTCCCCCCCACAATATGCCAGGATTTTCCCCACAATATGTCAGGATTTTGCCCCACAATATACCAGGATTTTGCCCCCCAATATACCAGGATTTTGCCCCTCAATATGCCAGGATTTTCCCCTCAATATGCCAAGATTATACCCCCTCAATATGCCAGGATTATGCCTCCTCAATATGCCAGGATTTTCCCCCCCACAATATGCCAGGATGTTCCCCTCAATATGCCAGGATTATGCCCCCCAATATGCCAGGATTATGCCCCCCAATATGTCAGGATTTTGCCCCACAATACACCAGGATTTTGCCCCCCAATATGCCAGGATTTTCCTTTCAATATGCCAGGATTATGCCCCACAATATACCAGGATTTTGCCCCCCAATATACCAGGATTTTGCCCCTCAATATGCCAGGATTTTGCACCTCAATATGCCAGGATTTCCCCCACACCATATTGAGTACTTACCTCCTTGCTGCTGCTCTGTCTCCGTCTCCCGGTGCTCTCATCTGCCCATCTGTGGCTGTGAGGGAAGCGTTGTGCGCTCCCCTCCAGCCAAGCGTCTTCAATAAAGTTTGTTTAAACTTTTTTTTTCAACAAACTTTATTGAATGCGCATTGGCTGGAGGGGAGTGCAGAACGCTTCCCTTACAGCCACAGCAAGGAGGTAAGTACTGTGAAAGTGGGGGGGGGGGCATTTTTAGCATACATTAGGGCGGCCTGGGGGGCAATTGCCTCCCTGCCCAGCCCGCCCCTGTTATAACCCCATACATATGACAGAAAGAGTTTATTAACTCTCAATGGGACGGTGCAAAACAAAGATTCTATCTTGGGGAGCAAGTAGACTCTAACTAAACTTGATCCTACCCACCCATGAGATTTGTAATTTCTTCCAAGACATAACTCTGTCCTTGAATTCTCTATACAAGTTAAGAAAGTTATATTCTACTATTGGAGAAATTATCTATACAGATAACTGCAAACAAATGCCTAAATTTGAAGTCTCCATGCTTATGACATCACCTGTGGCTTGACATGCAAATTACACATTTTCTATTGAAAACCAGTCCATTTGCATATCATGCCACAGGTGATGTCATAATTTCTCCTAATTTAGGCATTTGCTTGCAGTTTTTCTAACACAATGTATAGACCAATTTCAATCATTTTTTATTCACTACCTTTAGCGTACAAGCAGTGTTTAGGTGATAATTGTTTAGCTCATTTGTGGAACTCTTGTACTAGGTGACTGTTGCCAGTGGTTATATGTGCCAATACATGTTTAATATTATTTTGAATGTCCCTGACATACTGTACAAAATATGAATTATAAACTTGCAACCAGTAAAAAAACTTTGATAATCCTTTAAAATGGGTGAAGCAGCAAAGTGTAGTATCAAAATCTGAAAACAGTAGCAACGCTGGAACAAACCCAAATTAGACATTTGGCAACCATGTCATGTTTTGTTTTGACAATATCACTGGTTATGTAGACTGGGGAAGATTTACTTCCTGTATTCTTCAAAATCGGTGACAGACGTGCCCGAGATTGGTATATTCAATTATCAGTCCTACAAATAAGCTTTTGCCTATATTAGTTAGTCAGTGTAAAACTGACAGACCACACTCACATACGGGCACTGAACACAGATACTAAATAAACAAGATACAAATAAATTAAAAAGTGAGAAAGCGGGCAAAATAGTTTAGAAATGCTGTCATTATTCCCTTTTCAAGGACCAAGGGTAGTGGTGACTAACTTATGGTATCCCACCTGCATTGGACTTCAGATAACATGATCATCATCTAAGCTCAAATATAAGACTGGTAAAAGTCGGTGTCTTGGAAGCTTTATGGAAGAAGTTTCGTTTACAGTTTCTATGTGCAGGATGCTCCTCACTATCAACAGTTTGAGGATGGGAGGCTGCTTAAATGAAAGTAGTAGGGGTTGTGAAAATATTGTCTGGATTATTTTATCTGTGTGTAAAGTTGTTTGTAGTTCTCTCGATTTCTTGCGCAGGACTTCCCGACGGAACTACAGACATTTTGCACACAGATGAAAGGCCCCGGACATATTCCCACAATCCCTGCTACTTTCCCCCCTGATTGTTGGTTTCAATGGCAGTGCTTCAAGAGTGCAGGACTGTCTCTCTTCTGGCATAAACCTGCATGCTGCGCTCTATCCAACTCCTACTGCTACGCCTACGATCATTAGGGTTGCTACCTGGCCAGTATTTTACAGGCAGGCCGGTAACAAATTGGCATTTGGCCAATGTTAAGTCTATGGAGACAGTACCAAGGCCGGTATTTTTCTGAAGAAAAGGTGGCAACAATAACGATCATATCGTTTCCCAGTATGCCACCACTGGTTTTGCCTTCCCCAAGGTTGGAAACTGGTAGGAACGTAATCCAACAAACAGCAGGTTGGTCAGGATGTGCAGTACATTTCTTTATTTAATCACAGTCATGATACAGTGACACAAAGTAACGTGTAGCTCCACAGTGCACAAAAACTCCACCCTATGCAGGGTGCGCAAACTTCCTGACAAGTTACATACCTCTCTAGTACTTAGAAACTAACAGGAGTAGTTTGGTTCTGGAGCTGCTTTGGACCATGCCGGATTTCGAGCAGGTCAATTCTCCAGATTAAGAGAATTGAACAGAGAAGTGTAGCATAAGTAAAGAAAACATATTGTAAAAATCTAAATATTGGTATATATTTAAAAATGTAAATATCGGTTTACACTTATAATATATTAATGTATAGTATGTTTAAATGAATAAAAAAATGATTTTATATTATTTTATTTATATTAAAGTATTTAAATAATGACGCAATTTTTATGTGGCTTTTCATTTCATTTAATTTGGTTTGGGCCATTTCTGGAGGACTTCAGCTTTTTTGACAATAGCCAAAGTCCTCCGATTGACACTTATGGGAGGACTTAGGCTATTTCCATAATGGCCTCCGTAATAAGCCAAATTCCTCCCCATAGAAGCCTTTGGGGAGGACCGAGGCTACCACTTCGGCAGCCAAACTCTAGAGTTCTGCTTCTAAAATGTAGGCACGAAAATCTGCCACATTGGGTGGTCTCTGCTTAGCCCAAATCGAGTATTTCTCAAGCCTTAAGGCTTTGACGTCAAAACCTTGTCTTGAGACAGAATATAAGATCACTTTACAACTGACACTGCTGAGCAGCCTCATTATCTGTTTGTACAGAGGTTTGACGGGACCTGGGCTTGTGCAGTGTGACAGGAGTGCTGTTATCATCATTTGATTTGTTATACCACCGTCTGTGACTGGCATACTACTTACTGACACTAACTGTGTTATACCACCATCTGTAACAGGCACACTATTGGCTGACACTAAGTGTGCTATACCACCGAATGTGACTGGAACACTATTGGCTGACACTAACTGTCCTATATAACCATCTGCAGCTTGCACGCTGTTGGCTGATACCAGCTGTACTATACTACAGTCAATAACTGGCACACTATTGGTTGACACAAACTGTGAAATACTTCCGACTGTAACTGGTGCATTACTGGCTGACACTAACTGTCATCAGTGGTGTATTTTGGTTTTGTGCTGCCCTAGACAGACAAAATTCGGGCATCCCCCCACCCACGTTACATAGAATGTGTCGGCAGATAAGAACCATTCGGTCCATCTAGTCTCCATAATTTTTCTAAATACTTTTATTAGTCCCCAGTTCCCAGTCTTACAGCTAGGATAGCCTTGTGTCTATCCCACACATGCTTAAACTCCTTCACTGTGTTTACCTCTACCACTTTGGCTGGAAGGCTGTTCCATACATCCACTACCCTCTCATTAAAATAATACTTCCTGATATTACTTTTAAATTGTTGCCCCTCTAATTTAAGACTATGTCCTCTCGTTGTGGTAGCCTTTCTTCTTTTAAATATACTCTCTTCCTTTACTGTGTTGATTCCCTTTATGTATTTAAATGTTTCTATCATATCCCCCCTGTTACGTCTTTCCTCCAAGCTAAACATGTTAAGATGCTTTAACCTTTCCTGGTAAGTTTTATTCTTCACTTCCGTTATGCACTCAGGACATGCCCCATCGCCCGCACACTCTCGTATCAATTTTGTGTATTTTTGGGGTTTGTGTGCTGTCTGTTCAGATTGTGTGACGCACACCTAGACACACATAGTATCCGCGCCTGGTTAGTTCCTTGGAGCCTAGTAGCAGGCAGCATGGCGTGCTGGTGAGGGGAGATCTTCTCCCATCTCTGCCTGCAAGCTCTTTTTTTATGGGGAGTTTTTTTCCACTCCATAGGCACAAAAAGTAAGTGCTCCCTTAACTTGTCTGCCTCACTCTAAATACAGCGCTGACTATCATATAATACAGGCTGTGGCTAGCACACTATTTATTGATAATAACTGTGCTATATTACTGCTTGCAACTCACACACTGTTGGCTGCCACTAATTATCCTATAGCACCGTCTGTAGCTGGTACACTTTTGGATTCCACTTACTGTGCTATACCACTCTCAACACCTGTCAGACATAGGCTGACAGTACAGTATATCATCTGGCAGACTAGATGCTAATAACTATATTGCACTCCTTCTGGCAATCAATATGTTGGTACCAACTATTGTCACCCACTGTAGCTGGCAGACTGTATACTGATAGTAACTATTCTGTGGCCTGTCAGACTATATGCTGATTTTAAAGTATACTTTACTACATTTTGTGCTAGCAGACTATGTGCTCTTAATGATTATATTGTGGTTAATCTATATAAGGCTAACTATATAATAACTAAACTGCACCATCTGTGGATGGTAAACTATTAGTTGATTTGTTGACAAGACCTTTAATGTGTGTATACTTGCAACGTCTATAAGGTACCACTGTCTGTGACTGGCTTGGTAAACGTGTGTATGTAAGGCTAGAATGAGTCCATGCTGTTGTGGATTAAATTTTCCAAATGTCTGTCTGAAAACTATCATTGTTCACAACAGGCGAAGTTCCAAAGGTAGCACTTAACTCATGAGGGTCTACAAAATATATTCATAAATTGCATATCAGATGCTTATCAGGATATAAAAAAAAAACTTACAGGATAGAAGTTTGATTCTAATTTCAGAGTGGGGTCTCCGTCTTAATTCCTGGGGGAAAGAACTATACCTTCTTTTCTAAGGTGCACTGTTCATACTCCAAAATAGATCTGCTTGTTTTTTTAAATAAAAGTTTCCTCTTTGGAAAAGTATTTGGTAAATTTATCCAAAACTCAACTTATATTGACCTTTTTGCTCTCCAATCAAGTGGAGGGTTTAAAGAGGAATTCTTGTATTCTATACAATATTAAGACTATGTAATGATCCAATAATTCTTGCCACTGTTAAGACTAGGTATAAACTTAAAAGAAACTGATCAGCTTACTGTATCCACTCCTATTATATCCTTTAGCAATTTCTGAAACACTTACATATTTTAGATTTAAAAGCTTCAGATTTCCAAAATCCCATAAGCACTTTTTCTTTATTGTATAATTTGATAGATAAATACTGTGATTCCATTCTTATTTCTAGAATAACCAATCTGCTTGATGGAGAATCTGACTTAACTTAGTTAAATCCATGTTGGTAAGACAACGTAAAATGATTTAGGGATAAATATTTTAATTGCCACATGTTTTAGAGCATGGGCAACACCAAGAAAAGCTTTTATTTAATGGCTTCACAGATGATATATGCTTCCCACTAAAATTAATAGATTCCATTGAAATATACAAAAACGTGTTGCGCAATAAAGTGAAATACTTATCTCTGTTTTTGTATATTTCACTTTTTATATTGTGTGTGTGTGTGGTGGTCCACATCAGTGTCTGCATATTACCTATTTATAGTGTCATTTTTAAAAAAAAAATCTGTTCCCAATTAGTAGGTTTATATATATATATATTTATATTTATTTTCTGGCACACACTTTCTCACCTGGTTTATAGATTCCATTGTCCAGTATCAGGTAGATGCTGGAGTTGTGAAGGGGCTGATGGTTCATTAGATAGTATTAAACACAATGTTATTGATCTATCTAGAGACCTTTTCAATTTATTTAAAAAACGTTCTTATTCCAAATCTAGGTATCAATATCCTGCTAGCAATCAAACTTTGTTTAATGAGAAACTGGAGAAGGACTGAAGCACCTTGCTGGAATGAAATATAGAGACAGATAAATTATCAGTATGAAATAGAGATACATTTCTTTGTTCTACATAGGAATTTACAAGGGTATAAAAATACACGGATACGGTGGATCATTGTATTAAAGGGTCTGTATGGTGACCAAAATGCATCTTTCAAATGTTAATGCTTATTAATATTCTTTTAAAGTACTTTAAAATGCATGTTTTACATGTTGCATTGCTTAAAATACGTATAGCTAGATGAAATTGTGAAATGACAGCAGTTTGCAAGAAACCAGGACTGCCCACATTAGCTGAGTAAAAGACAATTTCCTTTTTTTGCTGCAGTTAACAAACCTGAAAAATGTCTGCTTTGGATTGATAATTGGTAATGAGATGATTGTATGTTAAATAATTCAAATATATGTATAATCTATTTATCCATTTGAAGAATATTATTGATGTTGTTATATGCCCTTTCTGAAAATCAATTAAATGATTAAACTTTAAACAAAAATGCATATATGTACATATGGATATCCTATCCATATTTTCAATACTGATCATCTTTTGCAGGCTTTCTCTTGGGGATTGATTGTTCCACAATGTGTCACCAGAATATCACATGAGCCAAAAAAAGGGCTACAGTAGAGATAATCGATAATAATAATAATGTGTGCTCATGAAGCCCCCATACTTCTGTAATGGAGAGGGATGGGAACTCGCTGCACATGTGCATGCTGTGGAGTGTGTGATGCATGTTATGTCATAATTCATGCATTCCCAGAGACCCTTTTATCTTCAATGGTGGTGGTGCACCACTTTATCTTGTATAGTAAAACATGAAGGAAAAAAAAGTATATAGTTTACTGTATAGTTAACTATATGACTATGTAGTTAGCTACAAAAGACATAACACAGCCCCAATAGAAAATGGGTAGCCAGACACTGATGTGTTATCATAAATATCAAATACCAAAGGCAGTGGCACAAAATATCCGCTAGGTTCAATTAATACATAGTTAGCCAGAAACAAACATTACAGTTACAGTATAGCTCACACTATTATACTGTTAGGTAAATACACACAGAGTAAAGCTACATCCAGGGGTGTAATTAGATACCACTGGACCCTGGTGCAAAAAGTAAGGTCCACAGAATATCAGTGAATTGTCTGTCACAAAGTCCAGTAAAGGTGCTGGTGCCTACACTGCCCTTATCACACCACACCACGAGTGCCATTCATCCCCACTTTCTATTCCACAGCGTTGGATTAGATACAACTTTACCCCGCATCGCTTGCCATGGTACTCAGCTGCCCTGATCACTTTCCACAGAACCAGATTAGCCCCACATTACCCGCCACAGCATTAGTTTGGCATCATAGTACATGGAACTACAGCACAAGATTGCCGATACACCTCTTGCCGCAGTGCCCCCTCCATACCAGTTTGTCTGGAGCAGCAGAATTCTGCTGTGGTCCCCCTTGCAAAGTGTTTCAGGCTGGTGAAAGTGGACACTATAATCTTCTTTGCACACTGTTTCAGTCAGACACAAGAAGCAGGGAGGGAAAACTCAGAAATCATCCACTCTGATGATCTCTGCTGTCTCTTATGCTGAGGCTGCAGGTTATCTGCAGCTAGCAACAGTGAGTGGCAAAGTGATTGCATTAGCAATCTGAGACCACTATAGTTGTGCCACTGGCTTCATCAATATATAAACACAGCTGCTTCCTTTCTTATCAGACTAAGCCAGTAAACATATATCACACCTGTGAACTCACTACAGCTTTTATGATGCCAAGCAACCCAAGCATTTGCCATGTTGCTGACTGAGCCCCATTGATAGGGAAGTCCACTTCAACTGCAAACTATACGTCTTATGATGCTCATGCAGAAATGGGTTCTCACTGATGCTTTCTTAACATCACTGGAAATTAGACTTTTGCCATCTCTACTTCCAATATACCCGGAAATTACTTGCATGTGATGCATGATTTTGGGGGGTACCATCGACCCCCTCTTTCACCAGGACACCATAGAATGAATACTGTGCATACAGTTGCACCAGCAGCACTGAAACTCTACCTTCCAAACCAAACTCTCTTGTCCTACGACTGGAGTTGCTGGTGTGAATGTTAGGAGGGATGAAGGTTGTAAATCTAGGTCTAAAATTACCAGCATTCCCTTGCTAGGCTGCCTCACCAGGACCTACAGCATCCTCTATATTGATGGTAGGGGTTTAAAATATCCCTTTAAGTTATTAATGTTATAAAGACATCAATTGCTTATAGGTTTTATTTATTTTTCCAGAAAGTCTTATGCGGTGTTGTGTCCCCATCAGCCCCCAATTTAATGGGACAGGACCCCAACAACCAAGACTGTTTTGTCACATGCAATGTTGCTGGCAGCTACACAATAAGGTACAGTAGGTCAGGCTTCCAGCCATGATGTTCAACTCAGGCTTGCTTAGTACAAGGAATTTCAGAATATACTTATTGTACCGGACTTCAAAAATGTACATGTCAATAGATATGTTCACACGATTTGCATATCTCACATAGTACATATATTAAAATGAAGATATAAAATCTACCACCCTATTTTCGGGAATTCCCGTAGGCTACCTCTGTATGCTTCGCATTATGTACCATAGAAAATGAGTGATGTTCATGTGGTTCTATTTGCATCCCTATGACTGGGCCCCACCCCTCCCAACCACTGTATCTAGCCCTGTGCTCTGTGTTAAAAATAACACGGTTGCTTTGCTTTGCCTCTGCTATGTCGGAAGCCTCGTTATTGGGCTCCTCCCCCTCGCCGCCTTAGACGCTGCATTGCACATGCGTCAGGCGTGTCATGACATCTCAGCTCATTCTTTCATCCATAGGCCCGGGTTCCATGTCTCCTCCCCCGGCCCCGCTCAGTACTGTTGCTCTCCAGCCCGCGGTGATAATAGGATCCCAGGACACAAAATGGCGCACAGCTGTCGGTGGCGGTTCCCCGCTCGGCCCGGGACTGGCCGGCGGTTGGGGGCCCGACACAGACTGGCAGCAGTGCTGAAGGATGATGGAGTTGAGGGCAGGATCAGCCCAACAATCCCAGGGAATGTTAATGTCGGGTGCGGGGTTGTTGTGGCCCCCGGGGCCCCAGGAAGCTGCGTGGGGGTAGGTCCCGGGTTTGATGCAGCACTGCAAGTATCGGTGGCGATTGGAAACAACCTAAGGAGATTCAGGGATGTGTCTGGAGGAAGCAGCGGAGAGGTAAGTGGGGAATTCAGGGTATGATGGGTGGGGGGTGTGAATTAAGGTGAATAGTGGAAGATCGAGGAATTGGGGGGTTAAGAAGTAAAGTTGGGGGTATGATCTAAGGATGAAGTGAACGGTTGACTCGGGTGTTGGAGGGGAGGTGGGCATGTGACATCAGTGGCAGAGGGGGCTAATGGGTGTGTGACATGGGGCAGATGGGTGTTTGACGGGTGACAGAGGGAGCAGGTAGTTTAGTGGATTATAGTAAAATGGACATTTTTCTATGTAGGTATAGGAGAAAGATGCACAGGTTTTGGGGTTCAGGGGTGAATTATGCGAAAGGTTTGTTGTTACTTTGAAAAATGGAAGTCTATTTAGCTCTAGATAATATTGAAGGTTATAGATGTATTGGAGGTAGTTTTATTAATAGTGGAACAGAATAAATGGGAAGAGTGGTATGCTGGCGAAAATAGTCTGTTGAGGCTGCTTAGTGGGTGTGATGCATGATGAGCAAAGAGGATAGTGGCATTGCATGCAGGCTGAGGGTGATAATTGCATGGATAAGTAGTCTAAAGGTACAAGGTGATTTAATGTCATGTAATGACAGGAATGGTTGATCATGCACTGCATGAATGGTTGGGAGAAGGGATAATGCACAGATATAATGCACAGACTGAGGATTCCAGGATCCACGTCTTCATTATTGTGTTATGTACAAACCCTGTGTATACTTGTCAAGATTGGGATAACGGGTCACATAAAAAAGGTTCATGCTGTATTTTGTAGGAAAACATCTGTAATGTATTTCTTGTGCGTGGAGTTGAGATTATATATGGCATTACTGCTGTACATAGTCTTGTGGCAGAAAGGGGGTGTGTCTGTGTACATCTTTCTAATTCCAATGAGCTATATTTCATTATTGATCTTACGCTGCACAAATCATCAATCACGAGCGCAGAACTTTAATAAAATACAATTTTCTAAGTTTCTTTCTGTACAATGGATAATCTGAGCTCTATGCATGTGTATATCTGTGTGTACATATATATATATATATATGGATATATAGATATATGGATATATATATACGTGCACATGCAGTGTTGTTAGGGTTTGATCTTTTCTAGCAATGCTTGTATACATGCTGTAATTTTGTGCTGATGGCGCAAGTGAGGCAGTGTTTCTGAATGGGAGGAGGTGTGTATAGCTGTGTCGCACTCTGTAGCTCCGTTTGGAAATCTATACTGCACAAGTCTAGCAGAGATGGCAAACCATTGGCAATTCAGTTGCTCTGGACTTTAGTTTCTATGATGCTCAGCCATCCATCGGGCTGACTGACCATCCAGGGAATGGTTAGCCATCACGGGTTTATAACTTGAATGTGGCTATATGAAGCTGCGTTGTGGAAGGATAGACGTCTGTGGTTGATGCGCATGTTGTGCTGTACAGCAGTGTATATGGAAGGGGTGTGTGGCAGACTTTCTGAGGCTGCGTGTTGAGGGGGTGTGTGCGCCTCTGCACTACTGAGAATTGTGTCGGTTACCCTGTATGAGCCCGGCCGTTAAACGTGTGTGTAGTATCCGCATAAACCACTGAGAGACTCAGTTTGGGGTGTGTGTTTAATTTTGCTCGCATGCTATATTGCAAAGGTGTGCACACATATATAATAAGGCTATGTCGCACTCCCACATGGTGTTACATGTAAAGATCTTAGTATACTGGCTGCTGTCTATAAGATTGGATATTTACATTATGTATTCATCTATGCACTATTGCTCATACGTTTTATTAAAGTACATATATCATAACATTAAAGGTCTGGGGTTTACGGTAGGAATGTGGGCTATTCCAGCTCAGGATATATATGTGGTAAATATACGAGGTAGGTGGGGTGTGTGGGATGGACCATGTTATTGTGCTTGGGAATGATGAGGGGGGGCTTTGTTTTGGCGGCAGAAGACCAGCTGCTGTCTGGGCCTGGGGAGGGGGTCTTCATTTAGTACTGGTGGGAGACAAGAGGATTTATTCAACCTACCCCTCATCACCCCTCCTTCTCTCATGTTTATCCTCTCACCCTCTCTTTTCCTTATTAGCAGTTTTCCTCCCCTGCTTTCACCCACAGCAATTTCCTTATCTCCATTTCCTTTCATTAAAACATACGAATTCCCTTTTTGTGTGTGTGCTCCCCTGTCCTTTTGCACCCCCATTATTTATTACTGCAATAATACAGTATAAGTACTGTCATATCTGTTGTCAATCCATAAAGTAGTTTAGGAGGTTTGGTTATAATAAAGCCTAGAAATGTGTGTTACACTTAAGCTGCCAGGTGAAACAACATATTAAAAAAATTGTAATATATGCTCCAATACAGGAAGCCCCACCCCTTTCAGTCTCTTCCTACCTCTTGCATTACCTCATTCTTGTATAATTAGGATTTCCCTTATGGGCTGCATTTCAGTGCCTAGCAGATATGAGTAGAGAATATTTTCAGCAGTAATTTTGACATCTTCTAGCTTTAGGAGACTGGCCATTAAGTGTCTGTAGTTCATAAAGAGTTAATGGTGTAACATGAGTTAAGTGCCTTCACATTCTTTTCTTCTATTTCAATTAAAGAAATCCTGAGCCCTGTGTTTATGATTTTGAGTATGAGATGCACTGTGTACTCTATGCAGATAAAAGCACACAGGCTGTGTATGCTGCTGTGTCACTGTTTAAGAACACGTGAGGGGGAAGGAGGGGTGGGTGGTGTCATAACGGCAGTGTTTGTCTATCCAGGAATGTCTCCATTAAGAAAGAGATTTCTGTTTGGATGTATGCAAAGTCTTTACTCGTTCTATGTAAACATATATGTATAAGGCGCACATTAAACTGTACTAAGCATATTTTATGCTAAAACAAAATACTTTTTTTTGTTTGTGGTTACAAATTTTAAAGAAATGGTTCATTTTACAAATTCTAATTTTAATTTGTTTGAGTGGTCAAAGCAACACCAGACTAAATGTTTGTGGTATATAACTAACATTCCAACAAGAAAGAATTTGATTTTGCTGATCTGTGATTGCTTCATTACCTGTAGTGAACGGGGCCTCTACAGTTAGGGTTGGAATTATGTACGGGTAGTGTTTATAGTAGCATTTATAAAAAACAAAATGGTTCATGTTGACTGTGAGTTTTAACTTGGGCCATATTTTTCCCATCCAAATCTATTTTCCAATGCAATTGTTTTATTAAACCGAAGTTACACTAAATGAATCAGGGGTCTGAGATCCAAACTTTCCAATACAACAGGGGGATCATTTGATATAATCATAACACTCTTTTTTTAGACTGTGATCTGAATACCTTGTTGTGGGAATGGATATCTGTCAGAGAGATTAGTATCCAAGGTATTACTTAAGTTTAGATTCTACTAAACTTTCCTCTTGGAAACCTAGTATTATTGCACACTGGGATGGGCAACATTATGGAGACTTGATCACCTAATCATTGTTTATACTGTGAATATAGAGAATAAAAAAAGAAAAATGGGGCAAATGGTCTATACATAGTTAGCAAAACTGCAAGCAACTGTCTAAATCTGTCTGGAGTCTTCCTTTTATGACATCACCTGTGGATTAATATGCAAAGTACATATTTCCAGTCGAAACCAGTTAGTTTGCATATCAAGGCCAACTTTTTGAACATGGCAATCTGAAAACCACCCTTTGATGTACAGAAGAAGTCAAATTGCTTCTGAATGATGCTCCATAGTTCTTTTAAACACACAGATAATTGCCTTATCTGTGAGAGAGATATATATATATATATATATATATATATATATATATATATATATATATATATATATATATATATATATATATATATATATATATATATATATATATATATATATATATGTTTAGTTCTCCTTTAAAGGACAGCTATCACAAAATACTAAGTTTTGTTTAAATGAAAGATTGCAGCAAGGGTAGGTATTTTAAATATAAATACTTTAACAAATAAAGTATATTATTGAGCCCTCTTTGCTATGTGTAGCTCTATCGGAACAGACATGTTTGGAATCTTGGGTCAGAGCGGTCGGATGAATGAAGATCTGATTCAAGATGTCTGCCTCCTGATAGTTCTAAAGGGAGCAAAAAGGTAATGTACTTTATTTTGAGTTTCATTAAAACATTTCTATTTAAAATATCTACACTTGATGTAATCTTTTAAGTTAAACTGAACATATTTTGTTGCAGACATTGGTCCTTTAAAGAAATGGATATCTCCTATTGGTCAAGGAATTTCTAAAGCCTTCTTTTCAATATTTTAAAAGATGATACACAATAGGCATTTGAAAACAATATATATTCCAAAAATATTACAGTGATGAGTACTAAGCATAGGTCATGTTTTGGGAACATGTCTTTGTATACCCATTTTCAGTTCTGCTTGGCAGGTGATTTGGTATAGCAGGGCTCCTCAAATGCATACTGCTGGCTCCTAACTTTGTTTTTGGTTTGCACCCACAGTTCTTGCAAGAGCACCCAGATTGCAGGGTTTACCATTATCGTGAAGTTCCCTGGTGTACAGATGTGAAACACTGCCTCTCACACTCTCCACACATCTCTGCAGTGAGAGTGCCGGGAGGTCACATGACCCCTGATGCTCCCGAGTTCTGACGATGAGCAGGGGAGTGCAAGAGGCATCCTGAGAAGGAGTAGCACAAACCCTGACTCTAGGGTTAGAACAAAAAAGGGTTTTTATATCTTTTACATAATTTATTTGAATATTTTAGTTATATTTATTTTTTATTTTCATTTAACCCCAACTTTAAATTGGCTTTTGGGCTTGGGTTAAAAGGAAAACTAGGGTATATTATTTATATACTTACTAGCATTTATTTTATTACATTTGTTTTATTTTGAAATGTTTTAGAACAATAAAAACATTTTTTTAAATAAAAAACTGTGAGGAGGCTGGGGGGACCCTGGGCAGATTGCTACTTCTATCCTTAGTCTATCCCTGCCCCCTGTCCTACATTCGCTGTGGAGCAGGGAGACTGTAGCTGTCAAAACAGGCACTTTGGCTGTCACAGTGATAAGGTGTTTCCAGGGTGGCTTCAGCAGACATGGTTTAAGTGCCTCTGTACTGAGGCACTTAGCTATGTCCCTAGGTTTGCCACCACTGCCCTAGATTAATCAAAATCTTCACTTCAATGGGTGAGGCAGCCTGTCTCCGCTATTGCAGCCCCTGCTAACTTGCCACCTGTAGGTGTGGCGCCGTGCCATTGCAACCCCTGAAGGGACCATCTCCCTGCATCCCAAAGGAGGACTTGGGATCCTGGTGTTTAATGGGGCAGCTGGAGGAGTCTATGTGCTGTTTTGTGCACACAGGCATCATCTCATGCAATCCAGCACTTCAGGCTCAGAAGACCTGCTGCAATGCCAGGGATGGTCACATGATCCTGCTGTTCTTGCTCAGAAGACTCACCAGAAGTTCTGGGCATCCTCTGAGGAGGGTCCAAATGCCGATTCCCCGGGACAGCCTGTTCGCTTACTAGGGTACCTGCTGGATCCCCAGGATTGTGGTTCTGAATGGGAGTGATATTCATATGTGCACTGACTGCCCTGTTTATCCAGTCATTGTTGTCAAAAATGTGTATATACCACTGAGATGGTTACTAGCTTCTAAATTAAGTTTTTGCTGCATGTGTTCAGTACAAGAAGACCCAGATCATCTGTCTATATTGTTACATGCATTTGTAAGCAAGAAAACATGTACAATGCACAAGTTTAACAGATGCATCAAAGTTTGAGAGTGTACCATTTAAGACTTTTAAGGTCTATTTTATGTTCACCGGTAGATTATTTACGTTCTTGCTCTGTTCATACTTGTGATGTTTTGAGGTCATTTAAAATATTTTGTCAGTAAACATTCCGTGACATGGAATCTTCTAAAATTAGGCCTTTGTGTTTTTGGTCTAATGAAATAATGAGCATTTAAAACTGGATTCAATTAAAGCCTAAAAAAAGATTGGAATGGGGCAAATTGTGCAATAAAAGATGTCAATGTTATGTCTGGTGTTCGGATGCAGATCATTGATTTCCAGATACACTGCTTTCCAAGAAACCCTAATAAACATGTTTAATACTAGATCTGATCTATAAATCCGGTTCCCTGTGAAAATGATAATCTGTAGGTTTTGAAAAACATACTGTCAATCTCCCCTTTCCCCCCACTCCTCGCTGTAATGTGTGTTTCAAAATTTGGGTTGGGGACAATAAAGTCTAAACTACACTTTTAATCAGTAATGAGGTGACTGCTGGTACTTTTTTTTTAATCTATACTAAATCTGAAAAATGTAAGCTAGAGTCACACTAATAGGTGTTTCCTGCACAGTCAGAACAAGACATTGAATAGTTATATAGCCAAACAAGTCAAAGACCAGGGTGATGAACTGCTATGGGATGAAAGGCAGGAACAGTATTTTGCCCACAAACTGCATATTTTATAGTCTCTAGCTCCCCATATGAACCAGTTTATGGTTTATGATAGTGCGCTGCAGTGTTTGCTTGTTTTCCTGAAGTGTCAATTCAGTACCAAGAAATGATACTGGCATGTTTGTTTATTGGTTTTGTTTGTATGGTTTCCTGTAGTTCAGTCACTGAAATAAATACTTATTGGGGCCCAAGCATGAAACATTTTATTTCTTGAAAGCACAAGTTACATGTGTTTAGATCCACCCAGATCTTTTACCCCCATAAGAAGGCTTTCATTCTGTGTAGGTTTTAACACGGATTACAGTGAGCCAAAGGCGTGATTGATGTGCAGAATGTAAATTGAGTAAAACACAAAGTATTTTGTAATGAAAACCACATTCGCAAAGTTTCAATTTTGTGAAATTTGACATGCACACCTCCCAAATGATTTCATGATCTTCTAACTCATGATCGTCAGTAATTGAACAAATACCTTAAGTTTGTTGACAGCACATTATTAAATATCATATTATAGCATTGCACAACTTCTAGTGAACTAGTGGTGCTTTTTGAGATCTGTATAAATGCTTTTATTTGGTTTATAACACATTTGACTTCCAGCTAGATAAAGAGGCCTTATCGTAATCAGCTGTGATAAAGAATAGAATAAAATGTCACATTCCTACTCTGCCGATATATGAAGGGTGATTTATAGTAAATGATTTTAACAATGATTTATAAGTTTAGTGTCATGGAGAGACAATAGACACTGATGTTTTAGGTACTGTTGTTATCATGCAAATTGCACATGAACTGATCATTCTTCAGTGCAAGTCTGTTGTCAAGTTAATATTCCATCTGTTGCACATATTGATGCAGATGAAACTTGCTTGCTCATATCTCACCACCTGTTATTTTCCTCTTTATTGAATAAAAAAATCAAATTCAGTGTGATAGTAGCATAGTAACAGAGGCTTAACATGACAATAACAAATTTAACCTTTCACCCTATTGATCCCAAAGGCAGGAAATGCACAGTTGTTTGGTTTATTTAGCATTTATGGACTGTGGTGCATCCCACTCCCCACCTTGATAGTGAATTTTCACAGAACTTGGTACATGGTATTGCAAGGGGGCAAAAATGTGTATTCTAAATCCCAGAGCCATGGCTTCTAAAATCTTTACTGCTGGCTTCAAACAGAAATCTATGGAAGTACAATCTCCCTGATTTTGTTGAGTGTTTCTTTTGTTTGGTGTCCATCCAGCTTTTCCCCAGTTTTTCCATATAGACCCAAATTCCCTATCCTGGAATATTGCATTTTATCCATGTTAATTTTACAAGTAAGTTGGTTAAATCAGATATGCTTAGGTATGGTTGTGATTTCCATTTTCATGCCAGTAGTGTTTTGGTGTCTATTAAAATGTGGAAAGTTAGTTTTTGTTGGAACATGTAGTTGGGAAAAATACACAGGATTGCTGTACTGGGGCAAGCTAGTATCTGGTTGTCTAATTTATTATTAATTAGACTGCATGGCATGTTTGACTTGTTTTATAGAGTTCTGTGCTGGAGAGTCAGAAGTTCTGTAAAAGGTATTATATATATTTTTTTTGGGTGTTATCAGTTGCAAGTTAGTAATTCACAATTTTGTCCATTGTTTTAGGTTGAGATAGAGAGGAACCGAAAGGCACCACCCTCTAGAACTGACATTCCCCCAAGTGTCTTTTTTTGTTTTTTTTGTTGTTGTTGCTTCAGTTTCCATAACAACTTTCCTCCGAAAATGTTTAAAAACTTGATTAGAATTGGTTTTACTTGAAAGTAAAGGACAATTTGCCATTTCTTTTCTTTGAACTCTAAATATTGTGTAGTTTAGAGAGGACATACCAAAGAGTGGAGTCAAGATGGGATTAAAAAGCTTTTACACCTATTACATTTTTTGTAGAATGCAAATTCCAAGGTTGTGTAGTGTCCCATTTAAATGATGTGGTGCCATTATATCGAGCACAATTTAGTGAAATACATGTTAACCGTGGTGAAGTTGAGATCCATCCAGATCTAATGAAAATCAAACATTCCTCCATTCTCCTTGCTTATATTCAAACCTATGCTCCCCCATGGTCCGATTTATCGGTCCATGTTCTTTCACAGAAATGCTTATGAGGAAATAGGTTATGTTATGAAATACTGCTGAAACAAACCTGGGTGCCAGGTAGCCATAGCTCCCAGGTAGCCATAGCTCCCTGGATATCAGACCTGGCGCCTAAGTATTGTAAGCCCCATCTTTTTTTAAAAATCTTCTTAAAAGCGGTGCACGAGGGAGCAGACTGTGTGCACTGGCTGCACGTATTTCCTGCTCGACCCCCTCGTGCACTGTGAAATCAGTGCAGGGCTAGAAGCAACCATGGTCTGTGCCTTTTGTAAGATGCACAGACAAACCAGGGGCGAAAATGCAAGGAATAGCAGCAGGGATGGGGGATATATTGATTGATCAGCAGCTTGTTTTTCTTTTCCATTTAAAAACAAAAACAAAACGCATGGTGTGTGTATGTATGTGTGTATGTCTAACTGACTGGATATGTGTGTGTATGATTGACTGACTGACTGACTGGATATGTGTGTGTATGATTGACTGACTGACTGACTGACTGGATATGTGTGTATGATTGACTGACTGACTGACTGGATATGTGTGTGTATGATTGACTGACTGACTGACTGGAAATGTGTGTGTATGATTGACTGACTGGATATGTGCGTGTATGATTGACTGACTGGATATGTGCGTGTATGATTGACTGACTGGATATGTGCGTGTATGATTGACTGACTGGATATGTGCGTGTATGATTGTCTGACTGACTGGATATGTGTGTGAATGATTGTCTGACTGACTGGATATGTGTGTGTATGATTGACTGACTGACTGACTGGATATGTGTGTGTATGATTGTCTGACTGACTGGATATGTGTGTGTATGATTGTCTGACTGACTGGATATGTGTGTGTATGATTGACTGACTGACTGACTGGATATGTGTGTGTATGATTGACTGACTGACTGACTGGAAATGTGTGTGTATGATTGACTGACTGGATATGTGCGTGTATGATTGACTGACTGGATATGTGCGTGTATGATTGACTGACTGGATATGTGCGTGTATGATTGACTGACTGGATATGTGCGTGTATGATTGTCTGACTGACTGGATATGTGTGTGAATGATTGTCTGACTGACTGGATATGTGTGTGTATGATTGACTGACTGACTGACTGGATATGTGTGTGTATGATTGTCTGACTGACTGGATATGTGTGTGTATGATTGACTGACTGACTGACTGGAAATGTGTGTGTATGATTGACTGACTGACTGGATATGTGCGTGTATGATTGACTGACTGGATATGTGCGTGTATGATTGACTGACTGGATATGTGCGTGTATGATTGACTGACTGGATATGTGCGTGTATGATTGACTGACTGGATATGTGCGTGTATGATTGTCTGACTGACTGGATATGTGTGTGAATGATTGTCTGACTGACTGGATATGTGTGTGTATGAATGATTGTCTGACTGACTGGATATGTGTGTGTATGATTGACTGACTGGATATGTGTGTGTATGATTGACTGACTGGATATGTGTGTGTATGATTGTCTGACTGACTGGATATGTGTGTGTATGATTGTCTGACTGACTGGATATGTGTGTGTATGATTGTCTGACTGACTGGATATGTGCGTGTATGATTGTCTGACTGACTGGATATGTGTGTGTATGATTGTCTGACTGACTGGATATGTGTGTGTATGATTGTCTGACTGACTGGATATGTGTGTGTATGATTGTCTGACTGACTGGATATGTGTGTGTATGATTGATTGACTGACTGGATATGTGTGTGTATGATTGATTGACTGACTGGATATGTGCGTGTATGATTGATTGACTGACTGGATATGTGCGTGTATGATTGACTGACTGGATATGTGCGTGTATGATTGACTGACTGGATATGTGCGTGTATGATTGACTGACTGGATATGTGCGTGTATGATTGTCTGACTGACTGGATATGTGTGTGAATGATTGTCTGACTGACTGGATATGTGTGTGTATGAATGATTGTCTGACTGACTGGATATGTGTGTGTATGATTGACTGACTGGATATGTGTGTGTATGATTGACTGACTGGATATGTGTGTGTATGATTGTCTGACTGACTGGATATGTGTGTGTATGATTGTCTGACTGACTGGATATGTGTGTGTATGATTGTCTGACTGACTGGATATGTGCGTGTATGATTGTCTGACTGACTGGATATGTGTGTGTATGATTGTCTGACTGACTGGATATGTGTGTGTATGATTGTCTGACTGACTGGATATGTGTGTGTATGATTGTCTGACTGACTGGATATGTGCGTGTATGATTGTCTGACTGACTGGATATGTGTGTGTATGATTGTCTGACTGACTGGATATGTGTGTGTATGATTGTCTGACTGACTGGATATGTGTGTGTATGATTGTCTGACTGACTGGATATGTGTGTGTATGATTGTCTGACTGACTGGATATGTGTGTGTATGATTGATTGACTGACTGGATATGTGCGTGTATGATTGATTGACTGACTGGATATGTGCGTGTATGATTGACTGACTGGATATGTGCGTGTATGATTGACTGACTGACTGGATATGTGCGTGTATGATTGACTGACTGACTGGATATGTGCGTGTATGATTGACTGACTGACTGACTGGATATGTGCGTGTATGATTGACTGACTGACTGACTGGATATGTGCGTGTATGATTGACTGACTGACTGGATATGTGCGTGTATGATTGACTGACTGGATATGTGCGTGTATGATTGACTGACTGGATATGTGCGTGTATGATTGACTGACTGGATATGTGCGTGTATGATTGACTGACTGGATATGTGCGTGTATGATTGACTGACTGGATATGTGTGTGTGTATGATTGACTGACTGGATATGTGTGTGTGTATGATTGACTGACTGGATATGTGTGTGTGTATGATTGACTGACTGGATATGTGTGTGTATGATTGACTGACTGGATATGTGTGTGTATGATTGACTGACTGGATATGTGTGTGTATGATTGACTGACTGGCTGGATATGTGTGTGTATGATTGACTGACTGACTGGCTGGATATGTGTGTGTATGATTGACGGACTCTGACTGTGTGTCTGACTGTGTCGGCTGGCTGTATGTAACATAGTAATTTAGGTTGAAAAGACACGAGTCCATTAGATTCAACCCTTCTACCTATCATTCCAGCTATTTCAAATTTTGCCTCCTAGGGGGAAATATTCCTTCAAGAATCCAAAGGGCAATACGATTTCTCCTTGGATCAATAAGCTCTATTAGTAATTCTTATTCTATTATTAATGCTCGGCTCGACAAACCCTGGGCGCCAGGCCGCCATGGCAACTAGTAAATCAGACCTGGTGCCCAAGGTAGCGTGAGCCCCCCATTGTGCTCTCGTCGCTGGGATCTTTTTAAAAAAAGATTTTTACATTTTTTGTGTGTGCACCGGATGTACTCCTTTCCTGCTCTGCCCCCTTGCGCACCGCGCTGTAGTGCCAGAGTGCACAGACCAACGTGGTCTTAAAATGCACCCTTTCCCTGCTGTCACACCCACGCCGGCCAATGAGCGCGCCTGTGGGCCCTTCCAGAGGTAGGGACATGTCCACCTGCCTTCCTTATTTCCCCCGTCAACTCTGTCCAGCTAGGAGCAGTAGGGTCAGGTGTGTGACGTCATGAGCCAGAGAGTGCATGCTCGCTAAGTAAATCCAATGCCTCACAGGCTCATGGGTGCAGGACTGAAAGGGTTAACAGCAGCCCCCTATACTGTGGTGGGGATGGGACTCTTCATCGCGGCTGCTTCCGCACCGCAGCTTCACCGCCGACTCTGCAGCACAAGACAGATCGTCGCTGGAGATTTCATCGCAAGACACTTCTTCGCTAAAGGTAAGTATTTTACCTATTTTCGTTTAAGGGTGGTTAGAATTAGGCTTTAGGGGTTTAGAATTAGGGTTTAGGGGGTTAATTTTAGTATTAGGGTTTAAGGGGTTAATTTTAGTATTAGGGTTTAGGGGGTTAGTATTAGGGGTCGGGGGTTAGTATTAGGGTTTAGGGGGTTAGTATTAGGGTTTAGGGGGTTAGTATTAGGGTTTAGGGGGTTAGTATTAGGGGTTGGGGGTTAGTATTGGGGTTTAGGTGGTTAGTATTAGGGGTCGCGGGTTAGTATTGGGGTTTAGGGGGTTAATTTTAGTATTAGGGTTTAGGGGGTTAGTATTAGGGGTTGGGGTTTAGTATTAGGGGTTGGGGGTTAGTATTAGGGTTTAGGGGGTTAGTATTAGGGATCGGTGGGTTAATATTACTATTGGGGTTATTTTTAGAAAAGGGGTTATTTTTAGTATTGGGGTTATTTTTAGTATTGGGATTTGGGAATCATTTATTAGGGGGGGTTATTTTCGTTTTACTTTTACATTTGTAAGAGCTGACAGTTCAGCGCTGAACTGTCAGCTCTTACATAGCCTTATTCTTCATTGCTGACAGTTCAGCGTTCTAACTGCTGCGCTGAACTGTCAGCGATGAAGATCCGGCGAACAAGTGTCCTAGACCCTACTGTGGTTCCCTCTGCAAAATAAAAGTTGCCCCTAAATGGCTTCCATCCCCCCTGGGCATTGCAACCACTGTCACTGGTCAGGTTTCTAGCACTTTAGGCCTGTGACTCACTTGTATGTCTGATCTGACATTGTGTGTGTATGAGTGACTGCGTGGCTGACTGTGTGCTGTATCTAATAAAAAAATAAAAAAGAAGAGGTCCAATTTGAGGATTTTCTATTTACAACAACCCTCTGCATTCTATCTTTTAGCCAATTTTCAATCCAAATAAATACATTTGCCCCCAAACCGATTTCTCTCAATTTGTAGAGTAACCCTTTTTTGTGGAACTGTATCAAATGCTTTAGCAAAGTCCAAATAGATCACATCAACTGCCACACCTAGATCTATATTTTTACTGACTTGTTCATAGAATGTTATTAAGTTTGTTTGACAAGACCTGTCTTTCACAAAACCATGTTGACTTTTACTAATTCTATTCTGATTCAAGATTTATTCTTGTGTATTCCTTTAGAAATCCTTCAAATAATTTCACCACTACAGATGTCAAACTCACTGGCCTATAATTAGCCGGCAGAAATTGTGATCCCTTTTTAAAGACTGGAATGACATCTGCCTTTCACCAGTCTGTTGGCACTATACCTGAACTGAAAGAATTCCTAAAGATCATAAATAGTGGTCTTGCCAGAATTATGCTTAACTCTCTAAGAACCCTTGGGTGTATACCATCAGGCCCTGGGGCCTTGTCTATCTTAACAGAGTTTAATTGCTTAAGCACTTTTCCCTCTGCCAGCCAATCCCATGTTTGCGGTGACTGTCCTGTAACTTCCGGTAGCAGGGGCTCGCTCATCTGCTGGTTCTTCCTTAGTATAAACAGAAGGAAAAAAACGTATTTAAAATGTCTTTCTCTCTGCCATCACTAACCAAATTTCCCATTTGGGAAAACAAGGGCCCAACATTTTCCCTCTTTAGCCTTTTTCCATTTTTATACTTATAAACATTTTTGGGGTTAGTTTTACTATACTTGGCAATCCTTTCTCGTTTTCCAATTTATCCATTTTAATTGCCTTTTTGCAGACTTTGTTGGCATCTTTGTACTCTATAAATGATAACGTGAAACAGGAAATACAAAACAAGAAAATGGCATTCAAACATTATAAAAGCAAGGGATCAGCATTACCAGTAAGCCACATGGGTTTTGATTTGTGTCTTTTGCATTTGTTTCCCAAAGGTATATATTGGGATGTGTACTTTTGTAATGTGTGCTCAAAGGAATTCCACTTTTCTTCTGTGTTTAGTCCAGAAAACAATCCTTCCGAGTCTAAATGATCGACCGACTCCCTTAGTCCATCAAAGTTGGCCCTTCTAAAATTAAGTGTTTTGGTGGCGTAGTTACCAGTTTGCTTTTTTGCATTAATCTTAAACGAAACCATGTTATGGTCACTATTCCCCAAGTGTTCTCTTACTTGAATGTTTGAGATAAGCTCCTCATTGTTTGTTATTACCAAATCCAGACAGACATCCATTGTAGTTGGGGTGTCTACTTAATTGTGCCATAAATTTGTTATTAAGCAGGTTCAGAAACTTGCCTCAAGCCATCTTCTTCCCTAATACTGGAACCCCCTCATGCAGTCCATCCCGTCCATAGAGTCTGAAGCCGACTGCAAAGTCTGCCCAGTGCTCCAAGAAACCAAATCTCTCTTGCTTACATCACCTTCGCAGCCACGCATTAATCTCCCTAAGCTCCCGCTGTCTCCCTGATGTAGCGTGTGGTACTGGTAATATTTCAGAGAATATTACCTTGGAGGTCCTTTCCTTCAGCTTATTTCCTAGTCCCCCCACCTACCATTAACTTTGTCATTAGAACCAATGTGTACTAAGACTGCTGGATCATCCCCAGCCCCTCCCAGCAATCTGTCTACCCGGTGCCGAGCACCCGGGAAACAACATACAGTACGGCATTCGGGGTCCTGGCGACAGATTACCCTATCTACCTTCCTAAAAATAGAATTCCCTACCACCACTACCTGTTTAGCCTTCCTAGTGTCCTGGCTCCCAACCGTGCTGGATAGACTACTCACCTGGCTGCTACTAGAGTTCACCTGCCCCAGAAATGCCTCTTCTAAGCTAATCCCCCCCAGCATCCTCACACAAGCTGGCAAACATGTTGGGGTGAACTAGCCCAGAACAAGCCTCCCTAGCTGTCCGATCCCTACTTCCCCTTACACAGCTAACCCACCTCTCTAACCTGGAAACCTCTGTATGTGATTGATTGACTGGCTGTGTGTATGTGATTGATTCACTGGCTGTATGTGTGTATGTTGATTGACTGGCTGTATGTATGTGTGTATGTGATTGATTGACTGGCTGTGTGTATGTGATTGATTGACTGGCTGTGTGTATGTGATTGATTGACTGGCTGTATGTATGTGTGTATGTGATTGATTGACTGGCTGTATGTATGTGTGTATGTGATTGATTGACTGGCTGTATGTATGTGTGTATGTGATTGATTGACTGGCTGTATGTATGTGTGTATGTGATTGATTGACTGGCTGTATGTGTGTATGTGATTGATTGACTGGCTGTATGTATGTGTGTATGTGATTGATTGACTGGCTGTATGTATGTGTGTATGTGATTGATTGACTGGCTGTATGTATGTGTGTGTGTATGTGATTGATTGACTGGCTGTATGTGTGTGTATGTGATTGATTGACTGGCTGTATGTATGTATGTATGTGATTGATTGACTGGCTGTATGTATGTGTGTATGTGATTGATTGACTGGCTGTATGTATGTGTGTATGTGATTGATTGACTGGCTGTATGTATGTGTGTATGTGATTGATTGATTGACTGGCTGTATGTATGTGTATATGTGATTGATTGACTGGCTGTATGTATGTGTGTATGTGATTGATTGACTGGCTGTATGTATGTGTGTATGTGATTGATTGACTGGCTGTATGTATGTGTGTATGTGATTGATTGACTGGCTGTATGTATGTGTGTATGTGATTGATTGACTGGCTGTATGTATGTGTGTATGTGATTGATTGACTGGCTGTATGTATGTGTGTATGTGATTGATTGACTGGCTGTATGTATGTGTGTATGTGATTGATTGACTGGCTGTATGTATGTGTGTATGTGATTGATTGACTGGCTGTATGTATGTGTGTATGTGATTGATTGACTGGCTGTATGTATGTGTGTATGTGATTGATTGACTGGCTGTATGTATGTGTGTATGTGATTGATTGACTGGCTGTATGTATGTGTGTATGTGATTGATTGACTGGCTGTATGTGTGTGTATGTGATTGATTGACTGGCTGTGTGTGTGTGTATGTGATTGATTGACTGGCTGTATGTATGTGTGTATGTGATTGATTGACTGGCTGTATGTATGTGTGTATGTGATTGATTGACTGGCTGTGTGTGTGTGTATGTGATTGATTGACTGGCTGTATGTATGTGTGTATGTGATTGATTGACTGGCTGTATGTATGTGTGTATGTGATTGATTGACTGGCTGTATGTATGTGTGTATGTGATTGATTGACTGGCTGTATGTATGTGTGTATGTGATTGATTGACTGGCTGTATGTGTGTGTATGTGATTGATTGACTGGCTGTGTGTGTGTGTATGTGATTGATTGACTGGCTGTATGTATGTGTGTATGTGATTGATTGACTGGCTGTATGTATGTATGTGTGTATGTGATTGATTGACTGGCTGTATGTATGTATGTTTGTATGTGATTGATTGACTGGCTGTATGTATGTATGTGTGTATGTGATTGATTGACTGGCTGTATGTATGTATGTGTGTATGTGATTGATTGACTGGCTGTATGTATGTATGTATGTGTGTATGTGATTGACTGACTGACTGGCTGTATGTATGTGTGTATGTGATTGATTGACTGGCTGTATGTATGTATGTGTGTATGTGATTGATTGACTGGCTGTATGTATGTGTGTATGTGATTGACTGGCTGTGTGTATGTGATTGATTGGCTGGCTGTATGTATGTATGTGTGTATGTGATTGATTGATTGACTGGCTGTATGTATGTATGTATGTGTGTATGTGATTGATTGACTGGCTGTATGTATGTGTGTATGTGATTGATTGACTGGCTGTATGTATGTGTGTATGTGATTGATTGACTGGCTGTATGTATGTGTGTATGTGATTGATTGACTGGCTGTATGTATGTGTGTATGTGATTGATTGACTGGCTGTATGTATGTGTGTATGTGATTGATTGACTGGCTGTATGTGTGTGTATGTGATTGATTGACTGGCTGTGTGTGTGTGTATGTGATTGATTGACTGGCTGTATGTATGTGTGTATGTGATTGATTGACTGGCTGTATGTATGTGTGTATGTGATTGATTGACTGGCTGTATGTATGTATGTGTGTATGTGATTGATTGACTGGCTGTATGTATGTATGTGTGTATGTGATTGATTGACTGGCTGTATGTATGTATGTTTGTATGTGATTGATTGACTGGCTGTATGTATGTATGTGTGTATGTGATTGATTGACTGGCTGTATGTATGTATGTATGTGTGTATGTGATTGATTGACTGGCTGTATGTATGTATGTGTGTATGTGATTGACTGACTGACTGGCTGTATGTATGTGTGTATGTGATTGATTGACTGGCTGTATGTATGTATGTGTGTATGTGATTGACTGACTGACTGGCTGTATGTGTGTATGTGATTGACTGGCTGTGTGTATGTGATTGATTGACTGGCTGTATGTATGTATGTGTGTATGTGATTGATTGATTGACTGGCTGTATGTATGTATGTGTGTATGTGATTGATTGACTGGCTGTATGTATGTGTGTATGTGATTGATTGACTGGCTGTATGTATGTGTGTATGTGATTGATTGACTGGCTGTATGTATGTGTGTATGTGATTGATTGATTGACTGGCTGTATGTATGTGTGTATGTGATTGACTGGCTGTGTGTATGTGATTGATTGACTGGCTGTATGTATGTATGTGTGTATGTGATTGATTGATTGACTGGCTGTATGTATGTATGTATGTGATTGATTGATTGACTGGCTGTATGTATGTGTGTATGTGATTGACTGGCTGTATGTATGTATGTATGTGTGTATGTGATTGACTGGCTGTATGTATGTGTGTATGTGATTGATTGACTGGCTGTATGTATGTGATTGATTGACTGGCTGTGTGTATGTGATTGATTGACTGGCTGTGTGTATGTGTGTATGTGATTGATTGACTGGCTGTGTGTATGTGTGTATGTGATTGATTGACTGGCTGTATGTATGTGTGTATGTGATTGACTGGCTGTATGTATGTGTGTATGTGATTGATTGACTGACTGGCTGTATGTATGTATGTGTGTATGTGATTGATTGACTGGCTGTATGTATGTATGTGATTGATTGATTGATTGATTGACTGGCTGTATGTATGTATGTGTGTATGTGATTGATTGACTGGCTGTATGTATGTGTGTATATGATTGATTGGCTGTATGTATGTGATTGATTGACTGGCTGTGTGTATGTGATTGATTGACTGGCTGTATGTATGTATGTGATTGATTGACTGGCTGTATGTGATTGACTGGCTGGCTGTGTGTGTGTGTGTGTGTGTGTGTGTGTGTGTGTGTGTGTGATTGGCTGGCTGTATGTGTGTGCCGTTGTCTGGCTCCTAAAACTCAGTTAAGTTTGTCAAACCCTGGGTTATGCTGATAAATCATGGTCATTGTTTTGGTTTAAAAAAAACAAAACTGCACAAATTGGGCTTATAAATGATCGTAGTACCCCTATAAAAACCTGAATATGGTAAACGTGTGTGTGTGTGTGATGGGGATGATGGATGACTCATGAGCACTGCTACACTGCATTATTGTCTGTGTTTTTTGTTTTTTTTTCTAAATGCAATTACATTTATAGAATGTTATACATCTGGGCTTTCTGGCCTTAGTACTCTAGATTTGAATATGCATTTTTTTCCAAGTTACTTTTCAATGACTTATAGTACTACTAGTGCTGAATTGGGGGTGTACATGGAAATTTGCCAAATTCTAAAAATAAACCTCATAACTCTGCTCTTCCAGGCAGTAGATACTGGGAGCTGGGACTTCCTAGAAATTTTTATGTAAGGCTTGGCTGTTCTCAGGTTTTATGTAACCTGAGGCACTGCATATGCTACAAAGGACTGCACTGTTGATATTTAAATTTACCCTTTCAATACAGGATATACTTTTTAATATCTGACTCCTGGTCTTCCGGTATTATTATTGTTTAAGGTAGTGTTCTACTTTTGGTTATTTTCATGTAGGATTTTTGTAGCATGCTTGGTGGCGAAAACTACAACTTCTGTAACTTTAAAACCAGTCTTGTATTTTCATGTAGCCATATCAAAGGTAAATATGGGCTGGTGCAGCAGTAGGGTATAGCACAGAAAATGCAATAGTGAAATACTGTTAAAATACACAAGTCATGATATTTATTAAAATATAACTCCCAAGCTGAATTTCCATTAAAACGTCTGTCTAGTTCCCAAAATGCATCTTGCAAATATTAATGTATATTAACGTGCTTCCAAAGTACTTTAAAATGCATGTTTTACATTTTCCATTGTTCAAAATATAAAATACTTACAGCTAGATGAAATTGTGAAATTACAACAGTTTGCAAGAAGCCCACACTAGCTGAGTAAAAGTCATTTACTTTTTTTTTTTTTTTGCTGAATCAATGAGAATAATTTCTTTCAAATTAATGGAATATCCTGTCTCTCTATTGATGTCATCAGACAATGTGTTGAACTTTTAAGAGATCCTGCTGTGTACAAGAGCAAGGTCACTCAGTCCACACAATGTATTCAATCCGAGAAGCACAGGACTAAATGAAACAAAACTTAATACCCTCAGTGTTTATATAATTAGTGCTGCCGCACCTTCAGTAAACATGCAGAGTAATCACTGGGGAGGGCTTTAATCAAATATTAAAAATGTGATTTATGCAGAATGCCTGTATCAAATCACATTTGAAAAAAGCCTCTTAATAATCTTCATCTTGCACAAAGTGTGTTTGGGGAGTAGACTGGCCCTTTAAGGAACACTTAATGCTAAAAGCACCAAATTCAAATTATCAAGCAATCTCCCCGCCCGTACACAGTGCATACCGGTGGCGAATGACCATCAATTCAGAGTACGCCAATCCACTCCAACAATAATAGACAATGTTGCAGCCCACAAGATGAAATGGGCACCTCAGAAATGTGTGGAAATAGTCTCAAAATCCATGAAGATTCAAATGAAAAGCTACAGGTTACACAAGTCTAACTTGCATTTCGACATTGGTACACTGTTTTCTGGGATGTAAAGAAGTTCCGAAGGAAAGGAGAGTATTGTTTTTAGCTTGTTTATTATAAGACCTGTTGTTTTTTGTTTGTTTTTTAATTATTACGGTGCTAGTATTCTCATGGACTGAAGAGGGGAGAGTTAGAAATAAATGCTGTGTGTTGTTATTGGTTTTGTTAAACCAATTTACATTTTTTTTTTTTCTTTCTGCTATAATCTCTCCAATATTTCTATTAAAAGTTCTCATAATCAGGGCCCTTCCTGGAGAAGTTATAGGCCTAGCACCTTTTTATCCTTGCAATTTATTTGTATTGGTTTTCCATTGTAAAATTATACCTTACTGGACTTGCATCTATTTGAGGAATTTGTGGAATGTTTTCTACAAAAAGGGGGTGTTGAACAAAAACACAGTTCCAGTAAATAAGAGCAAGCATTCTTGGTTTTATCAATACAATAAAGCTATGGATGCACAAACCTTGATCGATTTTAATGGAATATGGTAGAATTTTTCAAACTCTAAGTGGAAAAAAGGAGTTTAGAGAAGAAAGTGAGGATGAGCAATTGGAATTTGGGAGCTGGTACGAACAGGAAAAAAAACCATTCCCCTTTTTTGTAGGGCTTCATAAAAGATGAGAATATGGGATTAAGTGGATCCAAGTTGAATTAGTAAGAGACGAGTCAGGTTGTGTGGATGAGAAGACCAGTTTTCTCTTTAAGAAGAGCAGTTTTGTAGCAGGTTTGCAAATCTGAAGTTGCACCGCAGAATTTTCTTTATGTCTGTGGGAGGGACTATAAAGGGGATTAATCAAAGGATAAGATATGGCAAGACTGTAGACCAGCTGCATGGCCTGTTACTGAAGCATATGTAAAGCATCATTAGGTAGAAATGGGTCCTAAAATCTAGATATTATATATATATTTTTTTGTCTCCTTTGTACTGTAATTATATTTCTTACCCCTTTTTTATTTGTAATCCTAACTGGAACTTGAAGATAAACCTCATGTGTGTGCACGCACGTTAAGCAAAATGAACTTGGATTAATGTAATGTATAAATTGTATCAGAGGATGGCTTAACTGCTCCACACTCACACTATAGAGCAGTGATGGCTCACCTTGGCACTGCAGATGTTTGGGGACAACCTATTTCATTATGCACAGTTATGGCACATGTAGCTGCCAAACATCTGCAGTACCAAGGTTAGCCATCATGGAAAGGGAGTGTGACATATTACCATGTGCTTGGTTAGTGAAGTGAAAGTGAAACATTGATACACATCCTGTTTAGATGTAGGCATTGAGTGAGCACATGAAAAAGATGCACTGTTCACTGCATGGAGGCAGACATTGACAAAGTTTATGCTAAGCCCTTACAGTGTGTAGTTTTTATTAGCTACCTTTTTAAAGGCAATTCATGTTTCTGTGTGGTGTGGATGCTGCATATTTTATGAAAAAGGGGAGATATTCTGTTTATGTAATGTGACGGCTACACTGCCAGAAGGCCCAGCAACTAATCAATCTAAAGGCATCACAAAGTTTACATACAAAGCATCCTTAGTGAGTGCTGTGTATTTGGCGCATAACTAATATTTGTTTTAGTGTTTCACTCTGTGTCATTTCCCTTACTTATCTGACTCATGCAGTTTGCATGCAAGATATTAACTCTTCTAAATATATTGACTGTATAAGTGTGAGGTCAAAAGCAGTGCTTCATCCTGACATCTGAAACACCAAGCCCTTATTCTAGTTGATTTGCAATATATCAACCTAGAAAAAGTGGACACATGTAGGAATAATAACAGTGGTTCAAAATCAGCTGTATACTCTAATAGAGGGATTCAACATTTCTTCTTTAAATGAATGCTGCTGCACATTGTTTATGGTGGTTTGAGCTCTGGATTTCTGGGAGAAAAGCAGGTCTGATGAGTTTTCTAGGATGTGTACATCTGCTTAACAATGCTTTACGGACAATTCTGCATTTTACCCTTGATGGGGCTTCCTGTTGCCTTTATCCCACCACAACTGATGTAAGGGGTGCTGTCAAGCAGGCACTTTTCCAGAAGCATACCTCATGCTGAGGAGTCCCATAAAGGTTGAAACAGTCATCCATTAATGTGTTTTATGGCACTGCATCTCTGATCTGGTGTCCAAATGGGTCTTCAATTGCTCACATATCCTAATAATGTCAATATGTAGAGTGCATACATAAAGAAAAAATTGTTGATCATTTGTGCATATTCAGAATCCTTTGAGTTGGCGTGAGTACCGTTTACATAGAAACATACATCGCGTGGAGTTCTTATAGCTTTGCGGACTCTAAAATCAATGATAATCTGATCTGCAGCTTTCAAATCGGGTCGCAGTTAAAGTATAAGACCCTGCAGGTAAGAATGGAGTGCGATGGGCCCATTCGCCTCCGGCACTCCCCGCACTCTAATATTTGTTTGCCAAGCTTTAACATCGAGCGTTAGGGCATGTTGATGACGCCTCTGATTGCGATTATCTGTTGGTCAGATTCAAGACAAGCTTGTTTCATGCTCTTCATCTCTGTATCCAGCTTGTTAACTTTCGTTTGCATCGCAATGACCTCAGAACAGATTCCCGCCAATTATTCCCTCGCAATTTTCTGGAGATCTTGAAAGAGTCTCCTCAGGTCACCCCTTGTTGTCGGAGTTTTTTCCGAGTAGTGGTCTGAGGCATCCAATGTAACTAGCTCACCCTGAGTAGGAACAGAGTCCCCAGAGGACTCCTCAGAGTCTGTGAGGTCCTGTTTGCGGGCAGCTACCGTCACATTAGGCTTCTGAGGCCTTGCAAGTAAGGCACCGATATCCCTGCTAGTAGAGATGTGTACCGGGTCTTTTTTGGATTTCAGTCGCCCCATCTCGGTAACACGCTGGACGTGTAAGGGTTTTTGTAGTTTGGCTGGTGTGGCCATCAGTTATCGCTTGTTGCTTTTAATACTTTTACCGTTACATGTTGGTATATTTTTAAGCCATTGTAGCAAGCATTGATCAGTGAGTCTCAAAAATCGGGGTTTAATAGCCTCCAACTTGTGTATTTTTAATTTGTGTTTAATTTAAAAATTACATCAAATGTAGGCATTGTAAATGCCTACATTTGATGTACAAAAAAGTATTAATGAAGAGATGCAAATAGAGAACCCTTTTGAATCCTTTCTGCTTGTATAGCCCTCTCAGGGGGTGGACATCCCTCAGATCTTCCCTCATCTAACCCAAGATTCTAAACATATCTGCCCTCAACAGATCTATACAAGCAGAGAGGGCTCAGTATTTATATTCTTTTGTTAACGTATTAAAAATGTCTACATTTAATGGAATCTTTCTTTCAGTTAAACAGAATTTTTGTTTTTCCTTTGCTGATTGTTGTCCTTTAATGACTAGTCTTTGCATATCCATATGCAAAGTCACCACAATTTTACTCTTTTTAATTTAAATAGATCTCTTTACTATAGATATTCCTGTTTTCTCAGGCCTCAATTTTAATGGTACAATTCTAGCCTTTTTCCTGCCTTTATATGTATGATCAGAAGCCAAAGACTCTTAAAGTAAGCAAGCAATGGGCTTTATAATTACCAGTATGCTAGTTGGTCTGGCGCAGATTGCAATTTCATTTTTTGATTGAGAATGTGCTCAGTATTTTACGGACTGTCTACCAGCAAGACAAAGCTACCTCCGTCAAAGCTCGTTGCATCAAGGGGAAATTGGAAGACTGGTTGGTGGGGGATAGAATAGATTAAAACGATAGGACGAACGATGCTGTGTAGGAGCAGTCCTGAAAGCAGAAGCGGTTGGTGTGTGACTCACCAAATTTCCAGCCATTAGATCTCTGATTCTATCAAGCAATTAAAGCAGTGCATCACATCACCAAACTTGCTGGTGCCGTCCGTGTGCAAAGTACTATGAGTCAGTATAAAAAAGGGAATTGGGTGCAGTTTTTAAAATGTTTCTGTATTTCTATATTCAAGCTATTTGCCATGGACCATGTTTTATACTAGAGGTATTTTGTAACTTGCCTCTAATTAAGTCCTCTCTTCTATGACCACCACATAGTATGACATAAGATAAAGATATTTCGGATTTTAAAGAGGACTTCAATATCTGAAGGCTATTACTGCCTGATTTAAAAATGCTTTTTGACAATGTCCAAAAGCTGTTCCTCCTCAGACTTTGCAAAAGCCTTTTGTTGGAGCAGTGCTCGTCTGAGCGCTCTCTCTGTTATTGGCGTGTGATCATATCAATAATGCGGCACCCAACGAGAAGCTGGAAAGATGCTAAACATGTCATGAAACTGCAGTTCTGTGACATGGTAGCCTGGAAGTTGAACTTAGACCAGAAGAAGTAGTCCCTTTTGTACGGAGCTCTCTTGGAGCGCCATTCAAATTGGACAGTTAATCTCTCTTTAACAACACTCTGTCAGAACCAGATCCCAAGTATTTGGTGGTCCACGTGCATCTATGTTTTTGCATACATGTCTGTTCTCACATTTCAATTGACCAAAGAAGGACGCTGGTGTATAAGGGAGAGTGGCTAAAGGTGTGGCTATGATCGGAGCTTTTTTAGGTGACTGGTTCATTCATAGTTATTAATGTTTATTTCAGTCACTTGGATCAAGGGTTTTATTTACCCATTGCTAATGTATAACCCCATTTATTGTAATGACTACATGTAGTAGTTAGAGATATCACCATGAAGCTCTGTGTAATATAAATCAAACATCATTCTCTGTTCTTAGAAAAAAAAAAAAAAGGGCCATCCAGAAGGGGAAAGCGTTTTCAAAAGGACACTTGGGAGCTCTGCTAGAGAGACTTGAAACACAATTCAAAGTAAATGTGGCCTGTTTGACTTGACTTAGACTATATTCTCATTATCCCTGTAAATGTATACTCTTGTATTACTGCTAAATAACAAACCTCTTTCTATTCCTAACATGCTATTTTTCACCATTAATGTAAATGAAAGGTTAAAAATAATGGGGCCCAACATACACATTCATTTTTTTTTATTCCTGTTTTAAGCCAATTTTTTTCAGTGAGTCAAGAGTATAGGAAGGAAGGAAAAACCAAGGAAGGGAGATTAGCGATGTGGAGATATCTGTATTGCATAAAAGAACTTGTTCATACGTCATTAAAACCTTTTCTATGCAGCACTCGGAGTGTACTTTGTGTTTGGATTCTCAGTCCTTGTATATTGGGCTTTGAGGTTTGGATAACAGTGTAGCCTTTGACTGTAGCAAGGGGTTCCAAACGTCTGTTATCACCTTTAGTCCTTTTAGCGGAGTTATAAAGTCTCAGACTGTTCATGTCCACGTTTATGTAAGTTATCCATTTCGTGAAAGAGGCACCTGATCTGTCCATTTCAAAATAATGATCTTCCTGGCGTAGAACATTTGAGATCTCGTAAATATTAGTTGTGGGGTTGTTTTTGAGGTTACCCTGACTAGTATGTCCAGTAGACAAAGTTTTTAGGGTCCAGTGAATGGTAATACATGCACTGATTTCTGTAAGAATTTCCATCGAGTAGTTAGCCAACTTTGGACAAAGCTGTGTGTAACCAACTATTTTGGCATCTGTTTCCTTCAGTCCAAATTTAAACATTTTAATTGGGGTAAGGTTTGTTCTCAGGATAAAATATAGTTGTTATGCGATGGTTCTCAGCTGCCATTATTTTTTTGAGGCAAGACAAAGTAATCTTAACCACTGGTCTGAGTCAAGGTCTCCTACATCAGTTGTCCATTGCTAAAATATTCGGTCCAGTCTAGGAGGCGGCTACTCCAGCACGATGAAGTTATAAATCTTAGACATATATCCCTTGGTGTGTTGCTGTTTCAGGATATTTGACATTTTGCCGTCTAGTTGTTCCATTGTTTTGGTGCAACTGAGAACCGTACAAGTATTTACTACCTTGTTTTAAGTCCAGGAAATATACAATAACATTATATATGCATTGCAAATGAATCATGTCTGTAATTGATCCCTTTCCAAAGTTAGCCCATATACAGGGTATCGATAATAAGTTGGTTAAGGTGATTATTGTGCCAAATGGAGTCATTGGCTGGTAGTCGGTGAAGCTTATTAGTTTGTTGGCTTTGGCCCAGCCATTATATACTGTTGCCGTAGTGTGGTGGTCAAATACATCTGCTGTAGCATGTATAGCGCTCTTGAGTGAGATGGGAGGTTTCACTAATGATCCCTTTAGTACCTTTTAGTACCATTTTCAGCCTGGCTGGCTTAATCTTCCACGTTATGGTGTTAACTAGTTTATTAATGTGGAAGAGTGACTACATTGCAGTTTTATAGACTGTATTTACCAGGTTATACAGTAGCTTCGGCATAATCCTCATCTTGATTAAATTGACTCTCGGTAACAGAGCGGTAGGAAATCCCATATTTGTACTTTGTCATGTAATTTTTTTTTCAATAGTTTAGTTTCACAAATTGTTAAGGATTTTTTGTTATGGTGATTCCAGATATTTTAATAGTGAGGTCCATGCCAATTTATTATGAGGTGATGCTTTTAATTTGGATTTATCATTCACTTCCAATATGCTGTTTTTTTTCCAGTTAATAGTTGGGCCCAAGTAAGTGCCAAATGTGTAGATGACCCGTAGTGTTTTGTAGTGATTTATTTGTTGTTTAGGAATAACTGCAGGTCATCCGCATATAGGGCAAATTTTTCTATTTTGCTCTTAACCCAGAAACCTTAAAATCATAGTGGAATATCCAATGATATTTGCCAACACTTCCATAGCCAAAGCAAAAAGCGCTGGAGACTCCCGACAGCCTTTCCTTGTGCATAAGTGAAACCAGTCTGATACGCTGTCGCCAGTGTGGATTCAGGGTTTCTGGAAAGAGTATAAAAACTGTAGCCACTGGATAAATTGGTGACCTATATTGAATACTTGGAGTGTTCGCCACAGGTATTGCCAGTCAAAAATGTTTTAGTAACGTCTAGTGAAGGGGTCAGAAATCTGCAATAATGTGTTTAACCTCCTTTAATTCAGTGTATGTGGTCTTTCCAGGCATAAATCTGGTCTGATCTATGTGTAATTACATGTGGGTTATTGAGTTCAAGTGGAAGCTAGTATTGTGGCCAGGATCTTTGCATCAAAACTGATGCTTGATATGGATCTATATGAATCACATTTTTCGTGATCCTTGTCAGGTTTAGGTAAAATGATCATTTCGGCCTGCATCATAGTTTTGGGTAATGCATTAGTGCAGGGCTTGACAAATTTAATTTGATTTTAGGAGCCAGAATTTTTTTTTTTTAGGAGCCAGACAATCACGCAAACATAAACACAATTCATAAACACACACGCCTACTTCACATATATCCAAACACACCTACTTTACATATACACATATATCCAAACACCTCACACACACCTACTTTACATATACACATGTATCCAAACACCTCACACACACACACAACTACTTTACATATACACATGTATCCAAACACCTCACACACACACACAACTACTTTACATATACACATGTATCCAAACACCTCACACACACTTACTTTACATATACCCATATATACAAACACCTCACACACACCTACTTTACATATACCCATATAGCCAAACACCTCACACACACCTACTTTACATATACCCATATATCCAAACACCTCACATACACCTACTGTACATATACACATATATACAAACACCTCACACACACCTACTTTACATATACCCATATATCCAAACACCTCACACACACCTACTTTACATATACACATATATCAAAACACCTCACACACACCTGCTTTACATATACACTTATATACAAACACCTCACACACACACCCATATATACAAACACCTCACACACACCTACTTTACATATACATACACCCACCCACCTCACACAGTCTTTTCTTGGGAGTTTCTTCTTGATGTGTCCCCCTCCCTGCTGCTTTACCTCATTGCAGGGGAGGGGGACATTCATGCTGCTGCTGATCTCCGTAGGTCGGCGTGCTGAGTGCCAGGATGTCACGTGACGACACCCGGCACTCAGACACGCGTTGCGCGAGGGGGCGGAGCTTGCAGTCTGTGCCATCGGCCCAGACTTTACCCCCTCGCGCTGCGGAAAAATCGTATGGCAGCGGCAAGGAGATCAAGAGGCTGACAGCACCCAGGCGCCAGGTCTAATTTCCTGGTCGCCATGGCGACCTGGCGCCTGGGGTTTGTCGAGCCCTGCATTAGTGGATATGGCATACTGTAGAATATTATACAAGTTGTCCGATAATTGGGATTTGAGCGTTTTGTTTTTTTAAATACATATATATAACTGATGCAGGGTATGTGTGTGCTTGTGTTTATATATATATATATATATATATATATATATATATATATATATATATATATATATAGGTTAACTGCAATAAACAACTGCTGAGGAGAAAAAATACTATACAATTAAACTTGGCTTCTTTGTGCTATACTCTACCTTAAGTTCTTGAAGACAGTCGGAGCAAAAGAGAATCACTTTTTTTAATTTGTTTGTTTTGTAGGAGGACCTGTTCCTAGGATTTGGATCAGATGAAGAAGTTAAAACTCGCAGTCCCACAAAGTCACCCACAGGTAATAAGATATTAGGAGTTTGTTGTTTTTCCGTTTAGTTTAATGGATAATAAGTGTTGCATCATGTAAAGAAAAAGAAAAGGGCTTAACATTTTATTCCTGCATCACTTCCTATCAATAATGCTATCTCCCCAAGCTTTCATATCAAACAAAGCACACCACATCCTTCTTCATTTGAAGCACCAAGTTCAACAGAGCGAGGTTGATTCCACTTTAATGGCTCATGGCAGCACTAATGGGAGCCTTAAAACTGCTGTAAAATTACAATGTAAAACTAGAGGAAAGCTGTCATTTTTGTTTTTTAAAGTCAAAGTTCATTTGACACATTAAAAGCGCGTACATGTTTGGTGCTGGTTTACTTTCTACCACAACGACATCAGGTCAGCTTGGCCAATATTTTTGCTAATAAAACCATATTGAGTTGTAATAAAACAAGTGTTTTTTCCAATGTATAAATTGTCTGTATGCAATTCCCTGCTTGGGTTCCTTATCTTTATCAGTGTGCTCTTCTGCCTGCTTTTAAAACACCATTCAATTGCAACTCTCAACTAATTTTAAAATAAGTGTTTAGCATCCTATTTCAAAGAAGCAGTATTGATTTACATTTATCTTCTTATTAACATCTCGGCTGTGGACTATTAACAATCAGATTTTCCTATGAAGAAGATACTGCTTATGTTTCCACCTGCTTATCCTACTGCTTTGTTGAATTAATTCTTGAAGCAAACTACACATTAAATCATCCCAGCAACTGGTTTCTGTTGTAGACCTTTACAATGTTAGATTTCTAGCTCCTTGTGCAGTTAAGGTGTTGGAATAATTATTGGTTTGTTTCTTAGTATGATATCCTGTTTTTTTTTTTTGTTTTTTTTCAGTCAAGACAGTCCCAAGAAAGCCTCGTGGAAGACCAAGGAATAGCCTCTCCCGGACTTCCGAACACTCATCAGTCCCTACAGAAAACGTTAGCCCTACAGAAAACAAACAAGAGCTCAGGCCTGTAGAGAAAGCAAGGAAACCAGAGAGTAAATGTGAAGAGAGACGACGTGGTAGACCTCCAGCACCTGGAAGTGTCAAGTTTAAATTGGCACAAGAGAAACTTTATGGAGCTGAGCCCACCAAAGTACCTCGGGAAGAGAAATCAAAGAGGAGGAAACCATCAACCACATTTCAGCATGCTGCCAAGATTAAAAAACTCCGAGCAGTTAAACTGTCTCCACTTAAGCCCAAGTTCAAAAGTAGCAAACTGCAGCTAGGTAGAAAAGGAGGTGTCCCTGTTGTTAGACGGCGTGGACGTCCCCCGTCATCTGAGAGGTTCAAAGACCAACCATCAGGGGTTGTGTTTAGGCACCCTCAAAGGGAAAAAACCCAGAGGGGGCGCACAGATGGTTCCCCACCGCCCTCTAAAGAAGACAATAACGCATCTGTGCGACAAAGCCCACGTGGGATGAAACCAGTGAGGATCATCCCTTCCTCCAAGAGGACAGATACAACTATCGCCAAGCAGCTTCTACAGAAGGCCAAGAAAGGAGCTCAGAAGAAAATGGAGCTTGAAGCAGCAAAGCTCCAAGGGCGAAAGGGAGGCACGCAGTTAAAAAACATACGGCAGTTCATAATGCCTGTGGTGAGCACAGTCTCCTCGCGTATCATTAAGACACCACGGAGGTTCATAGAGGATGAGGACTACGAACCTCCTATCAAGATTGCTAGGCTTGAGGCAGCTCCCAACAGTGGGCGTTTTAGTGCTGCCTCTTGTGTATCCAGTGAAAAGTCAAGTGTGGCCTCCCAACGTTCTTCACAGGCCACTTCTGATGACTCTCGATCTAGCAGTCCTAGCGTGGACACCTCAACAGAGTCTCATGGTTCAGAGGAGACTTCAGCTATAAATGAAAGTCAAGGACGAGTAGTTGAAACGCCTGTACCCACTCCACAGGTACCTCCGGAAAGCAATGGATGTGGCACAAGAAGCCGCAGGTTTCCTGTCTGCAATAGAACCTTTAGTTCCAGGCCTGGGAAAAAAATGATTTCTCAGCAGCCGTCTGCATCTCCACCTCCACCACTGTTAAGTCCCCCTGCACCTCTGCAAGCCTCTGCTAGCCTCACAGATCATACGCCTTGGTTGATGCCTCCTGCAATCCCTATGGCTCCTTCCTTCCTTTCTGCATCACGCATGCATGAAAAACGGAGGTCCATCCTTAGAGAGCCAACCTTCCGCTGGACTTCACTCAAACATTCCAGATTAGAGTCTCAGTATTTCTCATCTGCTAAATATGCCAAAGAAGGCCTCATCCGAAAACCCATCTTTGACAATTTTAGGCCACCTCCCCTAACACCTGAAGATGTAGGATTGGCATCTGCCTCAGGATTCCCATCATCTGGTGTGGTGGGCCCTGGAAGGCTCTTTTCTTCTCTCCATGCTTCAGGAGCTCGTTTTGATGTACACAAACGGAGCCCCATCCTCCGTGCACCCAGATTCACCCCCAGTGAGGCACATTCCCGTATATTTGAGTCGGTCACACTTCCATCATCTGTGTGTCGTTCAGGTGGAGCGTCTTCCATAATAGGTATGACATCTAGAAGAAGAAAGAGGAGAATTTTTAGTCCTATCCACAGCTCTGAGCCTCGTTCCCCATCTCACTCAATGAGGACACGAAGCAGGAGGGTGAGCAGCAACAACTTGTCCTCCTTTACACCTACATCGTCGTCCTCCGTTTCCAGCATCAATGTCAGTCCACTTTCCGTTAGTGCCTTAAACCCCAGCTTCTCTCTTTCTTCCACTTCAGTTTCGCCAGTTCCTGGGGATTCCGCACAGAAAATACAGAAACCAAGAAAGCAAACCAGCACTGCTGGGGAGCCATTCTCTGCCTCTTCCAATAGTTCTTCTGACCTTTTTCACTGGTTCCCTTCCAGCCCTCAAGTGGAAAGAGGGAAAAGCAAGGGAAAGGTTTCTGAGGAAGTGCCTAAAGATAGGGATCTAGAAAGGAGCAGGGAAAAAGAACTAGAGAAAGAGAATTCTCGTGACTCTAGGAAGGACAAAAGGAAAAAGGGCTCAGAGGCTACATGCAAGACGAGTAGAGAAAGCAATGCTGAGGGAATCACCACTACTACCACACCTGTGAAAATCCCTGGGAAGAAGAAATCTGCTGCAGCAGATCCTTCTTTAGACACATCTCCAACTGTGTTACCCGAGGACTCTGCCCCAGCCAAATGCAAAGTAACAAAGAAAGTTCGGGGAATCTCAGACAAACCCGACCTGGATACTAATGCCAAAGCTCAAACCGCTGAAGCACAGGCACACCAATCTGACCAGCCTGTGAGTGTTGTCAAGACATCTACTACAGCTATAAGCTCTATGCTGGCCCAGGCTGATAAGTTTCCAGTTTCAGACAAACATGTGGCCAGTCTTCTGAGAAAGGCCAAAGCTCAGTTGTGCAGGATTGAGAAGACAAAATTCCTGAAGCAGGCTGACCAGCCCAAGGCTCAGGTGCTTAATTCCAAGGCAGGTGGGGGCAGATAAACGTGGGGAGGAAACCAGTCTTGATACAATAATGTCTTTTTAATGTATTGTTTTTTAATGGAACTTTTTAAATATGTATTTTAGTATGATACTATACCTTCCTATAACAATTATGTTGTTTCTCTTCACTGCTAGTTTGACAAACAAAGCTTGGTGACTATAGGGTCTGGTCTGGTTGAATTGGAAAAATTCTCTAATGCAGCTTGAAAAACCTGGGGGAGAAATTTTCTAACTCGGCTACTTTGTCCTTATGTTTTAAATTCTCCTCTCAATTCCCAGCACTTCTCTCTTTATTCAGTAAACCCTTATATCTTTTGATAAGCCTTCATGTAGTTTAGTTTACAGTTCTGACTTTACCATCCCTGACATATTAATGTTTGTTAAAGTATTGCCACACTTATCCGGGGAAGAACAGACACAGGCTGTGGTTTAAAACTCCAAGCAGATAGAGAGATAAACAAAAAATGTCAGTATTTTAATCAGTATGTATACAACTCACAGATTCAGCTTGAATAATTAGCGTACCTTTTTAGTAATGACTTAGTCGTGATTGTAGCGACATTTTGGGTTCATTGGTGCCAAATAAACCTTTTAAATAGGACGACATTTAGACGATTTGTACATTTGACACTAATGGAAATTTGGAAGTATTTAAAGCATTTTTCATGATTGCTTCCCTGTAATTCCTGTGTTAGCTCTTGAAATAGAAAGGACTGTTCAGTTTTCCAGTGACCTTTTAAATGGGTTTGCATACAGTAAAATGTTAACAGCACTGAGACCTAACCGTGTACCTGGCATTAATTATCCCCGTCTGCCTGTCTCAGGGCCAGGAAAGTGATTCTTCTGAAGCTTCTGTGCGTGGTCCCAGGATAAAACATGTCTGCCGTCGAGCTGCTGTGGCTCTGGGAC